>OY288279.1:36584457-37006957 GCA_958450335.1 Hibiscus tridactylites
CTACAGTAAATACAATATTATAATTAATTTATGTATTAAACTTTAGTGCATACTTGTACTACTAATTTGTTATAAATAAAATTTTATTTTACTTTATCATACAAATAAAATAGTTGTGGAGAACCTCGTATTAGCCCTCTCAAAACCACAAATAAGGATTATTCATGATACTCCTACCCATTCGATTAACTACGATAGCCTCAAATGAACTGTTCATTGAAATTTGTTTTCATAATTCAGGTTAATTTGATTTAATTATAAGTATATATTGATAAAAATTGTACTTTACAAAGAGGGATGAAAGTTAAAAAAAGAGAGGGGAATAAAACGGTAAGAGGAGTGGAACTCCATAAGTCTTGAAATGCGAAATTTAAGGAGACGACGTCAATTTCTAGAAATAGTGTTGAGTAGATTATATTAGCCCATGCAGGTCTCGAACCAACGAGCTTCACGCTTTTAGCACAATGCTCTAACCAGCTGAGCTAACAGGCGGATCAATCGTTTTTCTAACTTTATTCATATGACCAGTTTTAAATTTATATTTGTATTAATGTGTTTTCAATAGTTGGATTGCGTGTGTTTTGATTTGGGTCTAGGGCCGAGTATCAACCTCCGACCTTGTGGTTAACAGCCACACGCTCTAGCCAACTGAGCTATTCCAGCTATTTTAGCTATCCTCTGCACAAATATTTAAAACCTGTATAACTTAAGCTACTGTAAATAACAATATTATAATTATTTTATATATTAATCTTTAGTGCATACTTGTACTACTAATTTTTTATAAATAAAAAATTATTGTACTTTATCATACAAATAAATTAGTTGTGGAGAACCTCATATTAGCCCTCTCAAAACCTCAAATAAGGATTATTCATGATACTCGTACCTATTCGATTAACTACACTTGGCTCAAATAAATTGTTCGTTGAAATTTGTTTTCATAATTCAGGTCAATTTTATTTAATTATAAGTATATATTGATATAAATTGTACTTTTCAAAGAGGGATGAAATTTTAAAAAGAGGGGAATGAAACGGTAAGGAGTGGATTTTCCTGAGTCATGAACTATGAAATAGAAGGAAACGACGTCAATTTTGGAAAAAAGTGTTGAATACATTAAATTGGCCCATACAGGTCTCGAACCTGCGACCTTCGCGTTATTAACACGACGCTCTAACCAGCTGAGCTAATAGGCCAATCAGACCAATCCCTAACTTCATTCATATAACGAGTTTTAGTTGTTTATTTGTATTAATTTGTTTTCTATAGTTGGACTGCGTGTGTTTTAATTTGGGTCTAGGGCCGAGTATCAAGTTCTATCAATTTTGAGATTGCGTCCCGAACAAACATTCAAATTTGAAACAGAATTTAAAATGAAAAATAACGCTAGAAGGAGGGCTTGAACCTTCGACATTGTTGTTAACAGCAACACGCTCTAGCCAACTAAGCTATTCCAACTATTTTAGCTATCCTCTACACTAAAATTTAAAACCTGTATAACTTAATCTACTTTAAATAACAATATTATAATTATTTTATACATTAAACTTTAATGCATACTTGTTCTACTAATTTTTATAAATAAAAATTTATTTTACTTTATCATACAAATATATTAGTTGTGGAGAACCTCGTATTAGCCCTCTAAAAACCTCAAATAAGGATTATTCATGATACTCGTACCCATTCGATTAACTACGCTCGGCTCAAATAAATTGTTCGTTGAAATTTGTTTTCATAATTCAGGTCAATTTGATTTAATTATAAGTATATATTGATATAAATTGTACTTTACAAAGAGGGATGAAAGTTTTAAAATATGGGAATGAAACGTTAAAGAGTGGATTTGCCTGAGTCATGAATTACGAAATTGAAGGAAACGACGTCAATTTTGGGAAAAAGTGTTGAATACATTAAATTTGCCCATGCGGGTCTCAAACATGCGACCTTCGCGTTATTAGCACGGCGCTCTAACCAGCTGAGCTAATAGGCTGATCAGACCTTCCCTAACTTCATTCATACAACTAGTTTTAGTTGTTTATTTGTATTAATGTGTTTTCTATAGTTTGACTGCGTGTGTTTTAATTTGGGTCCAGGGCCGAGTATCAAGTTCTGTCAATTTTGAGAATGCGTCCCGAACAAACATTCAAATTTAAAGTAGAATTTAAAATGAAAAATAACGCTAGAAGGAGGGCTTAAACCTCCGACATTGTGGTTAACAGCAACACGCTCTAGCCAACAAAGCTATTCCAACTATTTTAGCTATCCTCTACACAAAAATTTAAAACCTGTATAACTTAAGCTATTGTATATAACAATATTATAATTATTTTATATATTAAACTTTAGTGCATACTTGTACTACTTATTTTTTATAAATAAAATTGTATTTTACTTTATCATACAAATAAAATAGTTGTGGAGAACCTCGTATTAGCCCTTCCAAAACCGCAAATAAGTATTATTCATGATACTCGTACCCATTCGATTAACTACGATATGCTCAAATAAATTGTTCATTGAAATTTGTTTTCATAATTCAGGTTAATTTGATTTAATTATAAGTATATATTTATATAAATTGTACTTTACAAAGAGGGATGAAAGTTATAAAAAGAGAGGGGAATAAAACGATAATAGGAGTGGAACTACATAAGTCATGAAATACGAAATTAAGGGAAATCACGTCAATTTCGGGAAATAGTGTTGTGTAGATTATATTGGCCCATGCAAGCCTCGAACCTACGAACTTCATGTTTTTAGCACGACGCTCTAACCAGCTGAGCTTATAGGCAGATCAATCTTTTTTCTAACTTTATTCATATGACTAGTTTTAATTGTATATTTGTATTAATGTGTTTTCAATAGTTGGATTGCGTGTGTTTTGATTTGGGTCTAGAGTCGAGTATCATGTTAAGTCGATTTTGGGATTGCATCGCGAACAAACATTCAAACTTAAAATAGAATTTCAAATGAAAAATAACGCTAGAAGGAGGGCTTGAACCTCCAACCTTGTGGTTAAAAGCCACACGCTCTAGCCAACTGAGCTATTCTAGCTATTTTAGCTATCCTCTACACAAAAATTTAAAACCTATATAACTTAAGCTACTGTAAATAACATTTTATAATTATTTTGTATATTAAACTTTAGTGCATACTTGTTCTACTAATTTTTTATAAATAAAAATTTATTTTACTTTATCATACAAATAAATTAGTTGTGGAGAACCTCGTATTAGCCCTCTAAAAACCTCAAATAAGGATTATTCATGATACTCGTACCCATTCGATTAACTATGCTCGGCACAAATAAATTGTTCATTGAAATTTGTTTTCATAATTCAGCTCAATTTGATTTAATTATAAGTATATATTGATATAAATTGTACATTACAAAGAGGGATGAAAATTTAAAAAGAGGGGAATGAAACGAAAAGGAGTGGATTTGCCTGAGCCATGAACTACGAAATAGAAGGAAACAGCGTCAATTTTGGGAAAAAGAGTTAAATACATTAAATTGGCCCAAATGGGTCTCGAACCTGTGACCTTCGCGTTATTAGCACGACACTCTGACAACCTGAGCTAATAGGCCGATCAGACCCTTCCCTAACTTCATTCATATAACCAGTTTTAGTTGTTTATTTGTATTAATGTGTTTTCTATAGTTGGACAACGTGTGTTTTAATTTGGGTCCAGGGCCGAGTATCAAGTTCTGTCAATTTTGAGATTGCGTCCCGAACAAACATTCAAATTTAAAGTAGAATTTAAAATTAAAAATAATGCTAGAAGGAGGGCTTAAACCTCCGACATTGTGGTTAACAGCAACACGCTCTAGCCAACAAAGCTATTCCAACTATTTTAGCTATCCTCTACACAAAAATTTAAAACATGTATAACTTAAGCTATTGTAACTAACAATATTATAATTATTTTATATATTAAACTTTAGTGCATACTTGTACTACTATTTTTTTATAAATAAAATTGTATTTTACTTTATCATAGAAATAAAATAGTTTTGGAGAACCTCATATTAGCCCTCTTAGAACCGCAAATAAGGATTATTCATGATACTCGCACCCATTCGATTAACTACGATATGCTCAAATAAACTGTTCATTGAAATTTGTTTTCATAAGCCAGGTTAATTTGATTTAATTATAAGTATATATTGATATAAATTGTACTTTACAAAGAGGGATGAATGTTAAAAAAAGAGAGGGGAATAAAAAGGTAATAGGAGTGGATCTGCATAAGTCATGAAATACGAAGTTAAAGGAAACGACGCCAATTTCGGGAAATAGTGTTTTGTAGATTATATTGGCCCATGCAGGTCTTGTACCAACGAACTTCACGTTTTTAGCACGACGCTCTAACCAGCTGAGCTTATAGGCAGAACAATCTTTTTTCTAACTTTATTCATCTGACCAGTTTTAATTGTATAATTGTATTAATGTGTTTTCAATAGTTGGATTGCGTGTGTTTTGATTTGGGTCTAGGGCAAAGTATCATGTTAAGTCGATTTTGAGATTGCATCGCGAACAAACATTCAAACTTAAAATAGAATTTCAAATGAAAAATGACTCTAGAAGGAGGGCTTGAACCTCCGACCTTGTGGTTAACAACCACACGCTCTAGCCAACTGAGCTATTCCAGCTATTTTAACAATCCTCTGCACAAAAATTTAAAACCTATATAACTTAAGCTACTGTAAATAACAATATTATAATTATTTTATATATTAAACTTTAGTGCATACTTGTTCTACTATTTTTTTATAAATAAAAATTTATTTTACTTTATCATACAAATAAATTAGTTGTGGAGAACCTCGTATTAGCCCTCTAAAAACCTCAAATAAGGATTATTCATGATACTCGTACCCATTCGATTAACTATGCCCGGCTCAAATAAATTGTTCATTGAAATTCGTTTTCATAATTCAGGTACATTTGGTTTAATTATAAGTATATATTGATATAAATTGTACTTTAAAAAGAGGGATGAAAGTTTAAAAAGAGGGGAATGAAACGGTAAGGAGTGGACTTGCATGAGTCATGAACTATGAAATAGAAGCAAACGACGTAAATTTTGGGAAAAAGAGTTGAATACATTATATTAGCCCATGCAGGTCTCGAACCTGCGACCTTCGCGTTATTAGCACGACGCTCTAACCAACTGAGCTAATAAGACAATAAAACACTTCCCTAACTTCATTCATATAACAAGTTTTAGTTGTTTATTTGTATTATTGTGTTTTCTATAGTTGGACTGCGTGTGTTTTAATTTGGGTCCAGGGCCGAGTATCAAGTTCTGTAAATTTTGAGATTGCGTCCCAAACAAACATTCAAATTTAAAGTAGAATTTAAAATGAAAAATAACGCTAGAAGGAGGGCTTGTACCTCCGACCTTGTGGTTAACAGCAACACGCTCTAGCCAACAAAGCTATTCCAACTATTTTAGCTATCCTCTACACAAAAATTTAAAACCTGTATAACTTAAGCTATTGAAAACAACAATATTATAATTATTTTTCATATTAAACTTTAGTGCATACTTGTACTACTAATTTTTTATAAATAAAATTGTATTTTTCTATATCATACAAATAAAATAGTTGTGGAGAACATCGTATTAGCCCTCTCAAAACCGCAAATAAGGATTATTCATGATACTCATACCCATTCGATTAACTACGATATGCACAAATAAACTATTCATTGAAATTTGTTTTCATAATTCAGGTTAATTTGATTTAATTATAAGTATATATTGATATAAGTTGTACTTTACAAAGAGGGATGAAAGTTAAAAAAAGATAGGGGAATAAAACGGTAATAGGAGTGGAACTGCACAAGTCATGAAATACGAAGTTAAAGGAAACGACGTCAATTTCAGGAAATAGTGTTGTGTAGATTATATTGGCCCATGCAGGTCTCGAACCTACGAACTTCACGTTTTTAGCACGACGCTCTAACTAGCTGAGCTTATAGGCAGATCAATCTTTTTTCTAACTTTATTCATATGACCAGTTTTAATTGTGTATTTGTATTAATGTGTTTTCAATAGTTGGATTGTGTGTGTTTTGATTTGGGTCTAGGGCCGAGTATCATGTTAAGTCGATTTTAAGATTTCATCGCGAACAAACATTCAAACTTAAAATAGAATTTCAAATGAAAAATGACACTAGAAGGAGGGCTTGAACTTCCGACCTTGTAGTTAACAGCAACACGGTCTAGCCAGCTGAGCTATACCAGCTATTTTAGCTATCCTCTACACAAAAATTTCAAACCTGTATGACTTAAGCTACCATAAATAACAATATTATAATTATTTTATATATTAAACTTTAGTGCATACTTGTTCTACTAATTTTTTGTGAATAAATATTTATTTTACTTTATCATACAAATAAATTAGTTGTGGAGAACCTCGTATTAGCCCTCTAAAAACCTCAAATAAGGATTATTCATGATACTCGTACCCATTTGATTAACTACGCTCGGCTCAAATAAATTGTTCGTTGAAATTTGTTTTCATATTCAGGTCAATATGATTTAATTATAAGTATATATTGATATAAATTGTACTTTACAAAGAGGGATGAAAGTTTAAAAAGTGGGGAATGAAACGGTAAGGAGTGGATTTGCATGAGTCATGAACTACGAAATAGAAGCAAACGACATCAATTTTGGGAAAAAGTGTTGAAAACATTAAATTGGCCCATGCAGGTCTCGAACCTGCGACCTTCGTGTTATTAACACAACACTCTAACCAGCTGAGCTAATAGGCCGATCAGACCCTTCACTAACTTCATACATAAAACCAGTTTTAGTTGTTTTTTTGTATTAATGTGTTTTCTATAGTTGGACTGCGTTTGTTTTAATTTGGGTCCAGGGCCGAGTATCAAGTTCTGTTAATTTTGAGATTGCGTCCCGAACAAACATTCCAATTTAAAGTAGAATTTAAAATGAAAAAGAACACTATAAGGAGGGCTTGAACCTCTGACATTGTGGTTAACAGCAACACACTCTAGCCAACTAAGCTATTCGAACTATTTTACCTCTCTTTTACACAAAAATTTAAAACCTCTATAACTTAAGCTACAATAAATACAATATTATAATTAATTTTTATATTAAACTATAGTGCATTCTTCTACTACTAATTTGTTATAAATAAAATTTTATTTTACTTTATCATACAAATAAAATAGTTGTGAAGAACCTAAATTTGTTTTCATAATTCAGGTTAATTTGATTTAATTATAAGTATATATTGATAAAAATTGTACTTTACAAAGATGGATGAAAGTTAAAAAAAGAGAGGGGAATAAAAGGGTAAGAGGAGTGGAACTGCATAAGTAATGAAATATGAAATTTAAGGAGACGACGTCAATTTCGAGAAATAGTGTTGAGCATATTATATTGGCCCATGCAGGTCTCGAACCTACAAACTTCACATGTTTAGCAAAACGCTCTAACCAGCTGAGCTAATAGGCGGATCAATCTTTTTTCTAACTTTATTCATATGACCAGTTTTAAATGTATATTTGAATTAATGTGTTTTGAATAGTTGGATTGCGTGTGTTTTGATTTGGGTCTAGGGCCGAGTATCATGTTAATTCGATTTTGAGATTGCATCGCGAACAAACATTCAAACATAAAGTACAATTTCAAATGAAAAATAACGCTAGAAGGAGGGCTTGAACCTTCGACCTTGTGGTTAACAGCCACACGCACTAGCCAACTTAAGCTACTGTAAATAACAACATTATAATTATTTTATATATTAAACTTTAGTGCATACTTGTACTACTAGTTTTTATAAATAAAAACTTATTTTACTTTATCATACTAATAAATTTGTGGTGGAGAACCTCGTATTAGCCCTCTCAAAACCTTAAATAAGGATTATTCATGATACTCGTACCCATTCGATTAACTACGCTCGGCTCAAATAAATTGTTCTTTGAAATTTGTTTTCATAATTCAGGTCAATTTGATGTATTGATAAGTATATATTGATATAAATTGTACTTTACAAAGAGGGATGAAAGGTTAAAAAGAGGGGAATGAAACGGACATGAACTACTATAAAGAAGCAAACGACGTCAAATTTGGGAAAAAGTGATTAATACTTTAAATTTGCCCATGCCGGTCTCAAACCTGCAACCTTCTTGTTATTAGCACGACGCTCTAACCAGCTGAGCTAATAGGCCTATCATACCCTTCCCTAACTTCATTCATATAACCAGTTTTAGTTGTTTATTTGTATTAATGTGTTTTCTATAGTTGGACTGCGTGTTATTTAATTTGCGTCCAGGGCCGAGTATCAAGTTCTGTCAATTTTGAGATTGCGTCCCGAACAAACAATCAAATTTAAAGTAGAATTTAAAATGAAAAATAAAGCTTGAAGGAGGGTTTTAACCTCCGACATTGTGGTTAACAGCAACATGCTATAGCCAACTGAGCTATTCCAGCTATTTTATCTATCCTCTACACAAAAATTTAAAACATGTATAACTTAAGCTATTGTAAATAACAATATTATAATTATTTTATACATTAAACTTTATTGCATACTTGTACTACTAATTTTTTATAAATAAAATTTTATTTTACTTTATCATACAAATAAAATTGGTGTGGAGAACCTCGTATTAGCCCTCTCAAAACCGCAAATAAGGATTATTCATGATACTCGTACACATTCGATTAACTACGATATGCTCAAATAAACTGTTCATTGAATTTTTTTTTCATAATTCAGGTTAATTTGATTTAATTATAAGTATATATTGATATAAATTGTACTTTACAAAGAGGGATGAAAGTTAAAAAAAGAGTGGGGAATAAAACGGTAAGAGGAGTGGAACTGCATAAGTCATGAAATACGAAACTTAAGGAGACGACGTCAATTTCGGAAAATAGTGTTGAGTAGATTATATTGGCCCATACATGTCTCGAACCTACGAACTTCACGTTCTTAGCATAACTCTCTAACCAGATGAGCTAATAGGCAGATCTATCTTTTTTCTAACTTTATTTAAATGACCAGTTTTAAAAGTATATTTGTATTAATGTGTTTTCAATAGCTGGATTGCGTATGTTTTGATTTGGGTCTAGGGGGCCGAGTATCATGTTAAGTCGATTTTGGGATTGCATCGAGAACAAACATTCAAACTTAAAGTAGAGTTTCAAATGAAAATTACCGCTAGAAGGAGGGCTTGAACCTCCGACCTTGTGGTTAACAGCCACACGCTATAGCCAACTGAGCTATTCCAGCTATTTTAGCTATCCTCTGCACAAAAAATTAAAACCTGTATAACTTAAGCTACTGTAAATAACAATATTATAATTATTTTATATATTAAACTTTAGTGCACACTTGTACTACTAATTTTTTATAAATAAAAATTTATTTTACTTTATCATACAAATAAATTAGTTGTGGAGAACCTCGTATTAGCCCTAAAAAAACCTCAAATAAGGATTATTCATGATACTCGTACCCTTTCGATTAACTACGCTCGGCTCAAATAAATTGTTCGTTGAAATTTGTTTTCATAATTCAGGTCAATTTGATTTAATGATAAGTATATATTGATATAAATTGTACTTTACAAAGAGGGATGAAAGTTTAAAAAGAGGGGAATGAAACGGACATGAACTACGAAATAGAAGCAAACGACGTCAATTTTGGGAAAAAGTGTTTAATACAATAAATTGGCCTGTGCCGGTCTCGAACCTGCAACCTTCACGTTATTAGCATGCCACTCTAACCAGCTGAGCTAATAGGCCTATCAGACCCTTCCCTAACTTCATTCATATAACCAGTTTTAGTTGTTTATTTGTATTAATGTGTTTTCTATAGTTGGACTGCGTGTGTTTTAATTTTGGTCCAGGGCCGAGTATCAAGTTCTGTCAATTTTGAGATTGCGTCTTGAACAAACATTCAAATCTAAAGTAGAATTTAAAATGAAAAATAACACTAGAAGAAGGGCTTGAACCTCCGACATTGTGGTTAACAGCAACACGCTCTAGCAAACTAAGCTATTCCAACTATTTTACCTCTCCTCTCCACAAAAATTTAAAACCTTTATAACTTAAGGTACAATAACTACAATATTATAATTAATTTATATATTAAACTTTAGTGCATACTTGTACTACTAATTTTTTATAAATAAAATTTTATTTTACTTTATCCAACAAATAAAATAGTTGTGGAGAACCTCGTATTAGCCCTCTCAAAACCGCAAATAAGGATTATTCATGATACTCATACCCATTCTATTAACTACGATAGACTCAAATAAACTGTTCATTGAAATTTGTTTTCAAAATTCATGTTAATTTGATTTAATTATAAGTATATACTGATATAAATTGTACTTTACAAAGAAGGATGAAAGTTAAAAAAAGAGATGGGAATGAAACGGTGAGAGGAGTGGATCTGCGTGAGTCATGAAATACGAAATTAAAGGAAATAGTGTTGAATAAATAATATTCGCCCATGCAGGTCTCGAACCTACGACCTTCGCATTATTAGTACGACGCTCTAACCAACTAAGCTAATAGGCCGATAGGTCCCTTCCCTAACTTTATTCATATAACCAGTTTTAGTTGTTTATTTGTATTAATGTGTTTTCTATAGATTGATTGCGTGTGTTCTAATTTGGGTCTAGGGTCGAGTATCAAGTTCAATCAATTTTGAGATTGCATCGCGATCAAACATTCAAACTTAAAGTTGAATTTCAAATGAAAAATAATGCTAGAAGGAGGGCTCAAACCTCCGATCTTGTGGTTAACAGCAACACGCTCTAGCCAACTAAGCTATTCCAACTATTTTACCTCTCCTCTCCACAAAAATGTAAAACATGTATAACTTAAGCTATTGTAAATAACAATATTATAATTATTTTATATATTTAACTTTCGTGCATACTTGTACTACTAATTTTTTATAAATAAAAATTTATTTTACTTTATCATACAAATAAAATAGTTGTGGAGAACCTCGTATTAGCCCACTCAAAATCGCAAATAAGGATTATTCATGATACTCGTACCCATTCGATTAACTACGATAGTCTCAAATAAATTGTTCATTGAAATTTGTTTTCATAATTCAAGTTAATTTGATTTAATTATATGTATATATTGATATAAATTGTACTTTACAAAGAGGGTTGAAAGTTTAAAAAGAGAGGGGAATAAAATGATAAGAGGAGTGGAACTGCATGAGTCGTGAAATACGAAACAAAAGGAAACGACGTCAATTTCGGGAAATAGTGTTGAGTAGATTATGTTACCGCATGTAGGTCTCGAACCTACGACATTCACGTTTTTAGCACGACACTCTAACCAGTTGAGCTAACAGGCGGATCAGTGTTTTTTCTAACTTTATTTATATTACCAGTTTTAATTGTATATTTGTATTAATGTGTTTTCTATAGTTGGATTGCGTGTGTTTTGATTTGGGTCTACGGCCGAGTATCATGTTGAGTCGATTTTGAGATTGCATCGCGAACAAACATTCAAACTTAAAGTAGAATTTGAAATGAAAAATAACGCTAGAAGAAGGCTTGAACCTCCGTCCTTGTGGTTAACAGCCACACGCTCTAGCCAACTGAGCTATTCCAGCTATTTTAAGTATCCTTTGCACAAAAATTTAAAACGTGTATAACTTAAGCTACTGTAAATAACAAGATTATAATTATTTTGTATATTAAACTTTAGTGCATAATTGTACTACTAATTTTTTATAAATAAAAATTTATTTTACTTTATCATACAAATAAATTAGTTGTGGAGAACCTAGAATTAGCCCTCTCAAAACCTCAAATAAGGATTATTCATGATACTCGTACCCATTCGATTAACTACGCTCGGCTCAAATAAATTGTTCGTTGAAATTTGTTTTCATAATTCAGGTCAATTTGATTTAATTATAAGTATATATTGATATAAATTGTACTTTACAAAGAGGGATGAAAGTTTAAAAAGAGGGGAATGAAACGGTAAGGAGTGGATTTGCATGAGTCATGAACTACGAAATAGAAGGAAACGACGTCAATTTTGGGAAAAAGTGTTGAATACATTAAATTGGCACATGCAAGTCTCGAACCTACGACCTTCACGTTATTAGCACGACGCTCTAACCAGCTGAGCTAATAGGCCAATCAGACCCTTCCCTAACTTCATTCATATAACCAGTTTTAGTTGTTTATTTGTATTAATGTGTTTTCTATAGTTGGACTGCATGTCTTTTAATTTGGGTCCAGGGCCGAGTATCTAGTTCTGTCAATTTTGAGATTGCGTCCCGAACAAACATTCAAATTTAAAGTAGGATTTAAAATGAAAAATAACGCAATAAGGAGGGCTTGAACCTCCGACATTCTGGTTAACAGCCACACGTTGTAGCCAATTGAGCTATTCCAGCTATTTTCAGCTATCCTCTGCACAAAAATTTAAAACTTGTATAACTTAAGCTACTGTAAATAACAATATTAGAATTATTTTATATATTAAACTTTAGTGCATACTTGTACTACTAATTTTTTATAAATAAAATTTTATTTTACTTTATCATACAAATAAAATAGTTGTGGAGAACCTCGTATTAGCCCTCTCAAAACCGCAAATAAGGATTATTCATGATACTCGTACCCATTCGATTAACTATGATAGTCTCATATAAACTGTTAATTGAAATTTAATTTCATAATTCAGGATAATTTGATTTAATTATAAGTATATATTGATATAAATTGTACTTTGCAAAGAGAGATGAAAGTTTTAATTGTAAGAGTAGTGGAACTGCATAAGTCATGAAATACGAAATTAAAGGAAATGACGTCAATTTCGAGAAATAGTGTTGTGTAGATTATATTGGCCCCATGCAAGTCTCGAACCTACAAACTTCACGTTTTTAGCACGACGCTCTAACCAGCTGAGCTAATAGGCAAATAAATCTTTTTCTAACTTTATTCATATGACCAGTTTTAATTGTATATTTGTATTAATGTGTTTTCAATAGTTGGATTGCGTGTGTTTTGATATGTGTCTAGGGTCGAGTATCATGTTAAGTCGATTTTGAGATTGCATCGCGACAAACATTCAAACTTCAAGTAGAATTTCAAATGAAAAATAACGCTAAAAGAAGGGCTTAAACCTCCGACCTTGTGGTTAACAGCCACACGTTGTAGCCAACTGAGCTATTCCAGCTATTTTAGCTATCCTCTGCACAAAAATTTAAAACCTGTATAACTTAAGCTACAGTAAATAACAATATTATAATTATTTTATATATTAAACTTTAGTGCATACGTGCACTTCTAATTTTTTATAAATAAAAATTTATTTTACTTTATCATACAAATAAATTAGTTGTGGAGAACCTCGTATTAGCCCTCTCAAAACCGCAAATGAGGATTATTCATTATACTCGTACCCATTCGATTAACTACGCTCGGCTGAAATAAATTGTTCGTTGAAATTTGTTTTCATAATTTAGGTCAATTTGATTTAGTTATAAGTATATATTGATATAAATTGTACTTTACAAAGAGGGATGAAAGTTTAAAAATATGGGGAATGAAACGGTAAGGAGTGGATTTGCATGAGTCATGAACTACGAAATAGAAGGAAACGACGTCAATTTTGGGAAAAAAGTGTTGAATACATTAAATTGGCACATGCAAGTCTCAAACCTGCGACCTTCGTGTTATTAGCACGACACTCTAACCAGCTGAGCTAATAGGCCAATCAGATCCTTCCCTAACTTCATTCATATAACTAGTTTTAGTTGTTTATTTGTATTAATGTGTTTTCTATTGTTGGATTGCGTGTGTTTTAATTTGCGTCCATGGCCGAGTATCAAGTTCTGTCAATTTTGAGATTGTGTCCCGAACAAACATTCAAATTTAAAGTAGAATTTAAAATGAAAAATAACGCTAGAAGGAGGGCTTTAACCTCCGACATTGTGGTTAACAGCAACACGCTCTAGCCAACTAAGCTATTCCAACTATCTTAGCTATCCTCTACACAAAAATTTAAAACTTGTATAACTTAAGCTACTGTAAATAACAATATTATAATTATTTTATATATTAAACTTTAGTGCATACTTGTACTACTAATTTGTTATAAATAAAATTGTATTTTACTTTATCATACAAATAAAATAGTTGTGGAGAACCTCGTATTAGCTTTCTCAAAACCGCAAATAAGGATTATTCATGATAGTCGTACCCATAAGATTAACTACGATAAGCTCAAATAAACTGTTCATTGAAATTTGTTTTCATAATTCAGGTTAATTTAATTTAATTATAAGTATATATTGATATAAATTGTACTTTACAAAGACAGATGAAAGTTAAAAAAGAGAGGGGAATAAAACGGTAAGAGGAGTGGAACTGCATAAGTCATGAAATACGAAAGTAAAGAAAATGACGTCAATTTCGGGAAATAATGTTGTGTAGATTATATTGGCCCATGAAGGTCTCGAACCTACGAACTTCATGTTTTTAGCACGACGCTCTAACCAGCTGAGCTAATAGGCAGATCAATCTTTGATCTAACTTTATTCATATGACCAGTTTTAATTGTATATTTGTATTAATGTGTTTTCAATAGTTGGATTGTGTGTGTTTTGATTTGGGTCTAGGGTCGAGTGTCATGTTAAGTCGATTTTGAGATTGCATCATGAACAAACATTCAAACTTAAAGTAGAATTTCAAATGAAAATTAACGCTAGAAGGAGGGATTGAACCTCAGACCTTGTGGTTAACAGCCACACGATGTAGCCAACTGAGCTATTCCAGCTATTTTAGCTATCCTCTGCACAAAAATTTAAAACTTGTATAACTTAAGCTACAGTAAATAACAATATTATAATTATTTTATATATTAAACTTTAGTGCATACTTGTACTACTAATTTTTTATAAATAAAAATTTATTTTACTTTATCATACAAATAAATTAATTGTGGAGAACCTCATATTAGCCCTCTCAAAACCTCAAATAAGGATTATTCACGATACTCGTACACATTCGATTAACTACGCTCGGCTCAAATAAATTGTTCGTTGAAATTTGTTTTCATAATTCATGTCAATTTGATTTAATTATAAGTATATATTGATATAAATTGTACTTTACAAAGAGGGATGAAAGTTTAAAAAGAGGGGAATGAAACGGTAAGGAGTGGATTTGCCTGAGTCATGAATTACGAAATAGAAGGAAACGACGTCAATTTTTGGAAAAAAAAGTGTTGAATACATTAAATTTGCCCATGCAGGTCTCAAACATGCAACATTCGCGTTATTAGCACGACGCTCTAACTAGCTGAGCTAATAGGCCGATCAGACCTTCCCTAACTTCATTCATACAACCAGTTTTAGTTGTATATTTGTATTAATGTGTTTTCTATAGTTGGACTGCGTGTGTTTTAATTTGGGTCCAGGGCCGAGTATCAAGTTCTGTCAATTTTGAGATTGCGTCCCGAACAAACATTCAAATTTAAAGTAGAATTTAAAATGAAAAATAATACTAGAAGGAGGGCTTAAACCTCCGACATTGTGGTTAACAACAACACGCTCTAGCCAACATAGCTATTTCAACTATTTTAGCTATCCTCTACACAAAAATTTAAAACCTGTATAACTTAAGCTATTGTAAATAACAATATTATAATTATTTTATATATTAAACTTTAGTGCATACTTGTACTACTATTTTTTTATAAATAAAATTATATTTTACTTTATCATATAAATAAAATAGTTGTAGAGAACCTCGTATTAGCCCTTTCAAAACCGCAAATAAGTATTATTCATGATACTCGTACCCATTCGATTAACTACGATATGCTCAAATAAACTGTTCATTGAAATTTGTTTTCATAATTTAGGTTAATTTGATTTAATTATAAGTATATATTGATATAAATTGTACTTTACAAAGAGGGATGAAAGTTAAAAAAAAGAGAGGGGAATAAAACGGTAATAGGAGTGGAACTACATAAGTCATGAAATACGAAATTAAAGGAAATGACGCTCAAATAAACTTTTTTGGGAAATAGTGTTGTGTAGATTATATTGGCCCATGCAGGCCTCGAACCTACGAAATTCAAGTTTTTAGCACGACGCTCTAACCAGCTGAGCTTATAGGCAGATCAATCTTTTTTCTAACTTTATTCATATGACTAGTTTTAATTGTATATTTGTATTAAGGTGTTTTCAATAGTTGGATTGTGTGTGTTTTGATTTGGGTCTAAGGCCGAGTATCATGTTAAGTCGATTTTGAGATTGCATCGCGAACAAACATTCAACCTTAAAATAGAATTTCAAATGAAAAGTAACGCTAGAAGGAGGGCTTGATTCTCCGACCTTGTGGTTAATAGCCACACGCTCTAGCCAACTGAGCTATTCCAGCTATTTTAGCTATCCTCTGCACAAAAATTTAAAACCTATATAACTTAAGCTACTGTAAATAACAATATTATAATTATTTTATATATTAAACTTTAGTGCATACTTGTTCTACTATTTTTTTATAAATAAAAATTTATTTTACTTTATCATACAAATAAATTAGTTGTGAAGAACCTCGTATTAGCCCTCTAAAAACCTCAAATAAGGATTATTCATGATACTCGTACCCATTCGATTAACTACGCTCGGCTCAAATAAATTGTTCGTTGAAATTTGTTTTCATAATTCAGGTCAATTTGATTTAATTACAAGTATATATTGATATAAATTGTACTTTACAAAGAGGGATGAAAGTTTAAAATTAGGGGAATGAAATGGAAAGGAGTGGATTTGCCTGAGCCATGAACTACGAAATAAAAGGAAACGACGTCAATTTTGGGAAAAAGTGTTTAATACATTAAATTGGCCCATACGGGTCTCAAACCTGTGACCTTCACGTTATTAGCACGACACTCTAACAAACTGAGCTAATAGGCCGATCAGACCCTTCCCTAACTTCATTCATATAACCAGTTTTAGTTGTTTATTTGTATTAATGTGTTTTCTATAGTTGGACAGCGTGTGTTTTCATTTGGGTCCACGGCCGAGTATCAAGTTCTGTCAATTTTGAGATTGCGTCCCGAACAAACATTCAGATTTAAAGTAGAATTTAAAATTAAAAATAATGCTAGAAGGAGGGCTTAAACCTCCGACATTGTGGTTAACAGCAACACGCTCTAGCTAACAAAGCTATTCCAACTCTTTTAGCTATCCTCTACACAAAAATTTAAAACCTGTATAACTTAAGCTATTGTAAATAACAATATTATAATTATTTTATAGATTAAACTTTAGTGCATACTTGTACTACTAATTTTTTATAAATAAAATTGTATTTTACTTTATCATACAAATAAAATAGTTGTGGAGAACCTCGTATTAGCCCTCTCAAAACCACAAATAAGGATTATTCATGATACTCGTACCCATTCGATTAACTACGATATGCTCAAATAAACTGTTCATTGAAATTTGTTTTCATAATTCAGGTTAATTTGATTTAATTATAAGTATATATTGATATAAATTGTACTTTACAAAGAGGGATGAATGTTAAAAAAAGAGGGGAATAAAACGGTAATAGGAGTGGAACTGCATAGGTCATGAAATACGAAGTTAAAGGAAACGACGTCAATTTCGAGAAATAGTGTTTTGTAGATTATATTGGCCCAAGCAGGTCTTGAACCTACGAACTTTACGTTTTTAGCACGACGCTCTAACCAGCTGAGCTTATAGGCAGATCAATATTTTCTCTAACTTTATTCATATGACCCATTTTAATTTTTAATTGTATATTTGTATTAATGTGTTTTCAATAGTTGGATTGCGTGTGTTTTGATTTAGGTATAGGGCCAAGTATCATATTAAGTCGCTTTTGAGATTGCATCGCGAACAAACATTCAAACCTAAAATAGAATTTCAAATGAAAAATGACGCTAGAAGGAGGGCTTGAACCTCCGACCATGTGGTTAACAGCCACACGCACTAGCCAACTGAGCTATTCCAGCTATTTTAGCTAACCTCTGCAACCAAAATTTAAAACCTGTATAACTTAAGGTACTGTAAATAACAATATTATAATTATTTTATATATTAAACTTTAGTGCATACTTGTTCTACTAATTTTTTATAAATAAAAATTAATTTTACTTTATCATACAAATAAATTAGTTGTGGAGAACCTCATATTAGCCCTCTAAAAATCTCAAATAAGGATTATTCATGATACTCGTACCCATTCGATTAACTACACACGGATCAAATAAATTGTTCGTTGAAATTTGTTTTCATAATTTAGATCAATTTGATTTAATTATAAGTATATATTGATATAAATTGTACTTTACAAAGAGGGTTGTAAGTTTAAAAAGAGGGAAATGAAACGGTAAGGAGTGGATTTGCATGAGTCATGAACTACGAAATAGAAGCACACGACGTCAATTTTGGGAGAAAGTGTTGAATACATTAAAATGGCCCATGCAGGTCTCGGACCAGCGACCTTCGCGTTATTAGCACGACACTCTAACCAACTGAGCTAATAGGCCTATCAGACCCTTCCCTAACTTCATTCATATAACCAGTTTTAGTTGTTTATTTGTATTAATGTGTTTTCTATAGTTGGACTGTGTGTGTTTTAATTTGGGTCCAGGGCCGAGTATAAAGTTCTGTCAATTTTAAGATTGCGTCCCGAACAAACATTCAAATTTAAAGTAGAATTCAAAATGAAAAATAACGCTAGAAGGAGGCCTTGAACCTCCGACATTGTGGTTAACAGCAACACGCTCTACACAAAAATTTAAAACCTGTATAACTTAAGGTATTGTAAATAACAATATTATAATTATTTTATATATTAAACTTTAGTGCATACTTGTACTACTAATTTTTTATAAATAAAATTGTATTTTACTTTATCTTACAAATAAAATAGTTGTGGAAAACCTCGTATTAGCCCTTTCAAAACCGCAAATAAGTATTATTCATAATACTCGTACCCATTCGATTAACTACGATATGATCAATTAAACTGTTCATTGAAATTTGTTTTCATAATTCTGGTTAATTTGATTTAATTATAAGTATATATTGATATAAATTGTACATTACAAAGAGGGGTGAAAGGTAAAAAAAGAGAGGGGGAATAAAACGGTAATAGGAGTGGAATTGCATAAGTCATGAAATACGAAGTTAAAGGAAACGACGTCAATTTCAGGAAATAGTGTTGTGTAGATTATATTCGCCCATGCAGGTCTCGAACCTACGAACTTCACGTTTTTAGCACGACGCTCTAACCAACTGAGCTTATAGGCAGATCAATCTTTTTTCTAACTTTATTCATCTGAACAGTTTTAATTGTATAATTGTATTAATGTGTTTTCAATAGTTGGATTGCGTGTGTTTTGATTTGGGTCTAGGGCCGAGTATCATGTTAAGTCGATTTTGAGATTGCATCGCGAACAAACATTCAAACTTAAAATAGAATTTCAAATGTAAAATGACTCTAGAAGGAGAGCTTAAACCTCCGACCTTGTGGTTAACAGCCACACGCTTTAGCCAACTGAGCTTTTCCAGCTATTTTAACTATCCTCTGCACAAAAATTTAAAACCTGTATAACTTAAGCTACTGTAAATAACAATATTATAATTATTTTATATATTAAACTTTAGTGCATACTTGTTCTACTAATTTTTTATAAATAAAAATATAATTTACTTTATCATACAAATAAATTAGTTGTGGAGAACCTCGTATTAGCCCTCTAAAAACCTTAAATAAGGATTATTCATGATACTCGTACCCATTCGTTTAACTACGCTCAGCTCAAATAAATTGTTCGTTGAAATTTGTTTTCATAATTCAGGTCAATTTGGTTTAATTATAAGTATATATTGATATAAATTGTACTTTACAAAGAGGGATGCAAGTTTAAAAAGAGGGGAATGAAACGGTAAGGAGTGGATTTGCATGAGTCATGAACTACGAAATAGAAGCAAACGACGTCAATTTTGGGAAAAAGAGTTGAATACATTAAATTAGCCCATGCAAGTCTCAAACCTGCGACCTTCGCGTTATTAGCACGACGCTCTAACCAACTAAGCTAATAAGCCGATCAGACGATTCCCTAACTTCATTCATATAACAAGTTTTAGTTGTTTATTTGTATTAATGTGTTTTCTATAGTTGGACTGCGTGTGTTTTAATTTGGGTCCAGGGCCGAGTATCAAGTTCTGTCAATTTTGAGATTTCGTCCCGAACAAACATTCAAATTTAAAGTAGAATTTAAAATGAAAAATAACGCTAGAAGGAGGGCTTGTACCTCCGACCTTGTGGTTAACAGCAACAAGCTCTAGCCAACAAAGCTATTCCAACTATTTTAGCTATCCTCTACACAAAAATTTAAAACCTATATAACTTAAGCTATTGTAAATAACAATATTATAATTATTTTATATATTAAACTTTAGTGCATACTTGTACTACTAATTTTTTATAAATAAAATTGTATTTTACTATATCATACAAATAAAAAAGTTGTGGAGAACCTCGTATTAGCCCTCTCAAAACCGCAAATAAGGATTATTCATGATACTCATACTCATTCGATTAACTACGATAGGCTCAAATAAACTGTTCATTGAATTTTTTTTCATAATTCAGGTTAATTTGATTTAATTATCAGTATATTGATAAAAATTGTACTTTACAAAGAGGGATGAAAGTTAAAAAAAGAGAGGGGAATAAAACGGTAAGAGGAGTGGAACTGCATAAGTCATGAAATATGAAATTTAAGGAGACGACGTCAATTTCGAGAAATAGTGTTGAGCAGATTATATTGGCCCATGCAGGTCTCGAACCTACAAACTTCACGTGTTTAGCACAACGCTCTAACCAACCGAGTATCATGTTAATTCGATTTTGAGATTGCATCGCGAACAAACATTCAAACTTAAAGTAGAATTTCAAATGAAAAATAACGCTAGAAAGAGGAATTGAACCTTCGACCTTCTGGTTAACAGCCAGACGCTCTAGCCAACTGAGCTATTCCATCTACTTTAGCTATCTTCTGCACAAAAATATAAAACTTGTATAACTTAAGCTTCTGTAAATAACAATATTATAATTATTTTATATATTAAACTTTAGTGCATACTTGTACTACTAGTTTTTATAAATAAAAACTTATTTTACTTTATCATACAAATAAATTTGTTGTGGAGAACCTCGTATTAGCCCTCTCAAAACCTTAAATAAGGATTATTAATGATACTCGTACCCATTCGATTAACTACGCTCAGCTCAAATAAATTGTTCGTTGAAATTTGTTTTCATAATTCAGGTCAATTTGATTTAATGATAAGTATATATTGATATAAATTGTAGTTTACAAAGAGGGATGAAAGTTTAAAAAGAGGGGAATGAAACAGACATGAACTACGAAATAGAAACAAACGACGTCAATTTTGGGAAAAAGTGTTTAATACATTTTATTGGCCCATGCCGGTCTCGAACCTGCAACCTTCGCGTTATTAGCATGCCACTCTAACCAGCTGAGCTAATAGGCCTATCAGACCCTTCCCTAACTTCATTCATATAACCAGTTTTAGTTGTTTATTTGTATTAATGTGTTTTCTATAGTTGAACTGCGTGTGTTTTAATTTGGGTCCAGGGCCGAGTATCAAGTTCTGTCAATTTTGAGATTGCGTCTAGAACAAACATTCAAATCTAAAGTAGAATTTAAAATGAAAAATAACACTAGAAGAAGGGCTTGAACCTCCGACATTGTGGTTCACAGCAACACGCTCTAACCAACTAAGCTATTCCAACTATTTTACCTTTCCTCTGCACAAAAATTTAAAACCTTTATAACTTAAGCTACAGTAACTACAATATTATAATTAATTTATATATTAAACTTTAGTGCATACTTGTACTACTGATTTTTTATAAATAAAATTTTATTTTACTTTATCCTACAAATAAAATAGTTTGTGGAGAACCTCGTATTAGTCCTCTCAAAACCGCAAATAAGGATTATTCATGATACTCATACCCATTCTATTAACTACGATAGACTCAAATAAACTGTTCATTGAATTTTTTTTTCAAAATTCATGTTAATTTGATTTAATTTTAAGTATATACTGATATAAATTGTACTTTACAATGAAGGATGAAAGTTAAAAAAAAAAAAGAGATGGGAATGAAACGGTGAGAGGAGTGGATCTGCATGAGTCATTAAATACGAAATTAAAGCAAATCTAAAGTAGAATTTAAAATGAAAAATAACACTAGAAGAAGGGCTTGAACCTCCGACATTGTGGTTAACAACACACTCTAGCCAACTAAGCTATTCCAACTATTTTACCTCTCCTCTGCACAAAAATTTAAAACCTTTATAACTTAAGCTACAGTAACTACAATATTATAATTAATTTATATATTAAACTTTAGTGCATACTTGTACTACTGATTTTTTATAAATAAAATTTTATTTTACTTTATCCTACAAATAAAATAGTTTGTGGAGAACCTCGTATTTGTCCTCTCAAAACCGCAAATAAGGATTATTCATGATACTCATACCCATTCTATTAACTACGATAGACTCAAATAAACTGTTCATTGAAATTTTTTTTCAAAATTCATGTTAATTTGATTTAATTTTAAGTATATACTGATATAAATTGTACTTTACAATGAAGGATGAAAGTTAAAAAAAAAAAAGAGATGGGAATGAAACGGTGAGAGGAGTGGATCTGCATGAGTCATTAAATACGAAATTAAAGCAAATCTAAAGTAGAATTTAAAATGAAAAATAACACTAGAAGAAGGGCTTGAACCTCCGACATTGTGGTTAACAACACACTCTAGCCAACTAAGCTATTCCAACTATTTTACCTCTCCTCTGCACAAAAATTTAAAACCTTTATAACTTAAGCTACAGTAACTACAATATTATAATTAATTTATATATTAAACTTTAGTGCATACTTGTACTACTGATTTTTTATAAATAAAATTTTATTTTACTTTATCCTACAAATAAAATAGTTGTGGAGAACCTCGTATTAGCCCTCTCAAAACCGCAAATAAGGATTATTCATGATACTCATACCCATTCTATTAACTACGATAGACTCAAATAAACTGTTCATTGAATATTTTTTTCAAAATTAATGTTAATTTGATTTAATTATAAGTATATACTGATATAAATTGTACTTTACAAAGAAGGATGAAAGTTAAAAAAAGAGATGGGAATGAAACGGTGAGAGGAGCGGATCTGCACGAGTCATTAAATACGAAATTAAAGGAAATAATGTTGAATAAATAATATTAGCCCATGCAAGTCTCGAACATACGACCTTCGCGTTATTAGTGCGACGCTCTAACCAACTGAGCTAATAGGCCGATCGATCCCTTCCCTAACTTTATTCATATAACTAGTTTTAGTTGTTTATTTGTATTAATGTGTTTTCTATAGATTGATTCCGTGTGTTTTAATTTGGGTCTAGGGTCGAGTATCAAGTTCTGTCAATTTTGAGATTGCTTCGCGATCAAACATTCAAACTTAAAGTTGAATTTCAAATGAAAAATAACTCTAGAAGGAGGGCTCAAACCTCTGATCTTGTGGTTAACAGCAACACGCTCTACCCAACTAAGCTATTCCAACTATTTTACCTCTCCTCTCCACAAAAATGTAAAACATGTATAACTTAAGCTACTGTAAATAACAATATTATAATTATTTTATATATTAAACTTTAGTGCATACTTGTACTACTATTTTTTTATAAATAAAAATTTATTTTACTTTATCATACAAATAAAATAGTTGTGGAGAACCTCGTATTAGCCCACTCAAAATCGCAAATAAGGATTATTCATGATACTTGTACCCATTCGATTAACTACGATAGTCTCAAATAAATTGTTCATTGAAATTTGTTTTCATAATTCAAGTTAATTTGATTTAATTATAAGTATATATTAATTTAAATTGTACTTTACAAAGAGGGTTGAATGTTAAAAAAGAGAGGGGAATAAAACGATAAGAGGAGTGGAACTGCATAAGTCATGAAATACGGAATTAAAGGAAACGACGTCAATTTCAGGAAATAGTGTTGAGTAGATTATATTAGCGCATGTAGGTCTCGAACGTACGACCTTCACATTTTTAGCACGACACTCCAACCAGTTGAGCTAATAGGCGGATCATTGTTTTTTCTAACTTTATTTATATTACCAGTTTTAATTGTATATTTGTATTAATGTGTTTTCTATAGTTGGATTGCGTGTGTTTTGATTTGGGTCTAGGATCGAGTATCATGTTGAGTCGATTTTGAGATTGCATCGCGAACAAACATTCAAACTTAAAGTAGAATTTGAAATGAAAAATAACGCTAAAAGGAGGGCTTGAACCTCTGACCTTGTGGTTAACAGCCACACGCTCTAGCCAACTGAGCTATTCCAGCTATTTTAGGTATCCTTTGCACAAAAATTTAAAACCTATATAACTTAAGCTACTGTAAATAACAATATTACAATTTTTTTATTTATTAAACTTTAGTGCATACTTGTACTACTAATTTTTTATAAATAAAAATTTATTTTACTTTATCATACAAATAAATTAGTTGTGGAGAACCTCGTATTACCCCTCTCATAACCGCAAATAAGTATTGTTGGTAATGCTTCAAGTGTTACTAGAGCTATATCCCACATTGGTTGGGAAAATAGCTAGGGAAGGGTATTTATACACATGCTTCCTCCCTCCTTTGTTGAGTGGGAAAGAATAAGGGAATTCCTCGTGCCCCGTCGCCTCCGCCGTTCGGTCGGCTTGGCTCGTGCTCGGGTAACACATATGCGCGCGTATGTATTCTTTTTGGTGAAAATTCTTATGAAATTTTCTTATGAACAAAAGATTATATGTGAAAGATTTTTTTCTTATTTATAAGCTTTTGAGAAAAATGTTCGAATCAATCAGAATTTATTTTTTAATTCATATCTGAACTGCAACATTCAGAATAATTTTTTAATTCGAACGTTTTGATTCCAGTGCAGTTTATTCGAAATTATTCGAATATGTACAGTCTGTTTAGTGGATGTGTTTAGACTCTTTTTCAGTCAAATTCAAGGTGTAACAACACTGTTATTTCATGGTTACTGAGCTTAAATTACAGAATTAAAATGGTGTTATTGTGAAGCTGTTACAACATGTTTAATACTGCTGTTATGCATATTTAATTATGTAACTATTTGGACAGTGAAATGTCAATTATTGACATGATATCCAGCCTATAAATAGAGGTGCTGCATGCACCATTTGGTATATCAAAAACATTACAAATATATTCTACTCTCTCTGTTTCCTCCTTTGTTTGTTCGAGCAGTACCACTGTTGTTCACTCCGGAGTCAAGTGTACGGTTCCAGGAGCGTCTGTGTGCACCTCAGGGGACAGCCTGCCCGTGAAGCGACGACACTATTCGGGGCAGTTTTGTTTCTAAGGCAGTGGCTACCATACCACGACACGGTTCACATATTTACATATTGTTTTTTATATTTTTCAAGTCAGTACTAACAACCGGTTTTGCAGTTCTATTTTACCAACAAGTATTAATCATGATATTCATACCAATTTGATTAACTACGCTGGACTCAAATAAATTGTTCATTGAATTTTTTTCATAATTCAGGTGATTTGATTTAATTATAAGTATATATTGATAAAATTTGTACTTTATAAAGAGGGATGAAAGTTAAAAAAAAGGGGAATGAAACGGTAAGAGGAGTGGATTTGCGTGAGTCATGAACTACGAAATTGAAGGAAACGACGTCAATTTCAAAAAATAGTGTTGAATAGAATATATTGGCCGATGCAGGTCTTGAACCTGCAACATTTGCGTCGATAGCACGACGCTCTAACCAGCTCAACTAATAGGCCAATCTATCTTTTTACTAACTTTATTCATATAACCAGTTTTAATTGTTTATTTATATTACTGTGTTTTCTATAGTTGGATTTGTTATGAATATTTATCTATGTGGATGTCTATCATGATTAGAACTTTATCAAAGGAGTTTGATTTATTTATTATTAGGATTATTATCTCTATGAATTAGAGTTTAATGTATTATGTACTTCTTATGCCTATAAATAGATGATTCATTGAAGGCATTGTATACAAGTCTATATTTGAGAATAATACAAGTCTCCCTCTTTCTCTCATCTCTTTGTTCTTCTTGATCTTCTTCTCGTTCTTCTTTATTTTATTCAGAACACGTTATCAGCACGAGACTCTAATCAACTGAGGTCTTCATCGTTATAATTCAAAAGAAGTTACCGGGAAGAATTCGATTATAGAATAAACCAAAGATAAGTTTTTTTTTCTCCTTATTTTTTTTAGTTATCGATTGTCTTTCTCTTTATATTTTAACTTTCTTTTAATTTTTTGAAAATTTTGGAAGTATATTTGATTTTATTCGAACATTGGAAAGATATAAATTTGTGGCTTCTCACAAACCAAAAGACGAATCGACAGAGACGAAGAGGTTGCGTTTGGTGTAAATTACGTGTGTTTTCTCTTGTTCCTAAAAGGGTTAATTAGCGGTATGCTTATTCATTCTTTTACTTATATGATTATATTTGTTATTTTTCATATTATTATTTATGTCATTTTATTTGGTAAAAGTTAATATTTTTAACCGTGTTTTGAGTTTTACATGATATGCTTAAATGGCTTGGAAAGAGATTTGATATAAAGGGACTATGAGAAGCTATCTCGGTCATATCCTATGTCTCCATTTTCCACGAGAGAAAAATCAATATCGGTAAATTTTGGTTTTATTTTTATTCTTTATATTATTATTTTAAAGTGATATAAATCATGATGATTTTGAATTTACAAGAAGATTATTATAAAGTCTATATTTGCTCGAAAGCAATATTTCTTCTTCGTTGAAAAACTTGACCATAGACTTCTCCCAATTTCAAGTTACGAAAATTCTTCTTGATCCAAAAAGTTTTATGGGAGGCATTCCTTGAAGTGAATGCAAAGCGTGATGTTTATTCCATGCAATTATCAATGATAGGGCATTCCCTGAAGTGAATGCAAGCATGATGTTTATTCCATGCGATTATTGGATCTGTTTCATTCCCTGAAGTGAATGCAAACATGGTAAATCATTATTCAATTAGAGACATAATTTCGATATAATCCAAGTATAATTGGCTGGACATCCCGTTCTGCGAGGCTACTGGTCTCAAAGGAGGTTTTTAAAGGACATTGTGGACATGTTTAACAATGCCGCGTACGAGGATTAAATCTTTGTTCTCTGTGATAAGGATATGTGAAAAAGGTTTTAAAGGCCCACTGGCTCTACTCCATTCTCTGAAGTGAATGTGAGATTATATTATGGAAGGAATAAAAAATCACATTAAAAGTTGTGGTCGTGGTCGAGGCTATGAATATACACATGAAAAATATAGTTGTTTTAAGAATACTTCTACCCGCTGGTAGCGAAGTTATAAGGATGACAAGAGTGATAAAGATCATTCTAATGAAGTGAAATCATTTTACCAATGTGATGTTATAAACCATTGGTTTCGTACTTGTCAAACGCCAAAGTATTATGGACTTTATCCATAATCATGAATGATAAATGAAATAAAATATAAACAAAATTTGTTTATGGCGAAAATAATTATGACGTTATTGGTCCAACTCAATTGGATATTGTTAATTTTCTCATAACCCTTGAAGGGAATAGTTTACCTTTTATTTTATTTCACTTATAACCTCTAACAAGAATAATTGATTTTTTATTTTTTTATGTTAATTAGTTTTATTTATTATTTATTTATGTTAGTTTGCTTTATGTTTATTTATTTCACATATTATTTATTTACGTTTTATGTTAATTTATTATTTGAAGAATATGATTACTTCCGAAATAAAATATACAATGAATTGTGGCTATTTATGCCTAGAATTGTGGCTATTTATGCCTAGCAGATAATGCAAGTACTCATATTGTACTTAAGCATAAGAAATATTTTTCCCATTTAAATGCAAGGGGAAATATGAGTAGTATTTCTCAAAGTACTAAAATATCAATACTTCGGAAGAGCACTTGAAAGTTTATCTCTGATAGATAATCGACTTGATATGATGTGCTATATTTTATATTTTTCATTCCTCGAAGTGAATGATACAAAGTACATATTTTCATTACCTAAAGTAAATGAAACAAAGCACATTTTGAAAGGTGCACAATTATGCATTTCTCGATTAAAATGCAAGGGAATAATGTGAGTACTATATCCGGAAGTACTAATATCACAAAAGGCTCTGGTTGAGCAAATATGTTATTGTCAAATGGAACTTTATTCCATATTCACAGTGCGTTATACTCGTCAAAGTCGTAAAGAGAGCAATATGAGTTCGCAAACTATCCCTTTGGGAATTATAGATAACATATGTTATCAATTGGCATTTGAAATAAGCCAATATGAATATAAGTTTTGGTAGCCAAAAAGTCAGTTGAAAGCTCTAGAAGAGCTATATGTTGCTACCAAAAGATAATTTCAATTGAAAGCTCCAAAAGAGCTAAACATATTCCTATTTAAAGGAACAATTTTGATGGTCGTACTAGATATGTACGAATGAGATTGAATTACATGTTATGGTAAACAAGGAGTTTACAAATTCAGAGATATATACACACACATATATAGTTGGCATGATCGGTTAGACCATCCTGATCAATAATGGTGTAGAAATTATTGAGATTTACATGCACATGTATTAAAAGAACCTGTAGTTCTTGTGGTGCTTATTCTCAAAGAAATGAATTAAATTCCACTTATTAAAGAACGTGAAGTTCTTGTGTTGCTTAAAGGAATTGATTAAATTCCACTTACTAAAAGAACATGAAGTTCTTTTGTTGTTTGTTCTCAAAAGATATAGATGATCCCACTTACTAAAAGAATTAGAACTTAAAGTTCTTGTACTGAAGTTAAGACTATATGTCTTGCATATCTGAACGAAATATGGGCCCATATATCCACAAATGTGGAAAGTTTTATATGATTTTAGTAGATGCATCTACATTGTTTTATCGACTTACAACCATAAGTTTGTGAGATTGATTCTAAAAAGATTCAAATTATGCAGTTAGACTATTTGTCTTGAAAAGCTAGTGGGTTTATATTTTAGGCTATATCAGTTGTTACAAAGCCTATTGATTATGAAAAATATAGTTTAGCAAAATTTCAATTGGTTGCCTCCTATTTAATAGCTAAACTATGAGAACAAAAGAGTTATTATTTATATGGTGTTTCCATATAGCAACACTTATACGCATCAAGCCAACGAGTTATAATAAACTCCCCGTTATGATTGGTTTTTGGTCAGAAACCATACATTTCCCATTTTATGATATTTGAATGTGCAATATGAATTGCTCCACCATAATGCACAAAATGGGTAAATAAAAAGGGTTGAGAATATATATTGAGTACGAGTCTCCTTTTATGTTTAAATTCTTAAACATTAATTGGAGAATCATTTATGACATGATTTTTCTCAACATTAGGGGAGATAATAATCAGCTGGATAGAGGAAAATGAATTATCATTATCTAGATCCTCGTATATGAACTAGAAGTTCATAAGATAATTCATGTTATTACATGTCAACTGCCAGACATATTTACAGACCCAATGAGAGTAATTAAGTCTCATATACCAGCTGAAATGCTCTAAGTTGAAATTACATGTTAGAGCGAGATAATGTAAATCATGCCTGAAGCATGATAGTTGAAATGGTTCCAATGATCAAAATTCTCGTAAATAGAAAGTA
This sequence comes from Hibiscus tridactylites, assembly GCA_958450335.1. NCBI lineage: Eukaryota > Viridiplantae > Streptophyta > Magnoliopsida > Malvales > Malvaceae > Hibiscus > Hibiscus tridactylites. The sequence goes on from OY288279.1 coordinate 36,614,372, forward strand.
ATATGAGATTGTCATATATTGGAGGCGGGTGCTCCTGAAGAGACCCAAGACATAACAAATAATAAAACTCTATAAGACTTTCAGGTAACTAAAATAAAGATTGAAATCTTGAAGAGATCTCGATGAGTTATGTCATTACGAGAATGGAACCAGAAAATTGGAAAGTTGTTGACAACGATTTTACAAATAATTTTACATAAAATACTTCTATAGAAGTAAAGAAAGAAATCGAGGATCTTGTATAAAATCTATCTAGAAGTATAGATATTGAATTGGCAGTGTTGAAAGACGCTTTGAACTTCTAAAATAGAAGTATTTGGACCAACAGTCCAAACACCTAAAGGTGTAATGCAAGTGAAGCACAAATAAGTAGTCGTAAATACGACTTGAACTATGATTTATGAAATGTTTTAATTATTTCATGGTGGATGCAATTACTTTGGCAGTTTCGAAAATTTTACATGCGTCTAATTATTTGTGGATCCATATTTATCCTTGAAGGATCTAAAATGCTATAAGCATTTGGAAATTTCTGAGGAAATTTATTTAGACATGTCTCATGAATATTTTGGCGCATTTGATATAATCGCCTTAGTGAATACTAATTGAGAAAATACTATAAGAATGATAAGATTTCCTTATGTATTTTATAAATGAGTTTGGATCAAGATCCATTATGATAATTTTAGAACTCCTAAAGAGCTTCAAATTGGAAACTAATGAAGTACTTTCAATACACGTACTTGAATCTTGACATCAAGTTTATCTCGACCTGAAGATCGATCATTTTTATATATTTCTTTTGTCTATGAATAGACATAAGCTGAAAGAATCTTAAAGAAGATTCAATATGAATAGAGCATATCTATTGAGTATCCCAATAGTTGTAAGATTGTTGGATGTGAATAAAGATAATTATATCTTTTCTTGGTCTTGAAGCACTATATATTAGTTGGTCAAGAAATATCTATGAATATACAAAGATCATTGCATTTAGATCTTCAAACATTCGTTGATGCCTCCTCAAATGTCGTAGAAATAATTGTTATGCACGAGGCAAGCCAAAAAAATGTGTTTGGCTATGACTATTGACCCAACATATCCAAAAGATATGTGGATTTACTTTTACAAGATATGATAAAAGTTATCTTGTGCGAAGATAACGCAAGATGTATATCTCAGTTTGAAAGTGGATACAGCATGGAACATATTACTCCAAAATTTCATCCCTCACGATCTTTAGAAAAGTGATATTCAAGATTAAATTATGAAGATTCAAAGATCTTCTGTGATGTTTGCATGAGGGGGAGTAAATACGTGTTGCACTCTTTTTCCCTTAACTGAGGTTTTGTCTCAATGGGTTTTTCTGGTAAGGTTTTTAATGAGGCAACATGTTATGCGTATCAAAGATGTGTGTACTCTTTTTCCTTCACTAAAGAATTTTTCCCACTGGGTTTTTATCTTAGTAAGGTTTTAACGAGGCACATTATCTTCATAGACATCCAAGGGGGAGTGTTATGAATATTTATCTATGTGGATGTCTATCATGATTAGAACTTTATCAAAGGAGTTTGATTTATTTATTATTAGGATTATTATCTCTATGAATTAGAGTTTAATGTATTATGTACTTCTTATGCCTATAAATAGATGATTCATTGAAGGCATTGTATACAAGTCTATATTTGAGAATAATACAAATCTCCCTCTTTCTCTCATCTCTTTGTTCTTCTTGATCTTATTCTTGTTCTTCTTTATTTTATTCACAACAGGATTGCGTATGTTTTGATTTGGTTCTAGGGTCGACTATCATGTTCTCTCAATTTTCAGATTGCATCGCGAACAAACATTCAAGCTTAAAGTAAAATTTCAAATGAAAAATATCGCTAGAAGGAGGGCTCGAACCTCTGAGCTTGTTGTTAACAGGCACACGCTCTAGCCAACTGAGCTATTCCAGCTATTTTAGCTATCCTCTGCACAAAAATTTAAAACCTGTATAACTTAAGCTACTGTAAATAACAATATTATAATTATTTTATATATTAAAATTTAGTGCATACTTGTTCTACTAATTTTTTATAAATAAAAATTTATTTTACTTTATCATACAAATAAATTAGTTGTGGAGAACCTCGTATTAGCTCTCTAAAAACCTCAAATAAGGATTATTCATGATACTCGTACCCATTCGATTAACTACGCTCGGCTCAAATAAATTGTTCGTTGAAATTTGTTTTCATAATTCAGGTCAATTTGATTTAGTTATAATTATATATTGATATAAATTGTACTTTACAAAGAGGGATGAAAGTTTTAAAATATGGGAATGAAACGGTAAGGAGCGGATTTGCTTGAGTCATGAACTACGAAATTGAAGGAAACGACGTTAATTTTGGGAAAAAAGTGTTGAATACATTAAATTGGCCCATGCAGGTCACGAACTTACGACCATCGCGTTATTAGCACGACACTCGAACCAACTGAGCTAATTGGCCAATTGGTCCTTTCCCTAACATTATTCATATAACCAGATTTAGTTGTTTATTTGTATTAAAGTGTTTTCTATTGTTGGATTGCATGTGTTTTAATTTGGGTCTAGGGCCTAGCATCATGTTGTGTCAATTTTGAGATTGCGTCGCGAAAAATAACGCTAGAAGGAGGGCTTGAACCTTTGACCTTATGGCTAACAGCCACACACTCTAGCCAACTGAGTTATTCAAGCTATTTTATCTCTCCTTGCACAAAAATTTAAAACCTGTATAACTTAAGCTACTTTAAATAACAATATTATAATCATTTTATATACTAAACTTTAGTTCATACTTGTATTACTAATTTTTTATAAATAAAAATTAATTTTACTTTATCATACAAATAAAATAGTTGCGGAGAACCTCGTATTAGCCCTCTCAAAACCGCAAATAAGAATTATTCATGATACTCTTACCCATTCGATTAACTATGCTCGGCTCAAATAAACTGTTCATTGAAATTTGTTTTCATAATTTAGGTCAATTTGATTTAATTATAAGTATATATTAATATAAATTGTACTTTACAAAGAGGGGTGAAAGTTAAAAAAGAGAGGGGATTGAAACGGTAAGGAGTGGATTTGCGTGAGTCATGAACTACGAAATTGAAGGAAACGACGACAATTTCGGGAAAAAGTGCTGAATAGATTAAATTGGCCCATGCAGGTCTCAAACCTGCGACCTTCGCGTTATTAGAACGATGCTCTAACCGGGTGAGCTAATAGGCCAATTAATCCTTTTTCTAACTTTATTCATATAACCAGTTTTAATTATTTATATGTATTAATGTGTTTTCTATAGATGTATTGCGCGTGTTTTGATTTGGGTCTAGGGCAGAGTATCATGTTCTGTCAATTTTGAGATTGCGTCGTGAACAAACATTTAAATTTAAAGAAGAATCTCAAAATGAAAAATAACGCTAAAAGGAGATTTTGAACTTCCGACCTTGTGGTTAACAGCCACACACTCTAGTCAACCGAGCTATTCCAGCAATATTACCTCTCCTTTGCACAAAAATTTAAGACATGTATAAATAACAATATTATAATTATTTTATATATTAAACTTTAGTGCATACATGTACTACTAATTTTTTATAAATAAAAAATTATTTTACTTTATCATACAAATAAAATAGTTGTGGAGAACCTTGCATTAGCCCTCTCAAAACCACAAATAAGGATTCTTCATTATACTCGTACCCATTCGATTAACTATGCTCGACTCAAATAATCTGTTCGTTGAAATTTGTTTTCATAATTGAAGTTAATTTGATTTAATTATAAGTATATGTTGATATAATTGTACTTTACAAAGAGGGATGGAAGTTAAAAAAAGAGAGTTTTCCTAACTTTATTCATATAAATAGATCGATCGGCACTTTTCCTAACTTTATTCATATAACCAGTTTTAATTGTTTATTTGTATTAATGTGTTTTCTATAGTTGGATTGCGTGTGTTTTGATTTGGGTCTAGGGCCGAGTATCATGTAGAGTCAATTTTGATATTGCATCGCGAACTGTAACACCCTCATCTCGGCCTGGACGACTGACCAGTCCGAGTGGGTCAGACGGGGAAAACCGAAGCGAAACCCATTAAGGCTTCCCTTCGATTAGCAACCCTAAAGAGATTTCCTTTAACATTATCTTGTCTAGAGGCTTTAATACTTCCTATGTGAAACACGACAGTGGAAACACAACGAATTAAAACAAACATGCAAGCAAACAATTTAAAACAACCCATTTTAGTTTGTTCAACAGGTCATATCGATATGCCTTGACTAGGTCAACTGCCCAAAGTCAACCTAGGGACCCGTATCGGTACACTGGTTGACTGTACCGATACACCCTCCAAGGTCAACTTCTCACGATCAAACGATAAAAACCGTACCGATACGCCAAAATCTCATATTTCCAGTGAGGTTTTGGTGTATCGATACACCCCCGTGTAACGGTACGCTAAGCCTAATCTGAGTCCCAAAGTGTAGGACCGTATCAATACGACCCTTGAGCGTAACGATACGCCCTACACTGCAAGACTCAAATTAGCATCAAAAAGTACTAAGACTCAACTCTAGATGCAATTTACGACTCACTTAGCCACAAACAACCATTCATGCAACATCTAACAACCATGAGACATCATACGAAACAATTTAAATGAACAACGGAGCATTAACACCAAGGCATTCATGCTTAAGAGAAACTTGCATTCAAAACATAAATAAAGGGTCTAAAAGGCCAAAAGGCACATGCATTCACTAGCAAGGTTTACATACTCTCAAAACAACCCATAGCATTCATGGAACAAGGGTCATAAGCCTCCAAACACAAGCATTAGACAATAACATAACATGGTTTACAAATCCATATCAAGGCACAAACAACAAACCAATATTCATGAGTCCAACAACGCTCATACAAACACATAGCAGTCCCATTGCTAAACTACCACATTATTTACTAAACCATACTTGAGAAACTACAAAAGCTTGGAATGCCCCTTTCCTTGCTCCTTGCTAACTCCACGCTAATGATCTGCATTGTCGAAAATGAGAGCGTAAGCTAGAAGCTTAGTGAAGGTTCTCTAAAACAAAAAACATAGACAATGCAGGGTTCAAGCATACCATCCTTAAGACAACACACATGCATACCTAAGCATCAACCAAGCATCAAGCTAACAACACATGAATGCACTAACATGGCATCTTACCTCATGTTATGCCCAACAAGATATAGCATTTATCTTAACAATAAAACCACATGAACAAGTATATTGGCAACTATTAGTTTACTCGGATATGCGAATAACTTCCGTTGGGGCTTTCACCCCCAACGTACTCAACAACAACGTTACCTTTAGTGGGATTACACTCATCACCGGACCTTGCATGGATGGGATTACACTCATCATCACATGCCCTACGGATTGGATTCCACTCATCATCACGTAATAATATAAAATTTCCGGTGGAATATTACATCACCGTGCTCCTCCTTGATGACTTTACGCCACCAAGGCCACGCGCGAATTTGACTCAACCGTGTGCGCACTCTCATCCTAATGATCGATCATTTATACCCGTTAATTTAACTAGCGCCAATCATACTATCAAGTCTCACCATGACAATCCATCATGCATATCAACATATCAACATCACATACATCAATGTCTATAACACATACATAATCAACACATGCTTTACAAGTTCATATCAAGCATATTTAGCAAAACTCGTAAAACATACAAGAAGTCAAGCTACCAACTTAACCTCTACCTTGGATTGGCCTACCAAGCTCAATCCAACTCCTCAACCATACACTTTAACCAATTTAAACCAATTTGAAAGATTCCACTCACCACACTTCCTTAAGCAAACCAAGCAAAGTCGACTCAAGCCTCCACAACTTCCGGAATCGTGCCCGAACCTTCACCAACGTTTCCCCTTGATTCTAACCAATCAAAAACAATGTATTACTACACAAAACATCCACAATTCACTATCAAACTCATATGTCAACCAATACCCATTTCTCAACAACCTCAAGCCAAAACTAACAACCACAAATTCCATTTTCGTACTCCCATTAAACCCTGCAGAAAACTACCTATTCCAACACCCAAATTACCTTTAAAAACCTTCATATCACTTCTCTAACATCACTATAACATCAGCCCATCCTCCTTACACAAAACCCATCCAAAAACACAAGTTTTGACACCTTTAAAATGCCCCCAAATACCAATTTCGGGATTTTGACTAAAACCCTACCATTTTATGTTATAATACATTTAAGGACTAGATTAAAACATAAATGAACTTATCTAATCAAGAGCTAAACGAAAAACCCATAAAGCTTCTTCCTTTTCCTTTAAAAGCTTGAAACTTGAAAACTAAAAAGATGGTGTTTTTAAGAATCTAAAACCATGGAAGTGTTCGGAATAGAGAGGAGAAGTCAAAAATGATCTTACCTCGTTGAAATCACTTGAAATGGTGAAGAGCTTTGATGGAGTAGTAACTATGGGGTTTGGGGAGGTTTTAACGTGAAAGGGGATTAAGGAGGAAGATGAACATTTTTGAATTAAAAACCCCATTCCATCATCTTTTTCTTTTAAATTTGTAAAGTACGTTTTTGCCCTTATTTAAAAATCACCCTTTTACCACTAATGAAAAATCAAACCTTTTTAAAATAAACCAAAGTCTATTTAATTAAACTGAGTTTAACGACTCGAACACGACTCACACACTCAACTCCCGACCCCTAAACCCAGGTGTTACAACTCTACCCCACTTAAGGAATTTTGCCTCGAAATTACCTGACTGAAAGAGATAAGGAAACTGCCTTTCCATATCCTCCTTCCTCTCCAAAGTGGCCTCGTCCACACCTCAACGTTGCTACCTCAATTTGACCAACTCAATTAATCTACCACGCAACACCTTGCTGCCAGAGGCCAAGATCTCCACTGGTTCCTCATCATATGTCACATCCGGAGTCAATTCAATCTCCTCTACAGGCATAATATGCGACGGATCTGACCTATACTTATGGAGCATCGAAATATGAAACACATTGTGGATCTTCTCTAGCTCGGATGGCAAATGTAACTGATAAGGAACTGGACCAACTCGCCTCACAATCTCATACGGTCCAATGTACCTCGGACTCAACTTCCCTTTTCAGCCAAATCGCATAACCTTCTTCCACGGAGAGACTTTCAAGAACACTCTATCCCCCATGGAGTACTCAACTTCTTTCCTCTTCAAGTCGGCATAGGACTTTTGCCTATCCGAAGCTGCCTTCAAACGGTCACAAATCAATTTAACCTTATCGGTAGTCCCCTTAAGTAAATCCGGCATAGGTAACAACTTCTGACCCGCTTCGGCCCAACAAATCGGAGTTCTACACTTCCTCCCATACAAGGCCTCATACGGAGCCATCTAAATGCTCGACTAAAAACTATTATTATAAGAAAACTCGACTAAAGGCAAGTGCTTCTCCCATGTACCCTGAAAATCAATGACACAACAACGCAACATATCCTCTAAAATCTGTATAACCCTCTCTGACTGAAAATCTGAATGAGGATGATACGACGTGCTGAAATTCAAATGGGTACCAAAGCTGCATATAGACACTCCCAAAATCGGGCTGTGAATCGCAGATATCTATTAGACACAATCGACTTCGGCACACCATGCAGTCTCACAATCTCACCGATGTACAAATCAGCCAATCTATCTAAAGAGTAAGTTGTGTTAACAGCTAAGAAGTGAGCACACTTCATGAAACAGTCTACTATAACCCAAACTGAGTTCTTCTTCGTAGGAGTCAAAGGCAAACCCGAAACGAAATCCATAGTGATATTCTCCCATTTCCATTCCGAAATTCTCAACAGTTGCAACAAACTTGAGGGAACCTGATGTTCCACCTTCACTCTCTGACACACCATACACTTACTCACGTAATCGGCTACGTCTTTCTTCAACCCAACCCAATAGTACTCATTCTTCAAGTCACGGTACATCTTCGTACTACCAGGATGCATAGCAAACGGACTACTGCGTGCTTTAGTCAAGATCGTACGCCTCAAATCACTGTCATCTGGCACAACTATCCTATCTCTGAAACACAAGACCCCACTAACACTGAAACTGTTGTTTGAAGGTCTACCCTCGGCTATGTCTTGCACGTGAGGTTCCAAAGATCTATCTAAGATTTGTTTCTCTCTAATCAACTGACCTAAAGTAGGTCTAACCTGAAGCTCAGCCACTAGTACACCATCTCCGGACAAGCTCAATCTACCAAACATGGCTCTCAAGTCAACGACTACCTTTCTACTCAAGGCATCTGCCACCACATTCGCCTTACCCGGATGGTACTCAATCGTAAGATCATAGTCCTTCAACAACTCTAGCCACCTACGCTGTCTAAGGTTCAACTCTCGATGTGTCATGATATACTTTAGGCTCTTGTGATCCGTGTACACTGTGCATTTCTCACCGTACAAATAATGTCTCCAAATCTTCAAGGAAAACACAACTGCGGCTAACTCTATGTCGTGGGTCGGATAGTTATGCTCGTGAGTCTTCAACTGTCTTGAGGCATAAGCCACCATTCTTCTGTCTTGCATGAGAACACAACCTAGCCCTACATAAGATGCATCACTGTAAACTACATATTATTTTCCCGACTCTGGCTGAATCAAAATCAGTGCATGGGTCAAAGCTTCTTTTAATTTCTCAAAGGCTTGATGTCTCGCATCTGACCACTCAAACTGCACATTCTTCTGAAGTAACTTCGTCAAAGGAGCGTCTATCTTCGAGAAACCTTCTACAAACCTTCTATAGTATTTGGCTAAGCCTAGAAAGCTACGAATCTCTGTTACAGACTTCAGTTGCTTCCACTCAACAATGGCTTCTATCTTCTTTGGATCAACTCTAATCCCATCGGCTGACACTACATGCCCCAGGAAGACTACTTCTCGGATCCATAACTCACACTTACTCAATTTCACATACAACTGGTTGTCTAAAAAAGTCCGCAAAACTAACCTCAAGTGCCGGTCATGGTCTTCCTCGGTACGTGAATACACCAAAATGTCATCTATGAAAACATCTACAAACTGGTCTAGATACTGATGGAAAATCCTATTCATCATATCCATGAAAGTAGCAGGTGTGTTAGTCATTCCAAAAGGCATGACTAAAAACTCATAATGACCATATCTAGTCCTAAAAGCCGTCTTCGGTACATCAACCTCTTTTACCTTCAACTAGTAGTAACCGGATCTCAAGTCAATCTTCAAAAAGACTGATGCCCCTCTCAACTGATCGAACAAATCATCAATACGCGGCAAGGGATACTTTTTCTTCACTATCAACTGATTCAACTGTCTGTAATCTATGCACATTCTCATATTTCCGTCTTTCTTCTTCACAAACAGAACCAGAGCGCCCCAATGCGAAGAACTCGGTCAGATGAAGCCTCTATCTGTCAACTCTTGCAACTGAGTCTTCAACTCTTTCAGTTCTTTCGGTGCCATACGATACGGAGCAATCGAAACAGGAGCTGAATCTGAATAGGTCTCTATAGCAAACTCTACCTCTCTATCAGGCGGTAAATCCGACAATTCTTCCAGAAACACACGCGGAAAGTCACACAATGTCCGGATATCTTGAGGTCTAACTTCACTCATGTTTGGATTCATCACGTAGGTCAAGTATGCCTCACAACCCAACTCAACTAAACTCTTAGCCTCTAAAGCTGAAACAACATTCGACAAGAACTTCATGTTCTCACTAACAACCACAATCTCATAATAATCCGCAAGCTTCAAGAAGACCCTCTTAGTCTCAAAATGTATCTTAGCTCTATGTTCGGTAAGCCAGTCCATACCTAGAATTACATCAAAGCCATAGAATGTGTAACGCCCCAGTTTTGGGCTTGGAAGTTTGGGCGTTGACCGGTTCGGTCAAAGTGCTGTTCGAATATAAAAAGGTGAAATTAGGAAAGCCTAGTTCGGGTTGCATTAAAAATATGGGGTTATTTACCCATGTTCTAAAATCCTCTTTTAATATATATTAGTGAACTGTGAAATCAATTTTACAAAATGAGGTTTGGAAGGGTGACATTTTGGCTAGTGACCAAATGTAATTTTTGAAAACTGCGTGACTGTTTTAGAAAGGATTGAAACTTTGAATCTTTAAGGAGCTATTTACCCAAAGGGAGTTTCCCCAGAATTTTCTAAGATATTTAATGATTTAATTCTGATTTTTAAACAAAAGGAAATTGGAGGGAAGTTATTTCTAACTAATTTTTCCTAAAATCTCATTTTCAATCAACCCAAACACCTTTTCTCCAGAGTTTTTCTTCTGATTTTGTCACTTAAATCTCTCTTTTCAATCCTCTTTTGATTGCTAATCATCTCATCAACAAAACCTCACCATTTGCTACTTGATTCTTCAAGCTTTTTGGTTCTAAAAGAGGAGAAACTCAAGTTTGGAGGTAAGAACGTCCTTCTCCTCTAAACTCTCAGTTCTTTACTGAAATTCCTAAGTTCTCAATCCTTAATTGATGATTTATAAATGGTTTTAAAGTTGTGTGATGGATCTTGGCTTAAAATGCAAGATTTGGTGATTTTTGATGAATTTTCGTTTGATCTGTTAAAGCAGTGATTTGAGGTGTGTTTTTGATGTTAAATGAATGTTAATTTGATAAGGAATTGAGTTTTAATTAATGCAATCCCGGATAGGTTGAATTTCCTAAGTTTAGCTTGTGATTCTTGGTTGTTTTTGAGGTGATCTTGTGGATCTGATGTTGCTGGAGGTATAAGGATGTTATTAGGTCCTTTTTAGATGTTAAATGATGTTAAAGGATGTTTAGTTTTGATGGTTTATGGCTGGGCATTGTTGATGAGTTGTTTGGATGCATTTTCGGTTGTGTTTGGTAGCCGAAAATGGAGTGTGGATGAGAGCAGCGAGTTTAGGTGCTTTCATTGAAGCTATTAATGCATGATGATGCATTAATCCTCTGCTTTGATGTGTTTAAAACAGGGGAGTCTTCTTTGGATCCAAGTGGTGGTGATCCGGAAGCTTGATTTGTGTTTCGGCAAGAGGCGAAACGGAATCGGTGAGTGGATTTTAGTTTTCGGCTTTGAAACCAGTGTTTTGGAGGTTTGGGAGCTTAGTTTAAGTCTAAGCAACTTAGCTAAGCTCAAGAGTAAGTTTTCGGAAAAACTCTCTTGGTGATGGCCATGGTTTTTGGTTGTATGCAATGTGTTGTTTGCATGATTTTAAATCTGTTTTGAAAGCATATCTAGCATGTTTATTTGCTGAGATTTTAAGCCATGTGTTGAAGGAAGCTCAAGGTAAGAGTTCCTTGTTTTTGAACATTGTTTAAATGTGGTTTAATGCTTTAAGATGCATGATGTTTATGGCTTGGTTTAATGCTTTAAAACAGTGGATATATTGATGATAATGATGCATATTGGCAAGTGATGGTTAAGGTCACAAAGGTGGTTAAAAGTCCTTGTGTGAGCCTTGTATATTTAAGAACATCAAGGTGGTTAAAAGTCCTTGGATGGTTCTTGGTTAAGATCACAAAGGTGGTTAAAAGTCCTTGTGTGGATCTTGGAAAGGTTAAGAACAACATGGTGTTTAAAAGTCCATGGTTGGTTCTTGGTTAAGGCTCAAGGTGTTTAAAAGTTCTTGTGTAAGCCTTGGTTACTTAAGAACTCCAAGGTGTTTAAAAGTCCTTGGGAGATTCTTGTTAAGGACACAAAGGTGGTTAAAAGTCCTTGTGTGGTCCTTGGCATGGTGTTTAAAAGTCCATGGGTCCATGGTGTTTAAAAGTCCATGGGGATAAGATCACAATGGTGTTTAAAAGTCCATGTGTGAATCTTATGTGAAATGTATCACTTGTTGCCAATATGACTTGTTATGAACATGAAGCATGAGATGCTTGTTGAAATGTTATGAGCATGTTTAATGATACTTGAAGCATGAGATGCTTGTTTTAAATGTTTAAGAACATGGTTAATGTTGCTTGAAGCATGGTTTATAAATGAGTTTTATGAATGCATTATTGAAGGGTTTTAACGAGCATTCCTCACTAAGCTTTTGCTTACGCTCTCTTTCTCTTTTTCTTAAACCAATAATGCAGAGCATTAAGGTGCATTGAGGTCAGCAAGGAAGGCAAGCAATCAAGTGGAAGTTAAGCTCAAGTATGAAAAGGTTCCTTAACACTTTAGCCTTTGGCATTTGGCAATGGGGGACCTATGAGGATGTATTGGGAGATGTTTTGAACTCCCTAAGTTTGCTTAATGTTGTTAATAATGCTGGATTTTGTAATTGGCCATTATGTGTTTGGTTTTGGAGGTTTTAGTGCATGAATTGTTTGCTTGTGTAGGAAGCATGCCTTTAGATTTGGGGCTTTTCATATATGATGATATTATGATGAATGGTTGATGCAAATATGTCCCTTGTATGTTGAATATCTTGCTGATAAAGTTTGGTAGCATTTGGAGAATGTATGATTGATCAATTGTGTGTTTAAGCAAGCAATTTTCTGCATTCTGTGCAGGCCGTATCGGAACAGTGGCTAACGTTTCGGAACAGGTGCTTTGTAGTAGCCCAGGCGTCCGAAACGGAAAGCCCTCTGCCAGCCCTCGTTTTGGAACACGTTGCGGAACGGCCCCGCGTTTCAAAACAGGCTCTCCCTGTTTCGGAAAACCCGACCGTTGGGGGCTTACATTGGCAGTTAAATATTTTGAAATGTTTGCATTTTGGTCCTGAAATTTGTTTGTGCAATTGTATGAGTTTGGGATGTCTGTTTGAGCTGAAATTTGACAGAGAAGCATGAAACTTGACTAATTACAAGTTGGTAACATTAATTTGGGTTAAGACCCCATTATTTACAGAATTTACAATTTGGTCCCTAAAGTTGTAAATTGTTCAATTGGGTCCCTGTTTGATCTCTGATGTTTATGATCTTTGAGCATGTTGTTTGAATGATCATAACTAGGGTTAATGTGCATCTAGACAAGTTTAAAAAGAAAAAAAGGGTCGTTAATCAAGGTTGACTTTCGGGTTGACTTTAGTTTTCCCCGTGTGACTTTCTTAATTCGGGTCAACCGTCTAGGCCGGGTTAAGGGGGTTACATTTGGTGGTATCAGAGATGAGTTCTCAAGTAATTGGGAATGAATGTGTGCATGATTGAAGTATGTATGCTATGTATGTTTGATTGGTTGAAAGCATGTTGAGTGGTTTGTGATTTTGATGCAATAGAGTTGTATGCTGTGGTGAAGCATGTTGTGGGGTACCCATTGCCAAATCAAAGCTAATGAAATGATGATGATTTTAAATGAAAATGAGCTTGAGTACTTGGATTGCTTACCTTGCTGGACCTGACTTTGTTTATTTGCATTGTGATTGCATGGTTAGAGTATGGCCCCTCGTAGAGAGTTGGGGAGTAATGTGCGAGCTACGGCTCCCAATGAGAATGAGAATGAGGAGAATGCGGGAAGTGCGGTGTTACCTCCTCCACCTGGTGGTGGTGCTGAGGGTGAAAGAGCTGAAGCTGCAGCTGGTGCTGGGGTCGCTGGACCTGAGGTTGGTCAGGGGCAAGCTATGCCTGACATGACGATGTTGGTGCAAGCTATTGCTGGTGCTTTTCGAGCGGTAGTAGCTGGAGCTCATGGAGCTGGGCATCAGGGAGATGCTGGAGTGAGACTACCCTTGGAGCGCTTACGCAGTCTAGGTGGGACTGAGTTCAGGGGTTTGTCTACTAAAGGTTCTGAATCCTGGATGGAGAGTACCAAGAGGATCTTGGGTCAGATGAGTTGCACTGATGTGCAAAAGCTGGGTTGTGTAGTATCTTTGCTACAACATGATGCTTATACGTGGTGGACAACCACTATTGCTGGGATGGCTGATGCTGATGTAACTTGGACATTCTTCCAGAATGTGTTCAAGAGGAGGTATCTTGGTGTAAGGTACCTGGATGAAAAGAAGCGAGAGTTCATGTCTCTTACCCAGAGGAGCATGACTGTGGCTGAGTATGAAGTTCAGTTTGTTAGACTCAGTCAGTATGCACCTGAGCTGGTACCTGATGAGCGGGCGAGGTGCGAAAGATTCCGTTATGGTTTAGTGACGGATGTGAAGATGTATGTGCTGGCCACCGAGTATGATGATTTTCATGTGTTGGTGGGCCGAGCTAAGGATATTGAGATGAACCTGGGTGTATCTGCTAAAAGTGCTGGTTCTAGTGTTGGAAAGCGAGCTGCTGAGTATAGTTCCGGTGGTGGACGGAACAAGAGGGGACGTGATCAGAAGTATCAGTCCTCAGCCAAGAGAGGTGGTGGAGCACCTGCTCGGGGAGGCAATGCTAGAGCTGATCCGAGTGCTTGTTGGATTTGTGGATCACGTGGTCACATGAAGCGTGACTGTCCTCGTGTTGTGAGGGAGGTGCAAGCTCCTGTTGCGGCAGCTGGTAACGGGTGCTGGAATTGTGGATCTGCGGATCACTTGAGGCGAGAGTGTCCTATGTTGGTTGGTGGCCAAGTGCGTGCTCCTGTTGTTGCTGCACCGCAGAGAGGTCGTGGGCGCGGCCATGGTAACTTTCAGCGAAGAGAGGAAGGTGGTCGAAGAGTGGCCCATGTTGTGGCTATTCAACCTGAAGGTGGAGGTCAAGCTAGGGTGTATGCTCAGCGGGAGGGGAGGAATGACGCGGATGTGATTGCAGGTACCTTTACTTTGCAATCTTTGTCATTACTTTCCTTGATAGATTCTGGATCTACGCATTCATACATTTTGCGTGAGCATGCTGAATTGCTTGGTTTGCCTGTTGAGTCTTTGGATGTTGGAGTTCGTGTCACTACTTCTTTTGGTGAGACTGTTGTGACTCGAAAGTTGTATAGAAGGTGTTCTTTGGTTGTTCAAGAACATGTTTTTCATGTTGACCTTATGGAGCTGCCTTTCTATGGTTTTGATGTGATCCTTGGTATGGATTGGCTTGCTGAGCATCGTGCTATTGTGGATTGTGAAAATAAGCGAGTTTCGCTGAAGCTTGCGGATGATTATGATGTTGTTGTGGTTGATGAGAATGTGAAGTTTCTTGCCAATGTGGTGTCTACCTTGGAGGCGAGCAGGATGCTGAGGCAAGGCTGTGAAGCTTACCTAGCTTTTGTGATGAATCCTAGCTCTAAGGAGTTGCGGGTGCAAGATATTAGAGTTGTGAAGGAGTTTCCCGGTGTGTTTCCTGAGGAGTTGCCCGGTTTACCTCCTAATCGCGAGGTGGAGTTTGGAATTGAGCTGTATGAGAATACAACTCCTGTGTCCATTACCCCTTATAGAATGGCACCTAAGGAGCTGAAGGAGCTGAAGACACAGTTGCAAGAGTTGCTTGATCGTGGTTTCATACGGCCAAGTGTGTCACCTTGGGGTGCACCGGTCTTGTTTGTGAAGAAGAACGATGGCACTATGAGAATGTGCATTGATTACCGTCAGCTGAACAAGTTGACTATCAAGAATCGGTATCCTTTTCCGAGAATTGATGATCTCTTTGATCAATTTCGGGGAGCAGCTGTGTTCTCTAAGATTGACTTGAGGTCAGGGTATTACCAGTTGAAGGTAAAGGATGTGGATGTGCCTAAGACAGCTTTCAGGACAAGGTATGGGCATTATGAGTTCCTTTTGATGCCGTTTGGTTTAACAAATTCTCCTGCTGCTTTCATGGACATGATGAATCGTGTGTTTCATGAATACCTGGACAAGTTCGTTGTGGTGTTCATTGATGATATCCTCGTGTACTCGCGTACTGAGGAGGAGCATGAAGAGCATTTGAGGATTGTGCTGCAAGCTTTGTTGGAGAATCAGCTTTATGCTAAGTTGAGCAAGTGTGAGTTCTGGCTTAAGGAGGTGGTGTTTCTTGGGCATGTAGTTTCTGCTGAGGGGATTCGTGTTGATCCTCAGAAGATTGAGGCGGTGATGAATTGGAAGGTTCCTAAGTCTGTTCATGAGGTTCGTAGTTTCCTTGGTTTGGCGGGATACTACCGGAGGTTTGTCGATGGGTTTTCTAAGATTGCTGCACCTTTGACAAAGTTGTTGCAAAAGGATGTTAAGTATGAGTGGACGGAGGCGAGACAGCAGGCTTTTGAGAAGCTTAAGGCGGCTTTGACGCAAGCTCCTATCTTGGTTCAGCCTGAATCATGGAAGGAGTTTGTGGTCTACAGTGATGCGTCCTATGTTGGTTTGGGATGTGTGCTGATGCAAGAGGGTAAGGTTGTGGCTTATGCATCGCGGCAGTTGAAGGTGCATGAGCGCAATTATCCTACGCATGATATTGAGTTGGCTGCAGTGGTTTTTGCTTTGAAGATCTGGAGACATTATCTGTATGGTGAGAAGTGTACTGTGTACACGGATCACAAGAGTTTGAGGTATTTGATGTCTCAGAAGGAGTTGAGTCTCAGGCAGCGGCGTTGGTTGGAGTTGCTCAAGGATTATGATTTGACGATTGAGTACCATCCTGGAAAGTCTAATGTTGTTGCGGATGCCTTGAGTAGGAAGGTAGCTGTTGAGCTGAGGGTTATGTTTGCCAGTTTGAGTATTTCGCGAGATGGTGGTCTTGTGGCTGAGTTGCAAGTGAAACCATCTTTGGTTCAGCTGATCAAGGAAAAGCAGTTGCTGGATGATTCCTTGGTACCGCATGTTAAGGATATCGCGGAGGGTAGACCTTCGGATTTCTTTTTTAATGATGATGGTATGTTGTGTTTTGGGAGTCGAATAGTAGTGCCCAATGATGCTGAGTTGAGGCGTGCTATTCTGACTGAAGGTCATAGTAGTCCTTTTGCTATGCACCCTGGTAGTACTAAGATGTATCGTGATCTTCGTGATGAGTACTATTGGGTGGGTTTGAAGAAGGATGTTGCGGAGTTTGTGAGCAAGTGTTTGGTGTGTCAGCGAGTTAAGGCTGAGCATCAGGTTCCTTCAGGGTTGTTGCAACCGTTGAGAATCCCTGAGTGGAAGTGGGAAAGGGTTACCATGGATTTTGTATCTGGTTTACCTTTGTCACCATCGAAGAAGAATTCGGTTTGGGTGATTGTGGATCGCCTGACGAAATGTGCGCATTTCTTGCCTTTGCATACTACGTTTTCCTTGGATAAGCTTGCAGAGCTGTACATTGCTGAGATTGTGCGGCTGCATGGTGTGCCTAAGTCGATTGTGTCGGATAGGGATCCGAGGTTCACATCGCGTTTCTGGCAGTGTTTGCATCAAGCTTTGGGTACAAGGTTGAATTTCAGTACATCCTATCATCCTCAGTCGGATGGTCAGTCAGAGCGTGTTATCCAGATTTTGGAGGATATGTTGAGGTGCTGCGTGATTGAGTTTCAGGGCTCTTGGGAGAAGCATTTGCCTTTGGTGGAGTTTGCTTATAACAATAGTTATCAGGCAAGTATTCAAATGGCACCTTATGAGGCTTTGTACGGGAGGAAGTGTAGGACTCCTCTTTGTTGGGCTGAAACGGGTCAAAAGCTGGTTTCGATGCCAGCTTTGTTGAAGGGAACCACCGAGAAGGTGAAGCTCATTTGTGAGCGGTTGAAGGCAGCCTCTGATCGGCAAAAGTCTTACGCGGATTTGAAGCGTAAGGAGATTGAGTATGCGGTGGGAGATCGTGTGTTCTTGAAGGTTTCGCCTTGGAAGAAGGTGATGAGGTTTGGCCGGAAGGGTAAGTTGAGCCCTAGGTACATAGGACCATATGAGGTGGTTGAGCGTGTGGGTCCTGTTGCGTACCGGTTGAGGTTACCTCAAGAGTTGGAGAAGATTCATGATGTGTTTCATGTTTCTATGCTCCGGAAGTATAGATCTGATCCTTCGCATGTGATGCCTGTGGAAGAGGTGGAACTGAATCCGGATTTGACCTATGATGAGGAACCGGTGAAGGTTCTGGATGCGGATAGCAAGGTTCTTCGTGGCAAGACCATCAAGTTGGTAAAGGTGCTGTGGAAGCATCGTGGTGTTGAGGAAGCCACGTGGGAGCGGAAGGATGACATGCTGAAGCAGTTTCCTTATCTCTTTCCTTCAGGTAAATTTCGAGGACGAAATTTCTTAAGGGGGGGAGAGTTGTAACGCCCCGGTTTTGGGCTTGGAAGTTTGGGCGTAGTTCGGGTTGCATTAAAAATATGGAAAAATGTTCTAAAATCCTCTTTTAATATATATTAGTGAACTGTGAAATCAATTTTACAAAATGAGGTTTGGAAGGGTGACATTTTGGCTAGTGACCAAAATGTAATTTTTGAAAACTACGTGACTGTTTTAGAAAGGATTGAAACTTTGAATCTTTAAGGAGCTATTTACCCAAAGAGAGTTTCTCCAGATTTTTCTAAGATATTTAATGATTTAATTCTGATTTTTAAACAAAAGGAAAGTGGAGGGAAGTTATTTTTAACTAATTTTTCCTAAAATCTCATTTTCCTTTCTCTCATTTTCTCTCAACCCAAACACCTTTTCTCCAGAGTTTTTCTTCTGATTTTGTCACTTAAATCTCTCTTTTCAATCCTCTTTTGATGATTTATAAATGGTTTTAAAGTTGTGTGATGGATCTTGGCTTAAAATGCAAGATTTGGTGATTTTTGATGAATTTTCGTTTGATCTGTTAAAGCAGTGATTTGAGGTGTGTTTTTTATGTTAAATGAATGTTAATTTGATAAGGAATTGAGTTTTAATTAATGCAATCCGGGATAGGTTGAATTTCCTAAGTTTAGCTTGTGATTCTTGGTTGTTTTTGAGGTGATCTTGTAGATCTGATGTTGCTGGAGGTATAAGGATGTTATTAGGTCCTTTTTAGATGTTAAATGATGTTAAAGGATGTTTAGTTTTGATGGTTTATGGTTGGGCATTGTTGAGTAGTTGTTTGGATGCATTTTCGGTTGTGTTTGGTAGCCAAAAATGGAGTGTGGATGAGAGCAGCGAGTTTAGGTGCTTTCATTGAAGCTATTAATGCATGATGATGCAATAATCCTCTGCTTTGATGTGTTTAAAACAGGGGAGTCTTCTTTGGATCCAAGTGGTGGTGATCCGGAAGCTTGATTTGTGTTTCGGCAAGAGGCGAAACGAAATCGGTGAGTGGATTTTGGTTTTCGGCTTTGAAACCAGTGTTTTGGAGGTTTGGGAGCTTAGTTTAAGTCTAAGCAACTTAGCTAAGCTCAAGAGTAAGTTTTCGGAAAAACTCTCTTGGTGATGGCCATGGTTTTTGGTTGTATGCAATGTGTTGTTTGCATGATTTTAAATCTGTTTTGAAAGTATATCTAGCATGTTTATTTGCTGAGATTTTAAGCCATGTGTTGAAGGAAGCTCAAGGTAAGAGTTCCTTGTTTTTGAACATTGTTTAAATGTGGTTTAATGCTTTAAGATGCATGATGTTTATGGCTTGGTTTAATGCTTTAAAACAGTGGATATATTGATGATAATGATGCATATTGGCAAGTGATGGTTAAGGTCACAAAGGTGGTTAAAAGTCCTTGTGTGAGCCTTGTATATTTAAGAACATCAAGGTGGTTAAAAGTCCTTGGATGGTTCTTGGTTAAGATCAAAATGGTGGTTAAAAGTCCTTGTGTGGATCTTGGAAAGGTTAAGAACAACATGGTGTTTAAAAGTCCATGGTTGGTTCTTGGTTAAGGCTCAAGGTGTTTAAAAGTCCTTGTGTAAGCCTTGGTTACTTAAGAACTCCAAGGTGTTTAAAAGTCCTTGGGAGATTCTTGTTAAGGACACAAAGGTGGTTAAAAGTCCTTGTGTGGTCCTTGCCATGGTGTTTAAAAGTCCATGGGGATAAGATCACAATGGTGTTTAAAAGTCCATGTGTGAATCTTATGTGAAATGTATCACTTGTTGCCAATATGACTTGTTATGAACATGAAGCATGAGATGCTTGTTGAAATGTTATGAGCATGTTTAATGATACTTGAAGCATGAGATGCTTGTTTTAAATGTTTAAGAACATGGTTAATGTTGCTTGAAGCATGGTTTATAAATGAGTTTTATGAATGCATTATTGAAGGGTTTTAACGAGCATTCCTCACTAAGCTTTTGCTTACGCTCTCTTTCTCTTTTTCTTAAACCAATAATGCAGAGCATTAAGGTGCATTGAGGTCAGCAAGGAAGGCAAGCAATCAAGTGGAAGTTAAGCTCAAGTATGAAAAGGTTCCTTAACACTTTAGCCTTTGGCATTTGGCAATGGGGGACCTATGAGGATGTATTGGGAGATGTTTTGAACTCCCTAAGTTTGCTTAATGTTGTTAATAATGCTGGATTTTGTAATTGGCCATTATGTGTTTGGTTTTGGAGGTTTTAGTGCATGAATGGTTTGCTTGTGTAGGAAGCATGCCTTTAGATTTGGGGCTTTTCATATATGATGATATTATGATGAATGGTTGATGCAAATATGTCCCTTGTATGTTGAATATCTTGCTGATAAAGTTTGGTAGCATTTGGAGCATGTATGATTGATCAATTGTGTGTTTAAGCAAGCAATTTTCTGCATTCTGTGCAGGCCGTATCGGAACAGTGGCTGCTGTTTCGGAATGGGTGCCTTGTAGTAGCCTAGGCGTTCGAAACGGAAGACACCGTTCCGAAACGGAAAGCCCTCTGCCAGCCCTCGTTTCGGAACACGTTGCGGAACGGCCCCGCGTTTCGAAACAGGCTCTCCCTGTTTCGGAACACCCGACCGTTGGGGGCTGACATTGGCAGTTAAATGTTTTGAAATGTTTGCATTTTGGTCCTGAAATTTGTTTATGCAATTGTATGAGTTTGGGATGTCCGTTTGAGCTGAAATTTGACAGAGAAGCATGAAACTTGACTAATTACAAGTTGGTAACATTAATTTGGGTTAAGACCCCATAATTTACAGAATTTACAATTTGGTCCCTAAAGTTGTAAATTTTTCAATTGGGTCCCTGTTTGATCTCTGATGTTTATGCTCTTTGAGCATGTTGTTTGAATGATCATAACTAGGGTTAATGTGCATCTAGACAAGTTTAAAAAGAAAAAAGGGTCGTTAATCAAGGTTGACTTTCGGGTTGACTTTGGTTTTCCCCGTGTGACTTTCTTAATTCGGGTCAACCGTCTAGGCCGGGTTAAGGGGGTTACAGAACGGTAACTCCATCACATTCACTGGAAACACATTTCCCTCTAAACCATTAGGGGATACCTTCTATACATCTTCCTAACCACTACCGTATCCCCGAAGAAACTAGTGACACTAACTTCAACCTCTAATACCTCACAAGGTATATTCAACAACTTTGCATGCTCACTCAAAATATAAGAATGTGTAGAACCGGAGTCAATAAAAAAAGCAAACCCAGAGACTGTATTGATAAGTTACCTGCAATCACATCTGTGTCGTGCTGACCCTCACGTTGAGCGTAAACTCTAGCCTAACCTCCGCCCTCTGGCTGGACAACAACTACATGCGCTATGTTCCTCTGGCCATCATTTCTTGGCTGGAAGTTACCTCTACCGCACCCACAGCCTCTCTAAAAGTCATTATCTCTAGCAGGAGCTTGAGCCTGAATCGGTGCCTACCCCACATGATATGGACAATCACGCCTAATGTGATCCCTAGCTCCACAGCTTCAACAAGAGTGAAAGTTCCCCCAACACTCACTGGTGTGATTCCTCCCGCAACGAGCACACTCGGGCAAACGCCCACCAGCTCTCTGGCCCTGATGGCCCCTACCATGGTTACCACCACCACGTCTATGGTCATAGTGATGCCTATTGTCCCGATGCCTCTTGGCATCACCTCTATCAAAATTGTCGGACCTCTTTCCAGAACTAGAACCACCAGAACATTTGGTCAAACCCAAACTATGCTCTATGTCTTTGGCCCCAGCGACCAAGACATCAAAATCTGTATAGTCAGTAGCCAAGGTGTACCTCTTGATCTCTTCACTCAGCCCATAGTGAAAACGATCACAACGTTCCCTCTTAGTGGAAACAAGCTGAGATGCATACTGACTCAACTTGACGAAACGGATCTCATACTCGGTCACGGTCAAGTTTTCCTGAAGCAAAGCCATAAACTCCCCCTTCTTCTCATCGAGATAACGGGGACCCAGATACTTCTTATGGAAAGCTGACTCGAAGAACTCCCAAGTGATCTCAGCCTCCAGCATACCCGTAGTAATGGTGACCCACCAAGTGTAGGCATCACCCTGAAGTAGAGATACAACACACACATGTATGCGGGCTCCAGTACATCCCATCTGTTAGAATGCGAACGGTCTTCTCAAACCAAGTCTCGGATCTCTCGGGTGCCAACCCTTTGAAGTCTTCGCCTGCCAAACTACGAAGCCTCTCTAGTGGCAAACCACTGCCCTCACCCTGAGGTTGTGCCACTGTTGCCTGAAAAGCCCCGGCGATCGCCTGGACTAAAGGAGCTAAATCTATCATGGCTGGTCCTCGGCCAACCTGAGGTTCTACACCCTCGGCTCGCGCCTCCCCTTCCGCTTGACGAGGAGGAGAAGGAGAAGGTGGAGGAGCCTACGCCTCAACAACCGACTCAACTCTCGGAGCTGCTGCCCGTGGTTCCGATTGAACCATTCTAGGCCTCCCTCTTGGTCTCATTTCACAGCTAGCAAGATAACAACTACACCAAACAAACAAATAAAGATTAAGTTAGCAAAGGCAAGGGTCCAATCGTGCTCAAGTATACTCCTTTAGAAAACCTTTTCAAAATAAGTAATAGTAGCAATGGGAACTTGACACTATGCCTCGACACCACATTCATGCTAACACATGCTTTCAAACACCAGACGAACAAACAAACAACAAGCATACATGGCAAAGCATTCATCGAGACATAGCAACAAAATAACACTTCAAACTTACATCACTTATATGCCCGAGGTCTCAGAAACCTCAGGCTCTGATACCAACAAATGTAACCCCCTCGTCCCGATCTGGACGACTTACCAGTCCGAGTGGGTCATACGGGGAAAACCGAAGCCAAACATGTTAAGGCTCCCCTTCGGTTAGAACCCTAGAAAGATTTCTTTTAACATTATCATGTCTAGAGGCTTTAATACTTCCTATGTGAAACACGACAACGGAAACACAACGAATTAAAACAAACATGCAAGCAAGCAATTTAAAACAACCCATTTTAGTTTGTTCAGCAGGCCGTATCGATACACTAGAAGAGGGTATTGATACGCCTTGACTAGGTCAACTGCCTAAAGTAAACCTAGGGAGACCGTATCGGTACACCGGTTGAACGTACCGATACGCCCTCCACGGTCAACTTTTCACGGTCAAACAATAAAAACAGTACCGATACGCCAAAGACCTGTACCGATACGCCAAAATCTTGTCAAAATCTCAGATTTCCAGAGAGGTTTTGGCGTATCGATACACCCCCGTGTACCGGTACGCTAAGCCTAATCTGAGTCGCAAAGTGTAGGACCGTACCGTTATGACCCTTGTGCGTACCGATACGCCCTGCACTGCAAGAATCAAATTAGCAGCAAAAAGCACTAAGACTCAACTCTAGATGCAATTTACGACTCACCTAGCCACAAACAACCATTCATACAACATTTAACAGCCATGAGACAGCATACAGAACAATTTAAACGAACAATGGAGCATTAAAACAAAGGCATTCATGCTTAAGAGAAACTTGCATTCAAAACATACATAAAGGGTCTAAAAGGCCAAAAGGCACATGCATTCACTAGCAAGGTTTACATACTCTCAAAACAACTCATAGAATTCATGGAACAAGGGTCATAAGCCTCCAAACACAAGCATTAAACAATAACATAACATGGTATACAAATCCATATCAAGGTACAAACAACAAACCAATATTCATGAGTCCAACAACGCTGATACAAACACATAACAGTCTCATTGCTAAACTACCACATTATTTACTAAACCATACTTGAGCAACTACAAAAGCTTGGAATGCCCCTTTCCTTTCTCCTTGCTAACTCCACGCTAATGATATGCATTGTCGAAAACGAGAGCGTAAGCTAGAAGCTTAGTGAGGGTGCTCTAAAACCAAAAACAACGACAATGCAGGGTTCAAGCATACCATCCTTAAGACAACACACATGCATACCTAAGCATCAACCAAGCATCAAGCTAACAACACATGAATGGAATAACATGGCATCTTACCTCATGTTATGCCCAACAAGATATAGCATTTATCTTAACAATAAAACCACATGAACAAGTATATTGGCAACTATTAGTTTACTCGGATATGCAGATAACTTCCGTTGGGGCTTTCACCCCCAACGTACTCAACAACAACATTACCTTCGTTGGGATTACACTCATCACCGGACCTTGCATGGATGGGATTACACTCATCATCACATGCCCTACGGATGGGATTCCACTCATCATCACGTAATAATGTAAAACCGAAATTGATTTTGATATAACACATAAACTTAAGGACTAATTTGTAAAACAATAAATTTTTAAGTACTCTTTAAAGTCTCTCAATTGACAAGTATTTTTGAACAAAATTATATTTAAAGACTGACTCTCAAACATATATAATTCCCTAAGTCTTTTTCTATGATTTTCAAGCCTAAGTATGCAAAAACGCCCAGGCGTATCGATACCCTCAGCGTATCGATACCCTATTTTGTCACTGGAATTTTATTGAACATACCGTACCAATACGTCCTGAAACCGTATCGATACGATATGCATCTGAGCAACTGTCTTCATGAAACCGTACCGATACGCCTCACAGACGTATCGGTACGATGTTCATCTCGGAAAATATTTTTCATGAAACCGTACCGATACGCCTAGCAACCGTATCGATACTCTAAGCATATCTTTGAAAATCTTCGCATTTAATTATTTGACCGTTACTTGTCAGTTGGTTGGTTTCCCAATTTTCAAAAGGTAGTTATACCGTACCGATACGCTTGGTATGCGTATCGATACACTTTTTATACAAACATAACTTGGGATTCCAGTAACTTTGGACCGTATCGATACTACCCTCCGTATCGATATGCCCCTTAAAACCGTACCGGTACGCCTTCTATGCGTATCGATACGCCCTGTTTTCAAGCACAACAGCTCTTTCCTCTTTGATGCAGGTATCGATACGCCCTTCCCGAGTACCGATACGGTAGGCTGCAGAGCTACATTTAATGCGTGAAAAATGTCCACAAGGGCTCTATTGATGATCCCAACTACCCAAACGGCTAGAAATCAATGCAAGGGGATAAAACAAGCTTCATTTGACCAAGCAACAACTATTGAACATTCAAGCATCATCAAAGCAAAAATTCCAAACCCTTGAGCTATTCAAAGTCATATTATTGTACCCAACTCTTTGTCTTTTAATTTGTCAAAGTGTATTGTGAGTTTGGGGTTGTTCAAATTGTAATTGGGTAGACAAATATCCTTTGAGAGGAAACATTTGAGTTTACCAAATTCTTCTTTGTATTTGAGTGGATTAAGCTTTGGCTAGAAAGCTTAATCGAAATTGTAAGGTTTCCTCCTCATCCAAGAAAATGGGACGAATTCAATTAGTGAATTGTTTGAAAATCCTTAGTGGGAGCTAAGGTAGTGGATGTAGAGTTCATTTGGAGAGCTTGAACCACTATAACCCCTTGTGTCATTTTTATTTTCAATCTTTCTCTTTACCAAAATTTTAATTGCCAATTCACCCCCTCTTGGCCTTTTGCAAGTGTTCGATCAACTCAACAATTGGTATCAGAGCTACACTCATTGGAAGGATTACAACCCTCTTGAGTCGATTCTTGGAGAGTTTGATCAACAACAAGTCAAGCAATGGCATCCACGTCCAACTATAAGTCTCAATCCACCACCAAGCCACCATTCTTCAATGGGGATAACTATCCTTATTGGAAGAATAGGATGAGGCTCTTCATCAAGTTTACCGACTACATGGTGTGGGATGTGGTTGAAGAAGGTCCATACATTCCCATGAGGAGAGATGGAGAAAGGCTCATCCCAAAGATCAAAGCCGAAATGACCGATGATGAAAGAAGAAGGATGCAAGTGAATGACAAAGCTCTTCATGTTATATTTTGTGCACTTGGTCCGGATATCTATTCCAAGGTGTCTTCAATTGAAAATGCCAAGGAGGTTTGGGACACTCTCGAGACAACATACGAGGGAACTAGTGATGTCAAGGAGACAAAGATTGGGCTACTCAATCTAAGCTATGAGAACTTCAAGATGGATCCCGAAGAAAGTTTCTCCAAGATGTTTGATCGGTTCTTGGTCATTGTCAACGGGTTGAAGGGTTTCCGTGAAATCATTCCCGAAGACAAGCTAGTGAGAAAGTTGTTGTATTCTCTTCCGGAGTCATGGGATGGCAAGAGAACGGCCATTATTGAAGCTAGAGATTTGAAGACTCTCAAGCTAGATGCTCTTGTTGGATCTCTACT
The DNA here is from genome assembly GCA_958450335.1 of Hibiscus tridactylites. Taxonomy (NCBI): domain Eukaryota; kingdom Viridiplantae; phylum Streptophyta; class Magnoliopsida; order Malvales; family Malvaceae; genus Hibiscus; species Hibiscus tridactylites. The sequence goes on from OY288279.1 coordinate 36,640,859, forward strand.
CACACATGAGATTATGAGGAAGGGAAGAGAACAAGAGAAGAAGATAGTGGAGAAGAAGGAAGTTGAGAAGAAGAAAGTTGGAATCGCACTAAAGGCTTCACAACAAGAAAGCGATTCTAGTGAGGATGAAGATGAGGAGATGGCCATGTTGGCCAAACGTTTTACTCGGTTTATGAAGTCAAATCGTGGAAGAAAATTCATTAGAAAGGGAGACTTCAAGAGTAAAAGCAAGGAAGAGGAGAAGGGCCAAATTACTTGCTATGAATGCAAGAAACCGGGTCACATTCGTTCCGAATGTCCTCAATTGAAAAAGAAAAGCTTTGGGAAGAAGAATAAGCTCAAAGCACAAATTGCTACTTGGAGTGACGATGAGTCTTCCGAGGAAGAGGAGGAAGTGGCCAACCTATGTCTCATGGCCATCGATGATGAACCTAGGGTAAACTCTAACTCATCCAATTTCGATTTTTCTATTGAGGAACTTCAAGATGCTTATGATGAATTGCAAGAAGTGTATGATGAGTTAGTAGGAAAATACAAAGAGTCCATTTTGAAAAACAAGAAAACAATTTCCGATTTAAAAATTCAAAATGAGACATTTTCAAAAACTAACTCCGAATTGGAAAAGAAGGTTTTGTTTTTAGTTAATCTTTCAAATGATATTAACTAAAAATCTTGAACTTGAAAAACTTCTTTCCGATTTTCAAGATTATTACACAAAGGAAGTGGATAATCTTAAAACTTCTATTGCTATTGGGAAAATTAATTTTGAAAAAGGAAATCATTCTAAATCCCAATATGTAAAAAGAAAACATTTTGTACCTAAACAAAGAAATTTTTATAAGCAAGCTAGAAGTCATAGAGTTAGGAGTGTTTGGGTTCCTAAAAAACTCATTATTTCTAATGATTTGAATGTTATTGCTTCTTGGATTCCTAAGGGAACCAAATTGTTGAAGGCTAACACTCATGGACCCAAAATGATTTGGGTACCAAAAACCAAGGCCTAATTTCTTTGTTTGTAGGGTGAGCATTGCTACAAGGATAAAGCTTCAAGCAAAAAATCTTGGTACCTTGATAGTGGATGCTCAAGACACATGACCGGTGACAAGAGTAGATTTGTGGAACTAAAGCCTAAGAGTGGCGGAGTAGTAACTTTCGGTGACAACTCCAAAGGACACATTGAAGGAATAGGCTCCATTGGTAATCACGCTTCTATTTTCATTGAAAATGTTTTGTATGTGAACGGTCTTAAACATAATTTGTTGAGCATTAGTCAATTATGTGATAGGGGTTTTAATGTTTTATTTGATAAAAATGGTTGCAAAATTGTAAACATTAAAACAAATCAAATAATGCTCATAGGACATAGAATAGGCAATATTTACATGGTGCACTTAGATGACATCCATTCATCCCATACATGCTTAGTTGCACATGATGAACATGACTCATGGCTTTGGCATAGAAAATTAGGACATGCTAGCATGAGTGTCTTAGAGAAATTAATTTCCCTTAATCTAGTTAGAGGTTTACCCAAACTTAAATTTTCAAATGATAAAATTTGTGATGCATGTTCAAAGGGTAAACAACATAGAACTTCTTTTAAATCCATAAATGATGTCTCTACTAGTAGATGTTTACAATTGATTCATATGGATCTCTTTGGGCCAATTAGAACAATGAGCTTTGGTGGAAAATCGTATGCTTTTGTGCTTGTAGCTGACTACTCTATGTATACTTGAGTTCTATTCTTAAGTACAAAGGATGAGGCTTTAGAAAAATTCATCACATTTTCTAAAATAACCCAAAATGATCTTGAACTTAAAATTTCTCACATTAGAAGTGATCATGGAACCGAATTTCAAAATCTAGGTTTCGATGAGTTTTTAAATGAAAATGGAATTAGCCATAATTTTTCTGCACCTCGCACTCCTCAACAAAATGGGGTAGTTGAGAGGAAAAATCGAACTTTAGAAGAAATGGCTACGACCATGCTTTGCGAAAATAATTTACCTAAATATTTTTGGGCGGAAGCCACAAATACCGCTTGCTATATTATAAATCGAGTAATGATTAGGCCAATTTTAAAGGAAACACCTTATGAGATTTTAAAATCTAAGAAGCCTAACATTAGCTATTTTCACCCTTTTGGTTGCAAGTGTTTTGTTTTGAATAATGGTAAAGAAAACTTAGGTAAATTTGATGCTAAAAGTGATGAAGCTATTTTCTTAGGATACTCTTTAAACTCTAAAGCCTATCGTGTATTTAATAAAAGAACTCTAGTTGTTGAAGAGTCAATACATGTTGTTTTCGATGATAACCTCCTTCCGAGGAAGGAATCTTGTGATGATGATGATGTAGATATCATTGATGCCATTGATGGAGGAAAAACGTCAAAGGTGGATGAGATTCCAACCAAAGAAGAGGATTCACAAGATCCACCTCTTGAAGCCTTGAAGGACTTGGTTCTTGAGGAAAAGGAGGTGTCTTACCCAAAGGAGTTAAACTATGTCAAAGGTGGTGAAATCTTGGGTGATCTATCCAAGGGGGTAACTACTAGATCCTCTCTCAAATTAATGAATCATGTTGCATTTCTTTCATGCATTGAGCCTAAAAATATTAAAGAAGCTTTAAAAGATGATTTTTGGATTTTGGCCATGCAAGAGGAATTAAATCAATTTGAGAGAAGTAGAGTTTGGAAATTAGTTGAAAGGCCTAATAATCAATCTACTATAGGTACAAAATGGGTTTTTAGGAACAAATTAGATGAAAGTGGTAATATAGTGAGAAACAAGGCTTGGCTTGTTGCTCAAGGCTATACACAAGAAGAGGGAATTTATTTTGATGAGACTTATGCACCCGTAGCTAGGATGGAAGCTATTAGGATGTTACTTCCATTTGCATGTTATCATGATTTCAAGCTTTTTCAAATGGATGTGAAAAGTGCCTTTTTAAATGGTTTTATAAATGAAGAGGTGTATGTTGAACAACCACCGGGTTTTGAGGATTCAAAATTTCCAGACCATGTGTTTAAACTTACAAAAGCTCTCTATGGTTTAAAACAAGCTCCTAGAGCTTGGTATGAGAGACTTTCAAATTTCTTAATTGAAAAGGGTTTTGAAAAAGGAAAGGTGGATACAACACTCTTCATAAAAAGATATAACAATGACATCTTAGTAGTTCAAATTTATGTTGATGATATTATTTTTGGTTCTACTAATGAGTGTTATTGTAAGGAGTTTTCTAAGCTAATGCAAGGTGAGTTCGAGATGAGCATGATGGGGGGGCTCTCATTCTTTTTGGGACTCCAAATCAAGCAAAGGAAGGATGGCACCTTCATAAATCAAGCTAAGTACGTGAATGATATGCTCAAGAAGTTTGGCTTGGAGAATGCAAAACCTCAAGCCACTCCTATGAGTTCTTCCATAAAGCTTGACAAAGATGAATGAGGTAAGTGTGTTGATTCTAAGCTTTATAGATCCATGATAGGTTCTTTGCTTTACCTTAACGCAAGTAGACCGGATATTATGTTTAGTGTTTGCTTGTGTGCTAGGTTTCAAGCTAGTCCTAGAGAATCACACTTAGTTGCCATTAAGAGAATTTTTAGATACCTTAGAGACACACCTACTTTAGGCCTTTGGTATCCTAAGGACTCTTCCTTTAGCCTTCATGCTTTTTCGGATGCGGATTATGGGGGATGTAAGATAGATAGGAAAAGTACTTCCGGGACATGCCAATTATTAGGTAGTATGCTCGTATCTTGGTTCTCTAAGAAACAAAATAGTGTAGCCTTATCTACCACCGAAGCAGAGTACATATCCTTAGGGAGTTGTTGTGCTCAAGTCCTTTGGATGAAGCAACAACTTTTAGATTATGGTGTTAAAATAGAAACCATACCCCTTAGGTGTGACAACACTAGTGCCATTTGTCTCACTAAGAATCCCATCCAACACTCTAGAACTAAACACATAGAAATTAGACATCATTTCATTAGAGATCATGTTTTGAAAAATGATGTTGTTATAGAGTTTGTTGACATCTTGAACCAATTAGCGGACATATTTACAAAACCGTTAGATAAAGAGCGCTTTTGGACCCTTAGGAGAGAGTTATGTTTAACTAGCCTTTCTTGACACTCTTTTTGGTCCCAAAATGTCAAAATTTGCTTGAAATTGTTTGTGATTCATGCTTGTGTTAATTTTGTCCTTCTTGCTTCTATACATGTTGCTAGGGGGAGTACATATTAAGTTTAGTCATTAAAACTTGTTCATATGACATGTACATGCATTTAGGGACGTTTCATATTGGATTTTTTCACTTAAATCTGTCAAAACTGGTAATGGTGTATCGATACTGCTTAGGCGTATCGATACGGGTTGATATCTGGAAATTTTTGCAGATGAACAAGTATCGATACGACACCTCGTATCGATACGGTACAAGTCAAGGGAAATAGTCAAATCCAAGCGTACCGATACGGACCCATGTATCGATACGGTAGTAGCGACAAGTATAAAATTAGGGTTAATGGGTATCGATACGCGTGTATAGCGTATCGATACGGCCTCGACGAAGAGGCTATTTAGGGCTGTATATGTTAAAACTCTTTAAAACACAAAAACCCCTTTTCTCTCCACAAACCCTAGCCGCGAAACCCTATATATAAACCCCCTCAATACTTCAAATTTTACCATCAATCTTCAAAATTTCTTGAGGGTTTTTACTCTACACATCAAGGCAAACCTTGGGCATCAAATCTTGTGCATTCACATCCCCTCTTTCATCCATTCTAAGATTCAAGGTATAAAATTTCTTTTTTTTTTATTTTCGTTTGTTTTTAATTGTTGTTTCAACTGATTTTTTTGTACAAACCTTGTTTGATTTTTGTGGGTTTCACCTTTTTTCACAAAAATTTTTCAAAAGTTAAATTTTTTTTCCGAATATATTTTATATTCGATATTTTAAAACTGTTTTTTTTGTGAATATCTGTTTAATTTTAATTTCTTTAAACAAATTACTTTGAATTATTAGAATTTATTGGATCAAATAGGATGTTAATTGCATACATATTCGAATCCTTTTTAGATGTATTTTCAGGATTATGGCACCGAAAAAGGGCACTAAGCGTCATCGCTCTTCTTCCAATCCTAACGAGGATGTCGAGGGTAATCCTACACCTAACCTTCCTTATATCATCCAATTAAGTTTTCCCGAACCTCTTGATAGGGAACGATATAAACTTTTTCAAGGAATGAACATTAGGGAAGAGCGAGTTGTGTCTATTCCTTTCTTAAATTCTGCTCGTTTCAAGTTTCAATACCTACCTTTGATTAAGCAATGGAAATTCTTAACCTTTTTGAATATTCCTCCTATCCTCTATAGGAACCTAGTCATTGTGTTCTTTTCTAATGTCGTATGTATACATGATGAACCTAGGGAGCATGTCATCGCCATTGAATCTTCCATTATGGGCAAACGTTTTCAAATTGATCAAAAAGTTTTATGCAATGTCTTTGGTTTTGAAGATGTTGGTATTGATGATGAACATTCCTTGGGTACGGGTTATTTAGGTCTCGCAAAAGTTTTAAATGCTCATGACCGTATCCTTCACCTTCTTGTTTCTTGGTTTCTTCGTCCATCGGGTGGGAAATATTCAACTGTTCGTCAAACGGATGATTTTTGGCTTAAGTGTTTTAGAGAAGGTAAACGTCCAAATTTGTGTCAAGTCATGTTTGCCGACCTTCTCTTCTTAGTTCAAAACTGTCACACCAAACTAGTCTCATCCTTTTACTACTCCACGGCTTTAAGTTGTCTATTTCATTCCCTTGGCATTGATTGTTCACATGATATCCCGAAACCCTTGGCCTACCTATTGATGAGCGTTCTCTAGCTCGCTCCGGTTTCACTTATGTTGATAATGAGTGGGTTTGCAATCCTCAAGACCCTCCACCCGTTGCTCCGGTCGATACCTCTTGTGCTTCTTCGAGTTCTCATCGTGCTCCTTTTGATTCCTCCTCCATGGATACTCTCATGACCTTCCTCAATGAGAAGTTCACCGCGATGGATACTCGTTTCACATCCTTAGAGGATCGCGTCCAAGGCATGGACAAGAAGATAAATACCATGGTCGCTCACCAAAACTCCATGGATATCTCTCTTACCGCCTTCCATGGTGCTTGGATCAATCAAACTTGAAGGAATCAACCCTCTCAAGAAGATGAAGAAGAAGATGACGAGGACGATCATGATGACGAAGGGGACGAGTAGATCATGCATCTCATCTTAGGCCATTTAGTCTTTTATTATTGTTATTGCACTTTCGTTTTTAGGACTTGAAGTTCATGCCTATCATCTATTTTTTTTGGATTTTAAGAGTTTGGATTATGATGGTTGCTTTGACATTTATGCATTTGAACCTTTATGTTTATTTTGAAGTTTATGAATTTGAACTCTTTGCTTGCTTTCAGTTTAATGAATTATTGTTGCTTTATATTGCTATTATCCTTGTATTCTATTTTTATCTAACAAAAAGGGGGAGAAGGATCATAGAGTCAAAATATTTTTGTTTTTAAAATCTATCTTAAAGTAAGGGGGAGAAAGCTTTTCAAAGTTTCAAAAACTTAAAAATTTCTTTGTGATTTTGTTATATCAAAAAGGGGGAGATTGTAAAATCGAAATTGATTTTGATATAACACATAAACTTAAGGACCAATTTGTAAAACAATAAATTTTTAAGTACTCTTTAAAGTCTCTCAATTGACAAGTATTTTTGAACAAAATTATATTTAAAGACTGGCTCTCAAACATATATAATTCCCTAAGTCTTTTTCTATGATTTTCAAGCCTAAGTATGCAAAAACGCCCAGGCGTATCGATACCCTCAGCGTATCGATACCCTATTTTGTCACTGGAATTTTATTGAACATACCGTACCGATACGTCCTGAAACCGTATCGATAAGATTTGCATCTGGGCAACTGTCTTCATGAAACCGTACCGATACGCCTCACAGACGTATCGATACGATGTTGATCTGGGAAAATATTTTTCATGAAACCGTACCGATACGTCTAGCAACCGTATCGATACTCTAAGCATATCTTTGAAAATCCGGGCATTTAATTATTTGACCGTTACTTGTAAGTTGGTTGGTTTCCCAATTTTCAAAAGGTAGTTATACCGTACCGATACGCTTGGTATGCGTATCGATACACTTTTTATACAAACATAACTTTGGGATTCCAGTAACTTTGGACCGTATCGATACTACCCTCCGTATCGATACGCCCCTTAAAACCTTACCGGTACGCCTTCTATGCGTATCGATACGCCCTGTTTTCAGGCACAACGACTCTTTCCTCTTTGATGCATGTATCGATACGCCCTTCCCGAGTACCGATACGGTAGGCTGCAGAGCTGCATTTAATGCGGGAAAAATGTCCACAACGGCTCTATTGATTATCCCAACTACCCAAACGGCTAGAAATCAATGCAAGGGTATAAAACAAGCTTCATTTGACCAAGCAACAACTATTGAACATTCAAGCATCATCAAAGCAAAAATTCCAAACCCTTGAGCTATTCAAAGTCATATTCTTGTACCCAACTCTTTGTCTTTCAATTTGTCAAATTGTATTGTGAGTTTGGGGTTGTTCAAATTGTAATTGGGTAGACAAATATCCTTTGAGAGGAAACATTTGAGTTTACCAAATTCTTCTTTGTATTTGAGTGGATTAAGCTTTGGGTAGAAAGCTTAATCGAAATTGTAAGGTTTCCTTCTCATCCAAGAAAAGGGGACGAATTCAATTAGTGAATTGTTTGAAAATCCTTAGTGGGAGCTAAGGTAGTGGATGTAGAGTTCATTTGGAGAACTTGAACCACTATAACCCCTTGTGTCATTTTTATTTTCAATCTTTCTCTTCACCAAAATTTTAATTGCCAATTCACCCCCCTATTGGCCATTCGCAAGTGTTCGATCAACTCAACAAATAATATAAAATTTCTGGTGGAATATTACATCACCGTACTCCTCCTTGATGACTTTACGCCACCAAGGCCATGCGCGAATTTGACTCAACCGTGTGCACACTCTCATCCTAATGATCGATCATTTATACCCGGTAATTTAACTAGTGCCAATCATACTATCAAGTCACACTATGACAATCCATCATGCATATCAACATATCAACATCACATACATCAATGTCTATAACACATACACAATCAACACATGCATTACAAGTTCATATCAAGCATATTTAGCAAAACTCGTAAAACATACAAGAAGTCAAGCTACCAACTTAATCTCTACCTTGATTGGCCTACCAATCTCAATCGAACTCCTCAATCATACACTTGAACCAATTTAAACCAATTTGAAAGATTCCACTCACCACACTTCCTTAAGCAAACCAAGCAAAGCCGACTCAAGCCTTCACAACTTCCAGAATCGTGCCCGAACCTTCTCCAACGTTTCCCCTTGATTCTAACCAATCAAAAATAATGTATTACTACACAAAAAATCCAAAATTCACTGTCACAACTCAGATTTCAACCAATACCCATTTCTCAACAACCTCAAGCCAAAACTAACAACCACAAATTCCATATTCGTACTCCCATTAAACCTTGCAGAAAACTACCAATTCCAACACCCAAATTACCTTTAAAAAGCTTCAAACTACTTCTCTAACATCACTATAACATCATCCCATCCACCTTACACAAAACCCCTCCAAAAACACAAGTTTTGACACCTTTAAAATGCCCCCAAATACCCATTTCGGGATTTTGACCAAAACCCTACCATTTTAAGTTATAATACATTTAAGGATTAGATTAAAACATAAATGAACTTATCTAATCAAGAGCTTAACGAAAAACCCATAAGGCTTCTTCCTTTTCCTTTAAAAGCTTGAAACATGAAAACTAAAAAGATGGTGTTTTTAAGAATCTAAAACCATGGAAGTGTTCGGAATAGAGAGGAGAAGTCAAAAATGATCTTACCTCGTACAAATCACTTGAAATGGTGAAGAGCTTTGATGGAATAGTAACTATGGGGTTTGGGGATGTTTTGACGTGAAAGGGGATTAAGGAGGAAGATGAACACTTTTGAATTAAAAACCCCTTTCCATCATCTTTTTCTTTTAAATTTGTAAAGTACCTTTTTGTCCTTATTTAAAAATCACCCTTTTGCCACTAATGAAAAATCAAACCTTTTTAAAATAAACCAAAGTCTATTTAATTAAACCGAGTTTAACGACTCGAACCCGACTCACACACTGAACTCCCGACCCTTAAACCCGAGTGTTACATGAACAAACATTCAAACTTAAAGTAGAATTTCAAAAGAAAAATAATGCTAGAAGAAGGGTTTGAACCTTCAACCTTGTGGTTAACAGCCACACACTCTAGCCAACTGAGCTATTCCAGGAATTTTACTTCTCCTCTATACAAAATTTTAAGACTTGTATAAATTAAGCTACTGTAAATAACAATATTATAATTATTCAATATATTAAACTTTAGTGCATACATGTACTACTAATTTGTTATAAATAAAAAATTATTTTACTTTATCATACAAATTAAATTGTTGCGGAAAACCTCGTATTAGCCCTCTCAAAACCGCAAATAAGGATTCTTCATAATACTCGTACCCATTCGATTAACTACACTCGCCTCAAATAAACTGTTCGTTGAAATTTGTTTTCATAATTCAGGCCAATTTGATTTGATTATAAGTACATATTGATATAAATTGTACTTTACAAAGAGGGATGAAAGTTAAAAAAGAGAGGGGAATGAAACAGTAAGGAGTGGATTTGCGTGAGTCGACGTTAATTTTGGGAAAAGTGTTGAATACATTAAATGGATCATGCAAGTGTCGAACCTGTGACCTTCGCGTTATTAGCACGATGCTCCAACCAGCTGAGTTAATAGGCCAATCGGTCCCTTCCCTTACTTTATTCATATAACCAGTTTTGTTAATGTGTTTTCTATAGTTGGATTAATGTGTTTTCTATAGTTGGATTGCGTGTGTTTTAATTTGGGTCTAGGACCGAGTATCATGTTGTGTCAATTTTGAGATTGCATCGCGAAGAAATATTCAAATTTAAAGTAGAATTTCAAATGAAAAATAACGCTAGAAGGAAGGCTTGAACCTCCAACCTCATGAATAATAGCCACACGCTCTAGCCAACTAAGCTATTCCAGCTATTTTCCCTCTCCTTTGCAGAAAAATTTAAAACTTGTATAACTTAAGTTACTGTAAATAACAATATTATAATTATTTAATATATTAAACCGTAGTGCATACTTGTACTACTATTTTTTTTAAAAAAAATTATTTTACTTTACCATACAAATAAATATAGTTGTGGAGAACCTCGAATGAGCCCTCTCAATGAAGATAAACATAACCTTTTCTGTTTATTGAATTGAAGTAAAAATAATTATGAGATTACAAGAGAAGTTTACAACTTATATAGATTAGGACTTTAACATTAATTAGAAGTCCTACTAAGGTTAGACTTCTACTCTATCTTTTAGATACTAGATATATAATAATTCTAATAGAATTTAACTCCTATATTAATTAGAGTTTAACTCCTATAAAACTTATACTATGTGTAATCTTACACTCCCCCTCAAACTGGATAGTATACATTGTATAATCCCAGTTTGGATAAGAATTTGTCGAAAAGGGCTTTTTGCAGAGGTTTTGTGAGAATGTTTGCCACTTGTTCTTCTGTCGGTATGTAGTTCAGTGAAGTTGTTCCTTTAGCTAGTTTTTCTGCACTGAAGTGCCTGTCAATCTCGATGTGCTTAGTCCTGTCGTGTTGAACAAGATTTTTGGCAATTTGAATAGTTGACTAGTTATCACAAAATACTTCAAAATTTTCATTTTTTGTCATACCCAATTCTGTGAGTAATTCTACTAGCCAAATGCCCTCACATATTCCCAAGGCTAAAGATCTGAATTCTGCCTTGACACTGCTTCTAGAGACCACTATCTGCTTCTTGCTTTTCCTTGTTACCAAGTTACCCCAAACAAAGGAGCAATACCCACTGGTTGACCTCCTATCAGTGAGTTCTCCTGCCCAGCTTGCATCTGTAAAGATCTTATCTGTTTTGTCATGACTCTTTTTGAAAAATAAGCCATGTCCTGGTGTACCTTTAAGATATCTCAGAATCCTCTTAGCTGCTTGCATGTGCTCTTGCCTCGGATCTGTCATATGTTGACTGATAACATTGACAGGGAATGCAATGTCTGGTCTTGTGAGTGATAGATAGATCAATTTACCCTCCATCCTTTGGTAAATTCCTTTGTCAGCCTCGGGACCAGGTTTTGACTTATCGAACTTTAACCCTGCATCCATCGGTGTATCTACTGGTTTGCAACCCAGTAGGCCAGATTCTTTAAGAAGATCTAGAACATACTTTCGTTGATTAATTATCATCCCCTTGTTGGTCCTTGCTACCTCCATGCCTAAGAAATATCTCAGTTATCCTAGGTCTTTAATTTCGAATTCCCTGCTCAACAAACTCTTTAGCTTTTCCACTTCTTCTTCATCATCTCCTGTCACTATTATGTCATCCACATAAACAATTAAGATCACCTTTTTATTGGGCGAGGTTACCTTAGTGAACAAGGTATGATATGCTGAGGACTGTTTGAAGCCATTCTTCATTATGACTTTGGTAAACATTTCAAACCATGCTCTAGGGGATTGTTTGAGTCCATAGAGTGATTTAACAAGCTTACATACCTTTTGAAATTGTTCAGCACCTTTTACTCCAGGGGGAATTTGCATATAAACTTCTTCTTTAAGATTACCATTCAGGAATGCATTCTTGATATCCAACTGATGTAATTTCCAGTCGCAATTCACTGCCAAACTTAGAAGAATCCGAACTCAATTCAACTTAGCAACAGGAGCAAAGGTTTCTTTAAAATCGATCCCATATGTTTGAGTAAACCGTTTGGCAACCAATCTCGCCTTGTGTCTTTGTATTCTGCCATCAGAGTTATATTTAATAGCAAATACCCATTTACATCCAACAGGTTTTTTACCTTGGGGAAGATCAGTAATTTTCCATGTTCCATTCTTCTGAAGTGCCTCAACTTCCTCTTCGATAGCCTTTTTCCACTTAGGATTTTGCACTGCTTCTTCATAACTCTTTAGAATCTGCTCTTCATCTAAACATGCTGTAAAGGCTTTAAAAGAGGGCATTAAATTCCCATAAGCAGTATATCTCTGGATAGGGTACTTAGTACACTGTCTTACCCCTTTCCTTTTAGCAATAGGTACATAATCATACTCGAGAAGATGAGAGGGAATATTAACAGATTCATTACCTTCACTTTCTTCACAAGCAGCTGGACTGAAATCCAATTCTTGACGAGTGCCAGATTGCAAAACAGCTTCAGAAATGGTCCTTCTTTTTTTGAAAATAAACCTGCATTTGTTTAGGAGGCTCGGAAGGAGATCTAGATAAGTGTTTAGATGCAGGAGAAGTAATAGGAGAATGATGTGTATTTGATGAAGAATTAGGTGAAGTATGCTGCTTTTGGGAAGGTGTTTGAGGTTCTAGTGAAGGAGTATAATGAGAAGGAGAAATAACATAAACTTGTTTAGGAATGGACTGAAAATCATCACCAAGAGTCTCCCCCTGAATTTCAGTTTTGGAAAAATAGGGTTCCTGTTCAAAAAAGGTTAGATCCATGGTAACAAAAAATTTCCGAGAGGGGGGATGGTAACATTTTTAGCCCTTCTTTAGTGAAGAATATCCAACTAACACACATTTGACAGACTTGGGATCAAGTTTCGATTTAGTGGGACTCAAGTTCTGAACAAAAACAGTGCAACCAAAGACACGCAAATGAAGATTGGAAGTCATTGGTTTAAACAAAGGAAAGTATGAAAGAAAAACATCCCTAGGTGTTTGAAAGGCTAATACTCGACTAGGCATTCGGTTAACAAGATAGGTAGAGGTTAGTAATGCTTCACCCCATAAATACTTAGGGACATTGTGAGAAAACATTAGGGCTCTAGTGACTTCTAAAAGATGTCGATTTTCCCTTTCAGCTATCCCATTCTGTTGGGGAGTATTGACACAAGAACTGATATGAACAATGCCTTTTGTTTGAAAGAAATATCCTAAGGACTTAGTGAAAAATTCTCCCCCATTATCAGATTTGAAGATCTGAATTTTTCCTTGAAATTGAGTTTCAACCATACAATAAAATTGCTTAAAGACACTAGCAACTTCAGACTTTTCTTTTAATAAATATGTCCAGGTAAGTCTACTATGGACATCAATAAAAGTCACAAACCAACTACTCCCATTGATATTCTTCACACAAGAAGGACCCCAAACATCACTGTGTATAAGAGAAAAAAGGATGTGAGGGTTTGTAAGTTGAAGGTAAATAAGACTGCCTAGTTTGTTTTGCAAGAGGACAAATATGGCATTTGAAAGAAGAATGTTTTTTATTAATAAATAACTGAGGAAACAATTTAGAAAGATAAAAGAAACTGGGGTGGCCTAATCTAAAATGCCATAGAATAACATCATCTTGTCCTAAAGAAGTAAAACAAGCTGCAGAAGATAAAGGTGTAGAAAATTTGGTAATGGAGAAGACATATAAGCCATTCTGCAATCTAGCACTGCCAATCATCTTCTTCCTGTCCAGTGCCTGCAAGATACAATTAGAATCTGTAAATTCCAAAGTACAATTGAAATCCTTGGACAGTTTACTGACAGATAGCAAGTTACACTTCAGGTTAGGCACAAATAACACATCCTTAACAATTAGGTTCTGAGTAAGAACAACTGAACCCTTTCCTTGAATTGTGTAATAAGAACCATCAGCTATCTTAATAGAGTTTTGAGAAGATAATTGATGAAAATCAAGGAACAAATCCCTGTTACCAGTCATATATTCAGAAGCACCAGAATCTACAATCCAAGTTGATTTATTTGAAGTAGAAAGAAAAGCAGTAGAGTGGGAATTTTCCTTCATACCTTCAAATTCTATGCTGGCCAAATTACCTTCACAATTGCCAGTAAACTTACTAAACATTTGTTGTAACTGAACCATCTGTTTCTTATTAAAACCACCAGATGCAGGTCTCGAACACTCAGCTGAGGAGGAAGCTGGCAAAGCATTAGGATTTGTTGGTTTCCAGTCACTGGGTTTCCCATGCAAATTCCAGCAATTCTCTTTTGAATGGCCTTGCTTTTTGTAGTAATTACAAGTTACTCGCCCTTTTTTAATCTTAGGAGAGGAAGAGGATTGTGTAACAAGAGCAGAACTGTCAGGCACAGCAGCTCTAGGGATCATATACATGCGTCGGCTTTCTTCCCTTCTAATTTCTGAGAACACCTCTCTAAGTGTAGGAAGTGGAGTGAGGCTTAGGATGCGAGATTTGATAGGATCAAAATCTCTATGCAAACCATTCAGAAACTGAAAAATTCTCCTCTGCTCAGTAATTTTCCTGAAGATTCCAACATCTGTAGAAGTCTCCCATTCATGTGCTCCATACATATCGATTTGCTGCCATAAGTTAGTTAGAGTAGTATAATATTGAGTAACATTCATACCATCTTTTTTTAAGGCAGATGCAGTGCTCTCAATCCCAAATAACTCCGAGTTATTATTTGTGCTGGAGTAAGTGTCTCGGACAGCATCCCAAATATCCTTGGCAGTCTCGTATAGGAGAAATTGTGAACCAACCTCAGGAGCCATGGTGTTTATTAACCATGACTTGATTCGACCATCCTCCTGGATCCACTTTTCGAAACCAGCATCAGTAGCAGTAGGTTTGGAGTTCTTCCCATTGACATACCCTAGGCTGCCTCGCCCGATAAGAAAGAGTTTAACAGACTGGGACCATAGAATGTAGTTTGTGCCTCTAAACCTATGGCACATGGTAGACGAACCAGAGGGTTCCAAAAAATATGCCATTGAAGTAGCAGACGACGAGGATGGAGATTGCAGTCCACTCGAACGGGAACTATTGACCATCGGGAAAAAAATCGATAGGATCGAATTAGGCTGATACCATGAAGATAAACAGAACCTTTTTTGTTTATTGAATTGAAGTAAAAATAATTATGAGATTACAAGAGAAGTTTACAACTTATATAGACTAGGACTTTAACATTAATTAGAATTCCTACTAAGGTTAGACTTCTACTCCATCTTTTAGATACTAGATATATAATAATTCTAATAGAATTTAACTCCTATATTAATTAGAGTTTAACTCCTATAAAATTTATACTATGCGTAATCATGCACTCAAAACTGCAAATAATAATTATTCATGATACTCGTACCCATTCGATTAACTATGCTCGGCTCAAATAAACTGTTCATTGAAATTTGTTTTCATAATTCGGGATAATTTGATTTAATTATAAGTATATGTTGATATAAATTGTACTTTACAAAGAGGGATGGAAGATAAAAAAAGAGAGGGGAATGAAATGGTAAGAGGAGTGGATTTGCGTGAATCGTGAACTATGAAATTGAAGGAAACAACGTCAATTTCTCGAAAAAGTGTTGAATAGATTATATTGGCCTATGCAAGTCTCAAACTTGCAACCTTCGCGTTATTAACACAACGCTCTAACCAGCTAAGCTAATAGGTCGATCGACACTTTTTCTAACTTTATTCATATAACCAGTTTATTTTTATTAATGTGTTTTCTAAAGTTGGATTGCGTGTGTTTTGATTTGGGTCTAGGGCCGAGTATCATGTTGAGTGAATTTTGAGATTGCATGGCGAACAAACATTCAAACTTAAAGTAGAATTTCAAATGAAAAATAACGGTAGAAGGAGGGTTTGAACCTTCGACATGTGGTTAACAACCACACACTCTAGCCAACTGAGGTATTCAAGGAATTTTACCCCTCCTCTGCACAAAAATTTAATACCTGTATAAATTAAGCTACTGTGAAAAACAATATTATAATTATTTTATATATTAAACTTTAGTGCATACATGTACTACTAATTTGTTATAAATAAAAATTTATTTTAATTTATCATACAAATAAAATTGTTGTGGAGAACCTCGTATTAGCCCTCTCAAAACTGCAAATAATGATTCTTCATGATACTCGTACCCATTCGATTAACTACGCTCGCCTCAAATAAACTGTTCGTTTAAATTTGTTTTCATAATTCATGTCAATTTGATTTAATTATAAGTACATATTGATATAAATTGTACTTCACAAAGAGGGATGAAAGTTAAAAAAGAGAGGGGATTGAAATGGTAAGGAGTGGATTTGCGTGAGTCATGAACTACGAAATTGAAGGAAACGACGTCAATTTCTGGAAAAAAGTGTTAAATAGATTAAATTGGCCCGTGCAAGTCTCAAACTTGCAACCTTCAAGTTATTAGCATAATGCTCTAACCAACTGAGCTAATAGGCCGATTTATCTCCCCCTAACTTTATTCATATAACAAGTTTTAGTTGTTTAATTGTATTAATGTGATTTCTATAGTTGGATTGCGTGTGTTTCGATTTGGGTCTAAGGCCGAGTATCATGTTGTGTCAATTTTGAGATTGCATCGCGAACAAACATTCAAACTTAAAGTAGAATTTCAAATGAAAAATATCGCTAGAAGGATGGCTCGAACCTTCGAGCTTGTGGTTAAGTTGTTGTAAATAACAATATTATAATAATTTTATACATTAAACTTTAGTGCATACATGTACTAGTAATTTTTTATAAATAAAAATTTATTTTACTTTATCATACAAATAAAATTGTTGTGGAGAACCTCGTATTAGCCCTCTCAAAACCGCAAATAAGGATTCCTCATGATACGCGTACCCATTCGATTAACTACGCTCGGCTCAAATAAACTGTTCGTTGAAATTTGTTTTCATAATTCAGGTCAATTTGATTTAATTATAAGTACATATTGATATAAATTGTACTTTACAAAGAGGGATGAAAGTTAAAAAGAGAGGGGAATGAAACGGTAAGGAGTGGATTTGCGTGAGTCATGAACTATGAAATTGACGGAAACGACGTTAATTTTGGGAAAAAGTGTTGAATACATTAAATTGGCTCATGCGGGTATCGAACCTGCGACCTTCGCGTTATTAGCACGATGCTCGAACCAATTGAGCTAATAGGCCAATCGATCCTTTCTCTTACTTTATTCATATAACCAGTTTTAGTTGTTTATTTGTATTAATGTGTTTTCTATAGTTGGATTGCGTGTGTTTTAATATGGCTCTAGGGCCGAGTATCATGTTGTGTCAATTTTTAGAATGCGTTGCAAACAAACATTCAAATTTAAAGTAATATTTCAAATGAAAAATAACGCTAGAAGGAGGGCTTGAACCTCCAATCTCATGATTAATAGCCACACGCTCTAGCCAACTAAGCTATTCCAGCTATTTTACCTCTCCTCTGCACAAAAATTTAAAACTTGTATAACTTAAGCTACTCTAAATAACAATATTATAATTATTTAATATATTAAACTTTAGTGCATACTTATACTACTATTTTTTTATAAATTAAAATTTATTTTACTTTATCATACATATAAAATAGTTGTGGAGAACCTCGAATGATCCCTCTCAAAACCGCAAATAAGGATTATTCATGATACACGTACCCATTCGATTAACTACACTCGGCTTGATGTGAGAACGTTTATGCCACCCAACGATGCAACTTCAAACTTTCAGGGAAGTTTGCTTTTTCATTTGTTACATACTGATGTGTAACATTTCTTATATTTATATTAGTGTGTTTACTATGTATACAATATGTTTGGTGTGTTTTAACTTAGTTCGATATGATTTATTATGTTTTATATTGGTTTAGTTTTGGGATTATTATACGGTAACTTATTATTATTATATATTTGTTTGATAGGAGCCAGTGCAATAAGTGTGGGCCGAATTGACGTTGTCTCGAGTATGTGTGCATGTACCATGCACTATCAGCCCTAATGCAAATATGTGCAGCCGAATTTATTCTTCATTTTCACACATATGCGGCATTGGAGTGTGGCTTTGAATTTCAGCATGTGCTGAATTTTTATGCGCATTTGGAGAGTGGAATTTAAGTTCAAGGGCACGTGAAGTATATATTGCAGCAATCAAATTTCAAATTCAAAATAAAACAACTCTCAAGTGCAGCCGAGAGAGTCATTTCCAGCATTCTTTACACATGAGCGGCTTAGTGGGGATTGAAATTCAAACGAAGCATATTTAACATGTGCAAAGTTCTTTGAATTTTAAATACATGCATATTTAGCATGTGACTATATCCAAATGCCGCCCATTTCAACTTTACACGGCTGGCATTCAATTGCAGCCCTTGGAAGTTTATTTTACTTTGAATTTTAATTTTCAAAAGGGCAAATACCAGCCACATCTTGTAAATCGGCAAATTACCCTTTGTATTATATATTGTAGCCGAACCTACTTGTAAAAGTAAGACATTTTGGAAATAATTTTTTTGAGAGAGTTTCTCTTGTTCGGTTCTTTTTAGAACTACCTTTTGACATTTCAAACTTTCTTTTGATTTGTCAAATTTTACTTGATACTTCGGGTTCCTAGATCGCTTTCTAGTGGGTCCAAGTCTTTCGACGTGAAGCATATTCGATTCGGGTTTGCTCAGTAGATTGTGCAGATTCTTTCGAGATTTTCATCTTTGACGTTAGACAGGTTCGTTCAGTAGATTGTTCGAGTTCTTTCGAGTTTAATGTTACCAGATTTGCGCTGCATCTTCAGCAACGTTTCTGTCATTTTTCGGACACTGAAACTGCCGTGAACGCATCTTGAAGCCTTCATCTTGTTCGAGTCCAAATCTGTCCAGAAATTCCTACACCTTTATTCTATCCTTTTTTTGTTTGTTTTTTCCCTTTTTTTATTTTAACTATCTAAAAACGTACATTCTTGTGTTTTATTGCAGAGAAATGTTTGCTACGATCCTAGATCCGTTTACGAACAAGGAGCGTTGTTTCTGAAGCAACTACCCCTTTATCATGGCTCAAATAAACTGTTTGTTGAAATTCGTTTTCATAATTCAGGTCAATTTGATTTAATTATAAGTACATATTGATATAAATTGTACTTTACAAAGAGGGATGAAAATTAAAAAAGAGAGAGGAATGAAACGGTAAGGAGTGGATTTGCGTGAGTCATGAATTACGAAATTGAAGGAAACGACGTTAATTTTGGGAAAAAAGTGTTAAATACATTAAGTTGGATCATGCAGGTTTCGAACCTGCGACCTTCGCATTATCAGCAGGATGCTCAAACCAATTGAGCTAATAGGCCAATCGATCCCTTCTCTTACTTTATTCATATAACCAATTTTAGTTGTTTATTTGTATTAATGTGTTTTCTATAGTTGGATTGCGTGTGTTTTAATATGGGTCTAGGGCCGAGTATAATGTTGTGTCAATTTTTAGAATGCGTTGCGAACAAACATTCAAATTTAAAGTAGAATTTCAAATAAAAATAACGCTAGAAGGAGGGCTTGAACCTCCAATCTCATGATTAATAGCCACACGCTCTAGCAAACTAAACTATTCCAACTATTTTACCTCTCCTTTGCACAAAAATTTAAAACTTGTATAACTTAAGCTACTCTAAATAACAAAACTATAATTATTTAATATATTAAACTTTAGTGCATACTTGTACTACTATTTTTTTATAAATTAAAATTCATTTTACTTTATCATACAAATAAAATAGTTGTGGAGAACCTCGAATGATCCATCTCAAAACCGCAAATAAGGATTATTCATGATACTCGTACCCATTCGATTAACTACTCCCGGGTCAAATAAACTGTTTGTTGAAATTTGTTTTTATAATTCAGGTCAATTTGATTTCATTATAAGTATATATTAATATGAATTGTACTTTACAAAGAGGGATGAAAGTTAAAAAATAGAGGGGATTGAAA
This sequence comes from Hibiscus tridactylites, assembly GCA_958450335.1. Lineage (NCBI taxonomy): Eukaryota > Viridiplantae > Streptophyta > Magnoliopsida > Malvales > Malvaceae > Hibiscus > Hibiscus tridactylites. The sequence continues at coordinate 36,660,829 of OY288279.1, forward strand.
CGATAAGGAGTGGATTTGTGTGAGTCATGAACTACGAAATTGAAGGAAACGACGTCAATTTCGGGAAAAGTGTTGAATAGATTAAATTGGCCCATGCAGGTCTAAAACATGCGACCTTCGCGTTATTAGCACGATGTTCTAACCAGCTGAGCTAATAGGTAGATCATTCCTTTTTCTAACATTATTCATATAACCGGTTTTAATTATTTATTTTTATTAATGTGTTTTCTATAGTTGGATTGCGTGTGTTTTGATTTGGGTCTAGGGCCGAGTACCATGTTGAGTCAATTTTGAAATTGCCTCGCGAACAAACATTCAAACTTAAAGTAGAATTTCAAATGAAAAATAACGCAAAAAAGAGGGTTTGAACCTCCAACCTTGTGGTTAACAGCCACACACACTAGCCAACTAAGCTATTCCAACAATTTTTCATTCTTTGCACAAAAAATTAAGACTTGGACAGCTTAAGCTACTATAAATAACAATATTATAATTATTTTATATATTAAACTTTAGTGCATACATGTACTACTAATTTTTTATAAATAAAAAATTATTTTACTTTATCATACAAATAAAATAGTTGTGGAGAACCTCATATTAGCCCTCTCAAAACCACAAATAAGGATTCTTCATGATACTCGTACCCATTCGATTAACTACGCTCGGTTCAAATAAATGTTCGTTGAAATTTGTTTTCATAATTCAAGTCAATTTCATTTAATTATATGTATATATTAATATAAATTGTACTTTACAAAGAGGGATGAAAGTTAGAAAAGAGAGGGGATTGAAACGGTAAGGAGTGGATTTGCGTGAGTCACGAAATTGAAGGAAACGACGTCAATTTCTAGAAAAAGTGTTGAATAGATTAAATTGGCCCATGCAGGTTTCAAACCTGCGACCTTTGCGTTGAGCTAGTAGGCCGATTGATCACTTCCATAACTTTATTCATATAACCAGTTTTAGTTGTTTATTTATATTAATGTGTTTTCTATAGTTGGATTGCGTGTGTTTCGATTTGGGTCTAGGGCCGAGTATCATGTTGTGTCAATTTTGAGATTGCATCGCGAACAAACATTCAAATTTAAATTAGAATTTCAAATGAAAAATAACACTAGAAGGAAGGCTCCGACCTTATGGTTAAGAGCCACACGCTTTAGCCAACTGAGCTATTCCAGCTATTATACCTCTCCTCGGCACAAAAATTTAAAACATGTATAACTTAAGCTACTGTAAATAACAATATTATAATTATTTTATATATTAAACTTTAGTTCATACTTGTACTACTATTTTTTATAAATAAAAATTTATTTTACTTTATCATACAATTAAAATAGTTGTGGAGAACCTCGTATTAGCCCTCTCAAAACCGCAAATAAGGATTATGCATGATACTCGTACCCATTCGATTAACTACGCTCGACTCATATAAGTTGTTCGTTGAATTTTTTTTCATAATTCGGGTCAGTTTGATTTAATTATAAGTATATATTAATATAAATTGTACTTTAGAAAGAGGGATGAAAGTTAAAAAAGAGAGGGGATTGAAATGGTAAGTAGGGGATTTGCGTGAGTCATGAACTACGAAATTGAAGGAAACGACGTCAAGTTCTGGAAAAAGTGTTGAATAGATTAAATTTCCCCATGTAGGTCTCAAACCTGCGACCTTCACGTTGAGCTATTAGGCCGATTGATCGCTTCCCTAACTTTATTCATATAACCAATTTTAGTTGTTTATTTGTATTAATGTGTTTTCTATAGTTGGATTGCGTGTGTTTTGATTTGGGTTTACGGCCGAGTATCATGTGTCAATTTCGAGATTGCATCGCGAACAAACATTCAAATTTAAAGTAGAATTTCAAATGAAAAATAACGCTAGAAGGAAGGCTTAAACCTCCGACCTTATGGTTAACAGCCACACGCTCTAGCCAACTGAGCTATTCCAGCTATTTTACCTCTCCTCTTCACAAAAATTTGAAACCTGTATAACTTAAGCTATTGTAATTTAACACACATGTTTTAGGGTCGGGAGTTGAGTGTGTGAGTCGGGTTCGAGTCATTAGACTCGGTTTAATTAAAATAGGCTTTGGTTTTATTTTAAAAAGATTTGAATTTTAATTAAAATAGCCATTTGAAATAAAAAAAAAGAAGAAAATAAGCTCATCTTCTTCCTTGTTTCATTTTTCACGACAAAAACCTACAAAACCTCCCAAGTTACTATTCCATCAAGGCTCTTCTCATTTCTAGTAATTTCAACAAGGTAAACACGTTTTTTACTTCCTCTCTCTATTCCAAACATTTCCATGGTTTTAGATTCTTAAAAGCACCATTTTTTAGTTCTTCAAGTTTTCAAGTTTTGAGGAAAGGGATGAAACTTTAATGGTTTCTTGACTTGTTTTTGATTTGTATAGTTAAGTTTTGAACTAATCTTACCTTAAGACACATTATATCTTAAAATAGTGGGATTTTGTCAAAAATCCCGAAATGGGTTTTTGGGGGCATTTTAAAGGTGTCAAAACTTGTGTTTTTGGAGGGGTTTTGTGTAAGGTTGTTGGGCTGATGTTATAGTGATGTTAGAGAGGTGTTTTGAAGGTCTTTAAAGGTGTTTTGGGTGTTGGAATTGGTAGTTTTCTGCTGGGTTTAATGGGAGTACGAAAATGAAATTTGTGGTTGTTAGTTTTTGTATGAAGTTGTTGATAAGTGGGTTATGGTTAAAATCTGAGTAGTGGTAGTGTATTGTGGATATTTTGTGTAGTAATGCATTGTTTTTGATAAGAAGGTCTTTTAAATTGTTTTAAATTGGTTCAAGTGTATGGTTGAGGAGTTGGATTGAGCGTGGTAGGCCAATCTGAGGTAGAGGTTAAGTTGGTAGCATGACTTCTTGTATGTTTTATGAGTTTTGCAAAATATGCTGGAGATAAACATGTAAAACATGTGTTGATTATGTATGTGTTATATACATTGAAGTGTGGGATGATTGATATGTTGATATGCATGATGGATTGTCATGGTGTGACTTGATAGTATGATTGGCACTAGTTAAATTACCTGGTATAAATGATCAATAATTAGGATGAGAGTGTGCACACGGTTGAGTCAAATTCGCGCGTGGCCTTGGTGGCGTAAAGTCATCAAGGAGGAGTACGGTGATGTAATATTCCACCGGAAATTTTATATTATTACATGATGATGAGTGGAATCCCATCCGTAGGGCATGTGATGATGAGTGTAATCCCATCCATGCAAGGTCCAGTGATAAGTATAATCCCATCAATGCAAGGTCCGGTGATGAGTGTAATCCCAACGAACGTAACGTTGTTCTTGAGTAAGTTGGAGGTGAAAGCCCCAACGAAAGTTATCCGCATATCCCAACTAAGGATGGTATGCCTGAACCCTGCATTGTCGTTGTTTTTGTTTTAGAGCACCCTCACTAAGCTTCTAGCTTATGCTCTCATTTTTGACAATGCAGATCATTAGTGTGGAGTTAGCAAGGAGCAAGGAAAAGGTCGTTCCAAGCTTTTGTAGTTGCTCAAGTATGGGTTTAGTAAATGATGTGGTAGTTTAGCAATGGGACTGCTATGTGTTTTTATGAGCATTGTTAGACTCATATATGTTGGTTTGTTGTTTATGCCTTGATATGGATTTGTAAACCATGTTGTGTTATTGCCTAATGCTTGTGTTTTGAAGGCTTATGACCTTTGTTCCATGAATGATATGTGTTGTTTTGAGAGTATGTAAACCTTGCTAGTGAATGAATGTACCTTTTGGCTAATTAGACCCTTTATGTATGTTTAGAATGCAAGTTTCTCTTAAGTATGGATGCCTTGATGTTGATGCTCCGTTGTTCGTTTAAATTGTTCTGTGAGCTGATTCTTGGTTGCTAAGTGTTGTACGAATGTTTGTTTGTGGCTAGGTGAGTCGTAAATTGCATTTAGAGTTGAGTCTTAGTGCGTTTTGCAGATAAATTAAGGCTTGCAGTGCAGGGCGTATCGATACGCCCAAGGGCCGTATCGATACGGTCCTACACTTTGGACCTCAGTTTAAGCTTAGCGTACAGGTACACGGGGGTGTATCGATACGACAAAAGCTCTCTGGAAATCTGAGATATTAACGAGATTTTGGCGTATCGGTATTAGTCTTGGGTGTATCGGTACAATTTTTATCGTTTGACCGTGAGAAGTTGACTGTGGAGGGCATATCGGTACGGTCAACCAGTGTACCGATACGGTCTCTCTAGGTTGACTTTGGGCAGTTGACCTAGTCAAGGCGTATCGATACGCACTTCTAGTGTATCGATACGGCCTAATGTACAAACTAAAATGGGTTGTTTTAAATTTCTTGCTTTGTATGTTTGTTTTAATTCGTTGTGTTTCCCCTGTCGTGTTTCACATAGGAAGTATTAAAGCCTTTAGGCAAGATAATGTTAAAATGAATTTTCTAGGGTTGCTAACCGAAGGGGAGCCTTAACGAGTTTTACTTCGGTTTCCCCGTGTGACCCACTCGAATTGGTCAGTCGTCCAGACCGGGACGAGGGGGTTACGATTGTTGGTATCAGAGCCTGAGGTTTCTGAGACATCGGGCATGTAAGTGAGGTAAGTTTGAAGTGTTATGTTGTTGCTATGTCTCGGTGAATGTTTTGCCATGTATGCTTGTTGTTTGTTTGTTCGTATTGTGTTTGAAAGCATGTGTTATCATGAATGTGGTGTCGAGGCGTAGTATCGAGTTCCCATAGTTCTACTATTACTTATTTTGAAATGATTTTGTAAAGGAAAATACTTTGCACGATTGGACCCTTGCCTTTGCTAACTTAATCCTTATATGTTTGTTTGTTGTAGCTGTTATCTTGCTAGCTATGAAATGAGACCAAGAGGGAGGCCTAGGGTGGTTCAACTGTAACCACGTGTAGTAGCTCTGGGAGTTGAGCCAGTTATTGAGGTGAAGGCTCCTCCACCTCCTCATTCTCCTCCTCGTCAAGATGGAGGTGAGGCGAGGGCCGAGGGTGTAGAACCTCAGGGTGGCCTAGGACCGACCGAGATAGATTTAGCTCCTTTAGTTCAGGCGATAATCGGGGCTTTTCTTGCAGCAGTGACTGGGGGTTAGGCAGTGGGACAACCTCAGTGTGAGGGCGCCGGTTTGCCATTAGAGAGGCTTCGCAGTTTGGGAGGCGAAGAGTTCAGAATGTTGGCACCCGAGAGATCTGAGACTTGGTTTGAGAAGACCGTTCGCATTTTGTCTCAAATGGGTTGTGCTGGAGCGCGCAAGCTAGGGTTTGTTGTATCTTTGCTTCAGGGTGATGCCTACACTTGGTGGGTCGCCATTACTACAGGTATGTCGGAGGCCGAGATCACTTGGGAGTTCTTTAAGTCAGCTTTCCGTAAGAAGTATCTGGGTCCCGTTATCTTGATGAGAAGAAGAGGGAGTTTATGGCTTTGCTTCAGGTTAACTTGACCGTAACTAAGTATGAGATCTGTTTCGTTAGGCTGAGACAGTCTGCATCTGAGCTTGTTCCTATTGAGAGGGAACGTTGTGACCATTTTTGCTATTGGCTGAGTGAAGAGATCAAGAGGTACACCTTGGCTACTGACTACACAAATTTTGATGTCTTGGTCGCTAGTGCCAAAGACATAGAGCACATTTTGGGTTTGACCAAACGTTCTGGTGGTTCTAGTTCTGGAAAGAGGTCAGACGACTTTGATAGATGTGATGCCAAGAGGCATCGGGACAATAGGCATCACTATGACCATAGACGTGGTGGTGGTAACCACGGTAGGGGTCATCAGAGCCAGAGAGCTGGTGGGCTTTTGCCCGAGTGTGCTCTTTGCGGGAGGAATCACACCGGTTAGTGTTGGGGGAACTTTCACTCTTGTTGGAGCTGTGGAGCTAGGGATCACATTAGACGTGACTGTTCACATCAGATGGGCCAAGCACTGGTTTAGGCTCAGGCCCCTGCTAGGGCTAATGACTTTCAGAGAGGCCGTGGGCGCGGTAGAGGTAACTTCCAGCCGAGAAATGATGACCATAGGAACATAGCACATGTAGTTGTTGTTCAGCCAAAGGGCGGAGGTTAGGCTAGAGTTTACGCTTAGCGTGAGGGTCATAACGACATGGATGTGATTGCAGGTAACTTCTCGATACGGTCTCTGAGTTTGCTTTCTTTGATTGACTCCGGGTGTACGCATTCTTATATTTAGAATGAGCATGCAAAGTTGTTGAATTTACCTTGTGAGGTATTGAAGGTAGGAGTTAGTGTTACTAGATTCTTTAGGGATATGGTAGTTGTTAGGAAGATGTACAGAAGGTGTTCGTTAATGGTTCAGGGGCATGCATTTCTAATGGATGTGATGGAGTTACCGTTTTATGGCTTTGATGTAATTCTGGGTATGGACTGGCTTACCGAACATAGAGCTATGATAGATTTTCAGACTGAGAAGATTTTCTTGAAGCTTGCGCATGATTATGAGATTGTGGTTGTAGGTGAGAACGTGAAGTTCTTATCGAATGTAGTTTCAACTTTAAAGGCTAAGAGGTTAGTTGAGTTGGGTTGTGAGGCGTACTTGGCCTACGTATTGAATCCGAACATGAGTGAAGTTAGACCTCAAGATATTCGAACAGTGTGTGATTTTCCGAGTATGTTTCTGGAAGAATTTTCGGGTTTATCGCCTGATAGAAAGGTAGAGTTTGCTATAGAGACTTATTCAGATTTCACACATGTTTCGATTGCTCCGTACCGTATGGCACTGAAAGAACTAAAAGTGTTGAAGACTCAGTTGCAAGAGTTGACAGATAGAGGTATTATCCAACCGAGTTCTTCGCCTTGGGGCGCACTGGTTTTGTTTGTGAAGAAGAAAGACGAAAGTATGAGAATGTGTATAGGTTATAGGCAGTTGAACCAGTTGACAATGAAGAACAAGTACCCATTGTCGCGTATTGATGATTTGTTTGATCAGTTGAGAGGGGTATCAATGTTTTCGAATATTGACTTGAGATCCGGTTACTACCAGTTGAAGGTAAAAGAGGTTGATGTACCAAATACAGCTTTTAGGACTAGATATGGTCACTATGAATTTTTAGTCATGTCATTCGGGTTGACTAACGCACCGGCTGCTTTCATGGACATGATGAATAGAATCTTCCATCAGTACTTAGACCAGTTTGTAGTTGTCTTCATAGATGACATCTTGGTGTATTCGCGTACCGAGGTAGACCACGACCGACACTTGAGGTTAGTTTTGCAAACTTTGTTAGACAACCAATTGTATGCAAAATTGAGTAAATGTGAGTTCTTGATCCGAGAAGTAGTCTTCCTAGGGCATGTGGTGTCAGCCGATGGTATTAGAGTCGATCCAAAGAAGATAAAGGCCATTTATGAGTGGAAGCAACCGAAGTCTGTAACAGAGGTTCGTAGCTTTCTAGGCTTAGCCAAATACTATAGAAGATTTGTAGAATGTTTCTCAAAGATAGCCTCTTCTTTGACAAAGTTGCTTCAGAAAAATGTTCAGTTTGAGTGGTCAAATGCGAGTCAACAAGCCTTTGAGAAATTGAAAGAAGCCTTGACCCATGCACGGATTTTGATTCAGCCAGAGTTAGGGAAAGAATAGGTATTTTACAGTAATGCTTCGTATGTAGGGCTAGGTTGTGTTCTCATGCAAGACAAAAGAGTGGTGGCTTATGCCTCAAGACAGTTGAAGACTCAAGGGCATAACTATCCGACCTACGACATAGAGTTAGCTGCAGTTGTGTTTGCCTTGAAGATTTGGAGACATTATTTGTACGGTGAGAAGTGCACAATGTACACTGATCACAAGAGTCTGAAGTATATTATGACACAACAAGAGTTGAACCTTAGACATCGTAGGTGGCTAGAGTTGTTGAAAGACTACGATCTTACGATTGAGTGTCATCCGGGTAAGGCCAATGTGGTGGCAGATGCCTTGAGTAGAAAGGTAACCGTTCATTTGAGAGCCATGTTTGCTAGATTGAGCTTGTCCAGAGATGGTGGCCTAGTGGCTGAGCTTCAGGTTGGACCTACTTTAGGTCAGTTGATTAGAGAGAAACAACTCTTATATATATCTTTGGCATCTCACGTGCAAGACATAGTCGAGGGTAGACCTTCAGACTACAGTTTCAGTGTCGATGGGGTCTTGTGTTTCAGAGATAGGATAGTTGTGCCAGATGACAGTGATTTGAGGCGTACGATCTTGACTAAAGTGCACAGTAGTCCGTTTGTTATGCATCCTGGTAGTACGAAGATGTACCGTGACTTGAAGAATGAGTACTATTGGGTTGGTTTGAAGAAAGACGTAGCCGAATTTGTGAGTAAGTGTATGGTGTGTCATAGAGTGAAGGCGGAACATCATGTTCCCTCAGGTGTGTTGCAACAATTGAGGATTCCGGAACGGAAATGGGAGAATATCACCATGGATTTCGTTTCGGGTTTGCCTTTGAATCCTACGAAGAAGAACTCAGTTTGGGTTATAGTTGACCGTTTCACGAAGTGTGCTCACTTCTTAGTTGTCAATACGACTTACTCCTTAGATAGATTGGCCGATTTGTACATCGGTGAGATTGTGAGACTGCACGATGTGCCGAAGTCGATTGTGTCCGATAGAGATCCGAGGTTCACAGCCCGGTTTTGGGAGTGTCTGCTTACAAGTTTGGGTAACTGTTTGAATTTCAGCACGTGGTATCATCCTCAATCAGATGGTCAGTCAAAGAGGGTTATAAAGATTTTAGAGGATATGTTGCGTTATTGCATCGTTGATTTTCAGGGTACATGGGAGAAGCACTTGCCTTTAGTCGAGTTTGCTTATAATAACAATTTTCAGTTGAGCATTCGGATGGCTCCGTATGAGGCATTGTATGGTAAGAAGTGTAGAACTCCGATTTTTTGGGCCGAAGCGGGTCAGAATTTGTTACCTATGCCGGATTTGCTTAAGGGGACTACCGATAAGGTGAAATTGATTTGCGACCATTTGAAGGCAGCTTCGGATAGGCAGAAGTCCTATGCCAACTTGAAGAGGATGGAAGTTTAGTATTCCGTGGGAGATAAAGTATTCTTGAAAGTCTCTTCGTGGAAGAAGGTTATGAGATTTGGCAGAAAAAGGGAAGTTGAGTCTGAGGTACATTGGACCGTATGAGATCGTGAAACGAGTTGGTCCGGTTGCTAACTAGTTACGTTTTCCATCTGAGCTAGAGAAGATCCATGATGTGTTTCATGTTTCGATGCTTCGTAAGTATATGTCAGATCCATCGCATGTTATGCTTGTAGAGGAGATTGAATTGAATCCGGATTTGACATATGATGAGAAACTAGTGGAGATCTTAGCCTCAGACAACAAGGTGTTGCGTGGTAGATCAATTGAGTTAGACAAAGTGAGGTGGCAACATCGAGGGGTGGACGAGGCCACTTGGGAGAGGAAGGAGGATATGGAAAGACAGTTTCCTTATCTCTTTCAGTTAGGTAATTTCGAGGACAAAATTCCTTAAGTGGGGGAGAGTAGTAACACCCGGGTTTTGGGGTCGGGAGTTGAGTGCGTGAGTCCGGTTCGAGTCGTTAGACTCGGTTTAATTAAAATAGGCTTTGGTTTTATTTTAAAAAGATTTGAATTTTAGTAATGACAATTTCGTAAATTTTCAAAAGTAAGAAAAAAGAAGAGTAAAAGACCTTTTGAAACAAAAAAAAAGCTCATCTTCTTCCTTGTTTCATTTTTCACGACAAAAACCCCAAAAACCTCCCAAGTTAGTATTCCATCAAGGCTCTTTATCATTTCAAGTGATTTTAACGAGGTAAACACGTTTTTTACTTCTCCTCTCTATTCCGAACATTTCCATGGTTTTAGATTCCTAAAAGCACCATCTTTTTAGTTCTTCAAGTTTTCAAGTTTTGAGGAAAAGGATGAAACTTTAATGGTTTCTTGACTTGTTTTTGATTTGTATAGTTAAGTTTTGAACTAATCTTACCTTAAGACACATTATATCTTAAAATAGTGGGATTTTGTCAAAAATCCCGAAATAGGTTTTTGGGGGCATTTTAAAGGTGTCAAAACTTGTGTTTTTGGAGGGGTTTTGTGTAAGGTTGTTGGTCTGATGTTATAGTGATGTTAGAGAGGTGTTTTGAAGGTCTTTAAAGGTGTTTTGGGTGTTGGAATTGGTAGTTTTATGCTGGGTTTAATGGGAGTACGAAAATGAAATTTGTGGTTGTTAGTTTTGGTTTGAAGTTGTTGAGAAGTGGGTTATGGTTGAAATCTGAGTAGTGGCAGTGTATTGTGGATGTTTTGTGTAGTAATGCATTGTTTTTGATTGGTTAGAATCAAGGGGAAACGTTGGAGAAGGTTCAGGCACGATTTCGGAAGTTGGGGAGACTTGATTCGGCTTTTCTCTGTTTTCTTAAGGAAGTGGGGTGAGTGGAATATTTTAAATTGGTTCAAGTGTATGGTTGAGGAGTTGGATTGAGCATGGTAGGCCAATCTGAGGTAGAGGTTAAGTTGGTAGCATGACTTCTTGTATGTTTTATGAGTTTTGCTAAATATGCTTGAGATAAACTTGTAAAGCATGTGTTGATTATGTATGTGTTATATACATTGAAGTGTGGGATGATTGATATGTTGATATGCATGATGGATTGTCATGGTGTGACTTATAGTATGATTGGCACTAGTTAAATTACCGTGTATAAATGATCGATCATTAGGATGAGAGTATGCACACGGTTGAGTCAAATTCGCGCGTGGCCTTGGTGGCGTAATGTCATCAAGGAGGAGTACGGTGATGTAATATTCCACCGGAAATTTTATATTATTACGTGATGATGAGTGGAATCCCATCCGTAGGGCATGTAATGATGAGTGTAATCCCATCCATGTAAGGTCTGATGATGAGTGTAATCCCAACGAAGGTAACGTTGTTGTTGAGTAAGTTGGAGGTGAAAGCCCCAACGGAAGTTATCCGCAAATCTGAGTAAACTAATAGATGCCAATATACTTGTTCATGTGGTTTTGTTGTTAAGATAATTGTTGTATCTTGTTGGGCATAACATGAGGTAAGATGCCTTGTTAGTACATTCACGTGATGTTAGCTTGATGCTATGTTGATGCTTATGTATGCATGTGTGTTGTCTTAAGGATAGTATGCTTGAACCCTACATTTTTCGTTGTTTTTGTTTTAGAGCACCCTCACTGTAACCCCCTTAACCCGGCCTAGACGGTTGACCCAAATTAAGAAAGTCACACGGGGAAAACCAAAGTCAACCCGAAAGTCAACCTTGATTAACGACCCTTTTTTTTCTTTTTAAACTTGTCTAGATGCACATTAACCCTAGATGTGATCATACAAACAGCTTACTCAAAAATCATAACCATCAGAGAACATACATAGACCCAATTGCACAAAATACAACTTTAGGGACCAAAATGCAAACATTCCAAAACATATAACCGCCCATGTCAGCCCCCAACAGTCAGGTGTTCCGAAACAGGGAGAACCTGTTTCAAAACGCGGGACCGTTCCGCAACGTGTTCCGAAACGAGGCCTGACAGAGACATTTTCGTTTCGGAACGGTACCTTCCGTTTCGAACGCCTGGGCCACTACAGGGCCCCCGTTCCGAAACGGTAGCTCCCGTTCCGATACGGCCTGGCCAGAATGCAGAAAATGGGCTGCTAAAACACACAATTGACCTACCAAACATGCTCCAATTGCAACCAAACTTTACCAGCAAGACATTCAACATGCAAGGAACATAATTGCATCAACCGAACATTAACATAGCATCAAACATGAAAATCCCCAATTCTATAGGCAAGCATCCTACTTTTCAAGCCATTCAAGCATCAAAGTACGAAATTCACTTCACAAAGGCCAATTACATGTACCAACATTAACAACAACATATATCCAACTTAGGGAGTCCAAAACATCTCCCAAAACATCCATATAGGTCCCCCATTGCCAAATGCCAAAAGCTAAAAGTGTTTAAGAAACCTTCCCATACTTGAGCTTAGTTTCAACTTGGTTGCTTGCCCTCCTTGCTGCCCTCAATGCACCTTAATGCTCTGCATTATTGGTTTAAGAAAAGAGAGAGAGCGTAAGCAAAAGCTTAGTGAGGAATGCTCATTTAAAACCATACAATAATGCATTTACAAAACACATTTAAAAACCATTCTTCAAGCAACATTACACATGCTCTTAAACATTTAAAACAAGCAATACATGCTTCCATTTCATTTCATGTCATATTGGCAACAAGTGATACATTTCACATAAGATTCACACATGGACTTTTAAACACCATTGTGATCTTACAACAACCAAGGACCACACATGGACTTTTAAACACCATTGTGTCCTTAACCCCATGGACTTTTAAACACCATGGCCCCATGGACTTTTAAACACCATGGCAAGGACCGCACAAGAACTTTTAAACACCTTTGTGTCCTTAACAAGAACCATCCAAGGACTTTTAAACACCTTGATGTTCTTAAGTAACAAGGCTTACACAAGGAATTTTAACCACCTTTGTAACCTTAACCAAGAGTCAACCATGGACTTTTAAACACCATGTTGCTCTTAAAATATACAAGACTCATCCAAGGAATTTTAACCACCTTGATGATCTTAACCAAGAACCAACCATGGACTTTTAACCACCATGTTGTTCTTAAATAAACAAGGCTCACACAAGGACTTTTAAACACTTTTTAAAGCATCAATATCATCAATATCTCACTGTTTTAAACACTTGCCAATATGCATCAATATCATCAATATCTCACTGTTTTAAAGCATTTTACCAAGCCATAAACATCATGGATCTTTAAGCATCAAACCACATTAAAACAATGTTCAAAAACAAGGAACTCTTACCTTGAGCTTCCTTCAACACATGGCTTATAATCTCAACAAATAAACATGCTAGATATGCTTTCAAAACAGATTTAAAAACATGCAAACAAACCACATTGCATACAACTATTCCATGGCCATCACCAAGAGAGTTTTTCTGAAAACTTACTCTTGAGCTTAGCTAAGTTGCTTAGACTTAAACTAAGCTCCCAAACCTTCAAAACACTGGTTTCAAAGCCGAAAACCAAAATCCACTCACCGATTCCGTTTCGCCTCTTGCCAAAACACCAATCAAGCTTCCGGATCACCACCACTTGGATCCAAAGATGACTCCCCTGTTTTAAACACATCAAAGCAGAGGATTAATGCATCATCATGAATTAATAGCTTCAATGAAAGCACCTAAACTCGCTGCTCTCACCCACACTCTATTTTCGGCTACCAAACACAACCGAAAATGCATCCAAACAACTCCTCAACATTGCCCAGCCAAGATCCATCAAAACTAAACATCCTTAAGCATCATTTAACATCTAAAAAGGACCTAACATCATCCTTATACCTCCAGCAACAACAGATCCACAAGATCACTCCAAAACAACCAAGAATCACAAGCTAAACTTAGGAAATTCGACCTATCCGGGATTGCATTAATTAAAACTCAATTTCTCATCAATTAAACATTCATTTAACATCAAATTGACACTTCAAAACACAGCCCAATCAGATCATACGAAAATCCATCAAAAATCACTTAATCTTGCATTTAAAAGCCAAGATCCATTACACAACCTCAAAACCATTTATAAAACACAATTTAAGGATTGAGAACTTAGGAATTTCAGTAAAGAACTGAGAGTTTAGAGGAGAAGGACGTTCTTACCTCCAAACTTGAGTTTCTCCCTTTTTAGGATCAAAAAGCTTGAAGATCCAATTAGCAAATGTTGAGGTTTTGTTGATGAGGTGATTAGCAATCAAAAGAGAATTGAAAAGAGATATTTAGGTGACAAAATCAGAGGAAAAAGCTCTGGAGAAAGATGTTTGGTTTGAGAGAAAATGAGAGAAAAAGAGAATTGGAAAAGTTAGTTGAAAATAGGAAAATATCTTCCCTCCACTTTTCTTTTGTTTAAAAACCAGAAATAAATCATTTAATATCTTAGAAAAATCTGGAGAAACTCCCTTTGGGTAAATAGCTCCTTAAAGATTCAAAGTTTCAATCCTTTCTTAAACAGTCACGCAGTTTTCAAAAATTACATTTTGGTCACTAGCCAAAATGTCACCCTTCCAAACCTCATTTTGTAAAATTGATTTCACAGTTCACTTATATATATTAAAAGAGGATTTTAGAACATTTTTCCATATTTTTAGTGCAACCCGAACTAGGCTTTCCTAATTTCACCTTCTTATATTCGAACCGCGCTTTGACCGAACCGGTCCAAGCCCAAAACTTCTAAGCCCAAAACCGGGGCGTTACAACTCTCCCCCCCTTAAGTAATTTCGTCCTCGAAATTTACCTGAAGGAAAGAGATAAGGAAACTGCTTCAGCATGTCATCCTTCCGTTCCCACGTGGCTTCCTCAACACCACGATGCTTCCACAACACCTTTACCAATTCAATGGTCTTCCCATGAAGAACCTTGCTATCTGAATCCAGAACCTTCACTGGTTCCTCAACATAGGTCAAATCCGGATTCAATTCCACTTCTTCCACAGGCATCACATGCGAAGGATCAGATCTATACTTCCGGAGCATAGAAACATGAAACACATCATGAATCTTCTCCAACTCTTGAGGTAACCTCAACTTGTACGCAACAGGACCCACACGCTCAACCACCTCGTATGGTCCAATGTACCAAGGGCTCAGCTTACCCTTTCGACCAAACCTCATCACCTTCTTCCAAGGCGAAACCTTCAAAAACACACGGTCACCCACCGCATACTCAATCTCCTTACGCTTCAGATCCGCGTAAGACTTTTGCCGATCAGAAGCTGCCTTCAACCGCTCACAAATGAGCTTCACCTTCTTCGTGGTTCCCTTCAACAAAGCTGGCATTGAAACCAACTTTTGACCCGTTTCAGCCCAACAAAGAGGAGTCCTACACTTCCTCCCGTACAAAGCCTCATAAGGTTCCATTTGAATACTTTCCTGATAACTATTGTTATAAGCAAACTCCACCAAAGGCAAATGTAACGCCCCGGTTTTGGGCTTAGAGGTTTGAGCGTTGACCGGTTTGGTGAAAGTGCTGGTCGAATCTAAAAAGGTGAAATTAGGAAAGCCTAGTTCGGGTTGCATTAAAATTATGGAAAAATGTTCTAAAATCATCTTTTAATATATATAAGTGAACTGTGAAATCAATTTTACAAAATGAGTTTTGGAAGGGTGACATTTTGGCTAGTGACCAAAATGTAATTTTTGAAAGTTTTGTGACTGTTTTATAAAGGGTTGAAACTTTGAATCTTTAAGGAGCTATTATTCCAAAAGTAGTTTCTCCAGATTTTTCTAAGATATTTTGAGATATATTTTGATTTTAAAACATATCAAAATAGGAGGGAAAGCCATTTTGGCCATTTTGATAACTAACTTCCAATTTTCTTTTCTCTTATTTTCTCTCAACCCAAACACTTTCTCTCCAGAGAATTTCACCTAAATCTATCCTTTCAACTCTCTTTTGATTCCTAATCATCATATCTACAAAACCTCATCATTTGCTACTTGATTCATCAAGGTTTTTGATTCTAAAAAGAGGAGAAACTCAAGTTTGGAGGTAAGAACGTCCTTCTCCTCTAAACTATCAGTTCTTTACTGAAATTCCTAAGTTCTCAATCCTTAATTGATGTTTTATTAAAGGCTTTTAAGTTGTGAAGTGGATCTTGGCTTATAATGCAAGATTTGGTGATTTTTGATGATTTTCGTTTGATCTGTTAAATCTGTGATTTAAGATGTGTTTTTGATGTTATTTGAACACTAAATTGTTAAGGAATTGAGTTTTGATTGATGCAATGCCGGATAGGTTGAGTTTCCTAAGTTTAGCTTGTGATTCTAGGTTGTTTTTGGTGTGATCTTGTGGATCTGTTGTTGCTGGAGGTATAAGGATGTTGTTAGGTTCTTTTTAGGTGTCAAATGATGTTAAAAGATGTTTGGTTTTGATGGTTTGTGGCTGGGCTTTGTTGAGAGGTGGTTTGGATGCATTTTCGGTTGTGTTTGGTGGCCGAAAATGGAGGTTGGATGAGAGCAGCGAGTTTAGGTGCTTTCATTGAAGCTATTAATGCATGATGATGCATTAATCCTCTGCTTTGATGTGTTAAAACATGGGAGGCATCTTTGGATCCAAGAGTTGTTGATCCGGAAGCTTGAATTGGTGCTTCGGCAAGAGGCGAAGTGGAATCGGTGAGTGAAAATGGGTTTTCGGCTTTGAAACCAATGTCTTGGGAGCTTAGTTTAAGTCTAAACAACTTTGCTAAGCTCAAGTGTAAGTTTTCGGAAATACTCTCTAGTGGTGGCCATGATTTGTTGTTGTGCAATGTGGTTTATTGCATGTTTTAAATTCTGTTTTGAAAGCATGATTTAGCATGGTTAATGCTGTTTTTATAAGCCATATGTTGAAGGAATCTCAAGGTAAGAGTTCCTTGCTTTTGAACATTGATTAAATGTGGTTTGATGCTTTTAAATGCATGATGAATGTGGCTTGGTTTAATGCTTTAAAACAGTGGATAAATTGATGATAATGATGTATATTGGCAAGTGATGTTTTGAAAAGGTTAAGGTCACTAAGGTGGTTAAAAGTCCTTGAGTGAGCCTTGTTTACTTAAGAACATCAAGGTGGTTAAAAGTCCTTGGATGATTCTTGCTACGGACACAAAGGTGGTTAAAAGTCCTTGTGTGGTCCTTTCCATGGTGGTTAAAAGTCCATGGGCCAAGGTGTTTAAAAGTCCTTGGGGCCAAGGTGTTTAAAAGTCCTTGGGGTGAAACTTGATGTGGACACAAAGGTGGTTAAAAGTCCTTGTGTGGTCCTTTCCATGGTGGTTAAAAGTCCATGGGCCAAGGTGTTTAAAAGTCCTTGGGGTGAAAGTTGATGAACTTGTTTTTAAAAGAAATGGAACGTATCACTTGTGGCCAATATGACATGTTATGATATGAAGCATGAGATGCTTGTTTAAGTATGCTTTTGAGCATGTGTAAATGATGATTTGAAGCATGATTTATAAAGTGTTTTATAAATGCATTATTGAATGGTTTTATTGAGCATTCCTCACTAAGCTTTTGCTTACGCTCTCTTCGTTTTCTTAAATCAATAATACAGAACATTAAAGTATTTGAGGGCAGCAAGGAGGGCAAGTAATCAAGTGGAAGTAAAGCTCAAAGTATGGAAGGTTTTTCTTAAGTACATTTTAGCTTTTGGTAATTTGGCAATGGGGGACCTATGTGTATGTTTTGGGAGAGGTTTTGAACTCCCTAAGTATGTTGAATATTGTTGAGAATGCTGATTTTTGTGTTTGCCCTTTTCATGCTTGAATCGGAAGTTTATGCTTGAATGGTTTGCTTGTGTAGGAAGCATGCCTATAGATTTGGGGCTTTTCACATATGTTGTTGTTTGGATGAATTGTTGATGCAAGTATGTCTCATATATGTTGAATTGCATGTTGGTAAAGTTTGGTGGCAATTGGAGCATGATTGGATGTTTAATTGCATGTTTAAGTATGCATTTTGGGGCAATCTGTGCAGGGTGTTTCGGAACAGTACCTACCGTTTCGGAACGGGTGCCTTAAACTAGCCCAGGCGTCCGAAACAGAAGGGACCGTTCCGAAACGGAAAGGCTACTGCCAACCCGTGTTTCGGTACGCGTTGCACAACGGCCCACGTTTCGGAACGGGCTCTGCCTGTTTCGGAACGGGTGACCGTTGGGGGCTGACATTGGCAGTTAAATGTTTTGAATTGTTTGCATTTTGGTCCTGAATCTTGTTTGTGCAATTGTATGAGTTTTGGAAGTCTTTTTGAGCTGAAATTTTACAGAGAAGTATGAAACCTGATTAATTTTAAGTTGGTAACTTCAATTTGGGTTAAGTCCTCCTAATTATCAGAATTTACATTTTGGTCCCTAAAGTTGTAAATTGTTCAATTGGGTCCCTGTTTGATCTCTGATGTTCATGATCTTTGAGTATGACGTTTGTATGATCATATCTAAGGTTAATATGCATCTAGAAAAGATTAAAAAGAAAAAAAAGGGTCGTTAATCAAGGTTGACTTTTGGGTTGACTTTGGTTTTCCCCGTGTGACTTTCTTAATTCGGGTCAACCGTCTAGGCCGGGTTAAGGGGGTTACAGCAAATGCTTCTCCCAAGAGCCCTGAAACTCAATCACGCAGCACCTCAACATATCCTCCAAAATCTGGATAACATGCTCTGACTGACCATCCGACTGAGGATGATAAGATGTACTGAAATTCAACCTTGTACCCAAAGCTTGATGCAAACACTGCCAGAAACGCGATGTGAACCTCGGATCCCTATCCGACACAATCGACTTAGGCACACCATGCAGCCGCACAATCTCAGCAATGTACAGCTCCGCAAGCTTATCCAATGAAAACGTAGTATGCACAGGCAAGAAATGCGCATACTTCGTCAGGCGATCCACAATCACCCACACCGAATTCTTCTTCGATGGTGACAAAGGTAAACCAGATACGAAATCCATGTTAACCCTTTCCCACTTCCACTCAGGGATTCTCAACGGTTGCAACAACCCTGAAGGAACCTGATGCTCAGCCTTAACTCGCTGACACACCATACACTTACTCACAAACTCCGCAACATCTTTCTTCAAACCCACCCAATAGTACTCATTACGAAGATCACGATACATCTTAGTACTACCAGGGTGCATAGCAAAAGGACTACTATGACCTTCAGTCAGAATAGCAAGCCTCAACTCAGCATCACTGGGCACTACTATCCGACTCCCAAAACACAACACTCCATCGTCATTAAAACTGAAATCCGAAGGCCTACCCTCCGCGATATCCTGAACATGCGGTACCAAGGAATCATCCAGCAACTGCTTTTCCTTGATCAACTGAACCAATGATGATTTCACTTGCAACTCAGCCACAAGACCATCATCCTGCGAAATACTCAAACTGGCAAACATAGCCCTTAGCTCAACAGCTACCTTCCTACTCAAGGCATCCGCTACAACATTAGCTTTTCCAGGATGGTACTCAATCGTCAGATCATAATCCTTGAGCAACTCCACCCAACGCCGCTGCCTAAGATTCAACTCCTTCTGAGACATCAGATACCTCAAACTCTTGTGATCCGTGTACACAGTACACTTCTCACCATACAGATAATGTCTCCAGATCTTCAAAGCAAAAACCACTGCAGCCAACTCAATATCATGCGTAGGATAATTGCGCTCATGCACCTTCAACTGCCGCGATGCATAAGCCACCACCTTACCCTCTTGCATCAACACACATCCCAAACCAACATAGGACGCATCACTATAGACCACAAACTCTTTCCCTGATTCAGGTTGAACCAAGATAGGAGCTTGCGTCAAAGCCGCCTTAAGCTTCTCAAAAGCGTGCTGTCTAGCCTCCGTCCATTCATACTTAACATCCTTTTGCAACAACTTTGTCAAAGGTGCATCAATCTTCGAAAACCCATCCACAAACCTCCGGTAGTATCCTGCCAAACCAAGGAAACTACGAACCTCATGAACAGACTTAGGAACCTTCCAATTCATCACCGCCTCAATCTTCTGAGGATCAACACGAATCCCCTCAGCAGAAACAACATGCCCAAGAAACACCACCTCTCTAAGCTAGAACTCACACTTGTTCAGCTTAGCATAAAGCTGATTCTCCAACAAAGCTTGCAGCACAATCCTCAAATGCTCTTCATGCTCCTCCTCAGTACGCGAGTACACGAGGATATCATCAATGAACACCACAACGAACTTGTCCAAGTATTCATGAAACACACGATTCATCATGTCCATGAAAGCAGCAGGAGCATTTGTCAAACCAAACGGCATCACAAGGAACTCATAATGCCCATACCTTGTCCTGAAAGCTGTCTTAGGCACATCCACATCCTTCACCTTCAACTGGTAATACCCTGACCTCAAGTCAATCTTAGAGAACACATCAGCTCCCCAAAATTGATCAAAGAGATCATCAATTCTCGGCAAAGGATACCGATTCTTGATAGTCAACTTGTTCAGCTGATGATAATCAATGCACATTCTCATATTGCCATCCTTCTTCTTCACAAACAAGACCGGTGCACCCCAAGGCGACACACTCGGCCGAATGAACCCACGATCAAGCAACTCCTGTAACTGCGTCTTCAGCTCCTTCAGCTCCTTAGGTGCCATTCTATAAGGGGTAATGGACACAGGAGTTGTATTCTCATACAGCTCAATTCCAAACTCCACCTCACGATTAGGAGGTAACCCAGGGAACTCCTCAGGAGACACACCAGGAAACTCTCGCACAATCCTAATATCTTGCACATGCAACTCCTTAGAGCTAGGATTCATCACAAAATCTAGATAAGCTTCACATCCTTGCCTCAGCATCCGTCTCGCCTCCAACGTAGACACCACATTGGCAAGAAACTTCACATTCTCACCAACCACAACCACCTCATAATCATCCGCAAGCTTCAACGAAACTCGCTTATTTTCACAATCCACAACAGCACGATGCTCAGCAAGCCAATCCATACCAAGGATTACATCGAAACCATAGAAAGGCAACTCCATAAGATCAACATGAAAAACATGATCTTGAACAACCAAAGGACACCTTTTATACAGCTTTCGAGTCATAACAGTCTCACCAAAAGAACTAGTGACACGAACACCAACATCCAAAAACTTAACAGGCAAACCAAGAAATTCAGCATGCTCACGCAAAATGTATGAATGCGTAGATCCGGAATCAATCAAGGAAAGTAATGACAAGGATTGCAAAGTAAAAGTACCTGCAATCACATCCGCATCATTCCTTCCCTCCCGCTGAGCATACACCCTAGCTTGACCTCCACCCTCAGGCTGAATAGCCACAACATGGGCCACTCCTCGACCACCTTCCTCTCTACGCTGAAAATTACCACGGCCGCGCCCACGACCTCTTTGCGTTGCAACAGCAACAGGAGCACGCACTTGGCCACCAGCCAACATCGGACACTCTCGCCTCATGTGATCCGTAGATCCACAGTTCCAGCACCCTTTACCAGCTGCCGCAACATGAGCTTGCACCTCCCTCACAGCACGTGGACAATCACGTTTCATATGGCCACGCGAACCACAAATCCAACACGCACTCGGATCAACTCTAGCGTTGCCTCCCCGAGCAGGCGCACCACCACCTCGCTTAGCCGAGGACTGACACTTCTGATCACGTCCCCTCTTGTTCTGTCCACCACCGGAACTATATTCAGCTGCCCGCTTACCAGCACTTGCTCCATCACCTCTAGTAGATAAACCCAAGTTCATCTCAATATCCTTTGCTCGGCCCACCAAAACATCAAAATCATCATACTCGGTAGCCAGCACATACATCTTCACATCCGTCACTAAACCATAACGGAATCTTTCGCACTTCGCCCGCTCATCAGGGACTAGCTCAGGTGCATACTGACTGAGTCGAACAAACTGCACTTCATACTTAGCCACAGACATGCTCCCCTGGGTGAGAGACATGAACTCCTGCTTCTTTTCATCTAGGTACCTCACACCAAGATACCTTCTCTTGAACACATTCTGGAAGAATGTCCAAGTTATGTCAGCTTCCGCCATCCCAGCAATAGTGGTCGTCCACCACGTATAAGCATCATCCTGTAGCAAGGATACAACACACCCCAGCTTTTGCACATCAGTGCAACTCATCTGACCCAAGATCCTCTTGGTACTCTCCATCCAAGATTCAGAACCCTCCGCAGACAAACCCCTGAACTCAGTCCCGCCTAGACTGCATAAGCGTTCCAAGGGTAGTCTAACACTAGCATTTCCCTGATGCCCAGCTCCTTGAGCTCCAGCTACTGCCGCTCGAAAAGCACCAGCAATAGCTTGCACTAACATTGTCATATCAGGCATAGCTTGCCCCTGACCAGTCTCAGGTCCAGCGACCCCAGCATCAGCTGCAGCTCTAGCTCCTTCACCCCCAGCATCGCCACCACTAGGTGGAGGAGGTAAAACCGCACTCTCAACGTTCTCTTCATTCTCATTCTCGTTTTGAGCCGTAGCTCGCACATTACTCCTCAACTCTCTACGAGGTGCCATACTCTAACAATGCAATCACAATGCAAATAAACAAAGTCAGGCCCAGCAAGGTAAGCAATCCAAGTACTCAAGCTCATTTTCACTTAAAATCAACATCATTACATTAGCTTTGATTTGGCAATGGGTACCCTCAACAAGCTTCACCACAGCATACATCTCAATTGCATCATATTCACAAACCACTCAACATGCTTTCACTCAACAAGCATACATAGCATACATACTTCAATCATGCACACAATCATTCCCAATTACCCGAGAACTCAGCTATGATACCACCAAATGTAACCCCCTTAACCCGGCCTAGACGGTTGACCCGAATTAAGAAAGTCACACGGGGAAAACCAAAGTCAACCCGAAAGTCAACCTTGATTAACGACCCTTTTTTTTCTTTTTAAACTTGTCTATATGCACATTAACCCTAGATGTGATCATACAAACAGCTTACTCAAAAATCATAACCATCAGAGAACATACAGGGACCCAATTGCACAAAATACAACTTTAGGGACCAAAATGCAAACATTCCAAAACATATAACCGCCCATGTCAGCCCCCAACGGTCAGGTGTTCCGAAACAGTGAGAACCTGTTTCGAAACGCGGGACCGTTTCGCAACGTGTTCCGAAACGAGGCCTGACAGAGACATTTTCGTTTCAGAACGGCACCTTCCGTTTCGAACGCCTGGGCCACTACAGGGCCCCCGTTCCGAAACGGTAGCTCCCGTTCCGATACGGCCTGCCCAGAATGCAGAAAATGGGCTGCTAAAACACACAATTGACCTACCAAACATGCTCCAAATGCAACCAAACTTTACCAGCAAGACACTCAACATGCAAGGAACATAATTGCATCAACCAAACATTAACATAGCATCAAACATGAAATTCCCCAATTCTATAGGCATGCATCCTACTTTTCAAGCCATTCAAGCATCAAAGTACCAAATTCACTTCACAAAGGCCAATTACATGTACCAACATTAACAACAACATATATCCAACTTAGGGAGTCCAAAACATCTCCCAAAACATCCACATAGGTCCCCCATTGCCAAATGCCAAAAGCTAAAAGTGTTTAAGAAACCTTCCCATACTTGAGCTTAGTTTCCACTTGGTTGCTTGCCCTCCTTGCTGCCCTCAATACACCTTAATGCTCTGCATTATTGGTTTAAGAAAAGAGAGAGAGCGTAAGCAAAAGCTTAGTGAGGAATGCTCATTGAAAACCATACAATAATGCATTTACAAAACACATTTAAAAACCATTCTTCAAGCAACATTACACATGCTCTTAAACATTTAAAACAAGCAATACATGCTTCCATTTTATTTCATGTCATATTGGCAACAAGTGATACATTTCACATAAGATTCACACATGGACTTTTAAACACCATTGTGATCTTACAACAACCAAGGACCACACATGGACTTTTAAACACCATTGTGTCCTTAACCCCATGGACTTTTAAACACCATGGCCCCATGGACTTTTAAACACCATGGCAAGGACCACACAAGGACTTTTAAACACCTTTGTGTCCTTAACAAGAACCATCCAAGGACTTTTAAACACCTTGATGTTCTTAAGTAACAAGGCTTACACAAGGAATTTTAACCTCCTTTGTAACCTTAACCAAGAGTCAACCATGGACTTTTAAACACCATGTTGCTCTTAAAATATACAAGACTCATCCAAGGAATTTTAACCACCTTGATGATCTTAACCAAGAACCAACCATGGACTTTTAACCACCATGTTGTTCTTAAATAAACAAGGCTCACACAAGGACTTTTAAACACCTTTGTGACCTTAACATCACTTGCCAATATGCATCAATATCATCAATATCTCACTGTTTTAAAGCATTTTACCAAGCCATAAACATCATGCATCTTTAAGCATCAAACCACATTAAAACAATGTTCAAAAACAAGGAACTCTTACCTTGAGCTTCCTTCAACACATGGCTTATAATCTCAACAAATAAACATGCTAGATATGCTTTCAAAAGAGATTTAAAAACATGCAAACAAACCACATTGCATACAACTATTCCATGGCCATCACCAAGAGAGTTTTTCCGAAAACTTACTCTTGAGCTTAGCTAAGTTGCTTAGACTTAAACTAAGCTCCCAAACCTTCAAAACACTGGTTTCAAAGCCGAAAACCAAAACCCACTCACCGATTCCGTTTCGCCTCTTGCCGAAACACCAATCAAGCTTCCGGATCACCACCATTTTAAACACATCAAAGCAGAGGATTAATGCATCATCATGCATTAATAGCTTCAATGAAAGCACCTAAACTCGCTGCTCTCACCCACACTCCATTTTCGGCTACCAAACACAACCGAAAATGCATCCAAACAACTCCTCAACATTTCCCAGCCAAGATCCATCAAAACTAAACATCCTTAAGCATCATTTAACATCTAAAAAGGACCTAACATCATCCTTATACCTCCAGAACCACAAGATCACTCCAAAACAACCAAGAATCACAAGCTAAACTTAGGAAATTCGACCTATCCGGGATTGCATTAATTAAAACTCAATTTCTCATCAATTTAACATTCATTTAACATCAAATTGACACTTCAAAACACAGCTCAATCAGATCATACGAAAATCCATCAAAAATCACTTAATCTTGCATTTAAAAGCCAAGATCCATTACACAACCTCAAAACCATTTATAAAACACAATTTAAGGATTGAGAACTTAGGAATTTCAGTAAAGAACTGAGAGTTTAGAGGAGAAGGACGTTCTCACCTCCAAACTTGAGTTTCTCCCTTTTTAGGATCAAAAAGCTTGAAGATCCAATTAGCAAATAGTGAGGTTTTGTTGATGAGATGATTAGCAATCAAAAGAGAATTGAAAAGAGATATTTAGGTGACAAAATCAGAGGAAAAAGCTCTGGAGAAAGATGTTTGGTTTGAGAGAAAATGAGAGAAAAAGAGAATTGGAAAAGTTAGTTGAAAATAGGAAAATATCTTCCCTCCACTTTTCTTTTGTTTAAAAACCAGAAATAAATCATTTAATATCTTAGAAAAATCTGGAGAAACTCCCTTTGGGTAAATAGCTCCTTAAAGATTCAAAGTTTCAATCATTTCTAAAACAGTCACGCAGTTTTCAAAAATTACATTTTGGTCACTAGCCAAAATGTCACCCTTCCAAACCTCATTTTGTAAAATTGATTTCACAGTTCACTTATATATATTAAAAGAGGATTTTAGAACATTTTTCCATATTTTTAATGCAACCCGAACTAGGCTTTCCTAATTTCACCTTTTTATATTCGAACCGCACTTTGACCGAACCGGTTCAAGCCCAAAACTTCTAAGCCCAAAACCGGGGCGTTACACTCACTAAGCTTATAGCTTACGCTCTCGTTTTCGACAATGCAGATCATTAGCGTGGAGTTAGAAAGGAGAAAGGAAAAGTGCGTTCCAAGATTTTGTAGTTGCTCAAGTATGGGTTTAGTAAATAATGTGGTAGTTTAGCAATGGGACTGCTATGTGTTTGTATGAGCGTTGTTAGACTCATATATGTTGGTTTCTTATTTATGACTTGATGGATTTGTAAACCATGTTGTCTTATTGCCTAATGCTTGTGTTTTGAAGGCTTATGACCTTTGTTCCATGAATGTTATGTGTTGTTTTGAGTGTATGTAAACCTTGTTAGTGAATGCATGTACCTTTTGGCTAATTAGACCCTTTATGTATGTTTAGAATGCAAGTTTCTCTTAAGTATGGATGCCTTGATGTTGATGCTCCGTTGTTCGTTTAAATTGTTCCGTATGCTGATTCTTGGTTGCTATGTGTTTCGTATGCTCTGTTGTTCGTTTAAATTGTACGAATGTTTGTTTGTGGCTAGATGACCCACTCGATCTAGTTAGTCGTCTAGACCGGGACGAGGGGGTTACAATAAATAACAATATTTTTTATAATTAAAAAATTATTTTACTTTCTCATACAATTAAAATAGTTGTGGAGAACCTCGTACTAGCCCTCTCAAAACCGCAAATAAGGATTATTCATGATACTCGTACCCATTCGATTAACTACGCTCGGCCTAAATAAACTGTTCATTGAAATTTGTTTTCATAATTCAAGTCAATTTGATTTAATTATAAGTATATATTATATAAATTGTACTTTACGAAGCGGGATGAAAGTTAAAAAAGAGATGGGATTGAAACGGTAAAGAGTGGATTTGCGTGAGTCATGAACTACGTAATTGAAGGAAACGACATCAATTTCAGAAAAAAGTGTTGAATAGATTAAATTGGCCCATGCAGGTCTCAAACTTGTGGCCTTCGCGTTCTTAGCACAACGCTCTAACCAGCTAAGCTAATAGGTCGATTGGTCCCTTCCCTAACTTTATTAATATAACCAGTTTTAGTTGTTTATTTGTATTCATGTGTTTTCTATAGTTGGATTGCGTGTGTTTTGATTTGGGTCTAGGACCGAGTATAATGTTGTGTTAATTTTGAGATTGCGTCGCGAACAAACTTTCAAATTTAAAATAGAATTTCAAATGAAAAACAACGCTAGAATTAGGGATTAAACCTCTGACCTTGTGGTTAACAGCCACATGCTCTAGCCAACTGAGCTATTCCAACTATTTTACCTTTCCTCTGCACAAAAATTTAAAACATGTATAACTTAAGCTACTATAAATAACAATATTATAATTATTTAATATATTAAACTTTAGTGCATACTTGTACTACTAATTTTTTTATAAATAAAAAATTATTTTACTTTATCATACAAATAAAATAGTTGTGGAGAACCTCGTACGAGCCCTCTCAAAACCCGCAAAAAAGGATTATTCATGATACTCATACCCATTTGATTAACTACGCTCGGTTCAAATAAACTGTTCATTGAAATTTGTTTTCATAATTCAGGTTAATTTTATTTATTTATAAGTATATGTTGATATAAATTGTACTTTACAAAGCGGGATGAAAGTTAAAAATAGAGAGGGGAATGAAACGGTAAGAGGAGTGGATTTGCGTGAATCATGAACTATGAAATTGAGGAAACGATGTCAATTTTGGGAAATAATGTTGATTGAGATTATATTGGCCCAAACAGGTCTCGAACCTGCGACCTTCGCGTTATTAGCACAACGCTCTAACCAGGTTGCTAATAGGTCAATCGGTACTTTTTCTAACTTTATTCATATAATCAGTTTTAATTGTTTATTTGTATTAATGTGTTTTGTATAGTTGGATAGCGTGTGTATTGATTTGGGTCTAGGCCGAGTATCATGTTGAGTCAATTTTGAGATTGCCTAGCGAACAAACAATCAAACTTAAAGTAGAATTTCAAATTAAAAATAACGCTAGAAGGATGGTTTGAACCTTCAACCTTGTGGTTAACAGCCACACACTCTAGCCAACTGAGCTATTCCAGGATTTTTACCTCTCCTCTACACAAAAGTTTAAGACATGTATAAATTAAGCTACTGTAAATAACAATATTATATTTATTTTGTATATTAAACTTTAGTTCATACTTGTACTACTATTTTTTATAAATAAAAATTTATTTTACTTTATCATACAATTAAAATAGTTGTGGAGAACCTCGTATTAGCCCTGTCAAAACCGCAAATAAGGATTATTCATGATACTCGTACTCATTCGATTAACTACGCTCGGCTCAAATAAACTATTCATTGAAATTTGTTTTCATAATTCAGGTTAATTTTATTTAATTATAAGTATATGTTGATATAAATTGTATTTTACAATGAGGGATGAAAGTTACAAATAGAGAGGGGAATGAAACGGTAAGAGGAGTAGATTTGCGTGAATCATGAACTATGAAATTGAACAAAACAACGTCAATTTCGGGAAATAGTGTTGATTGAGATTATATTGGCCCATGCAGGTCTCGAACCTGCGACATTCGCGTTATTAACACGACGCTCTAACCAGCTGAGATAATAGATCAATCGTTACTTTTTATAACTTTATTCATATAACCAGTTTTAATTGTTTATTTGTATTAATGTGTTTTCTATAATTGGATTCTGTGTGTTTTGATATGGGTCTAGGCCCAGTATCGTGTTGAGTCAATTTTGAGATTGCCTAGCGAACAAACAATCAAACTTAAACTAGAATTTCAAATGAAAAATAACGCTAGAAGAACGGTTTGAACCTACGACCTTGTGGTTAACAGCCACACACTCTAGCCAACTAAGCTATTCCAAGAATTTTACCTTTCCTCTGCACAAAAATTTAAGACTTGTATAAATTAAGCTACTGTAAATAACAATATTATATATTAAACTTTAGTGCAAACATGTACTAATATTTTTTATAAATAAAAATTTATTTTACTTTATCAAACAAATAAAATTGTTGTGGAGAACCTTGTATTAGCCCTCTCAAAACCACAAATAAGGTTTCTTCATGATACTCATACCCATTCGATTAACTACGCTCGGCTCAAATAAACTGTTCTTTACAAAGAGGGGTGAAAGTTAAAAAAGAGAGGGGAATGAAAAGGTAAGAGGAGTGGATTCGCGTGAATCATGAACTACGAAATTGAAGGAAACAACGTCAATTTCGGGAAATAGTGTTGATTGAGATTATATTGGCCCATTCAGGTCTCGAACCTGCGACCTTCGCGTTATTAGCACGACGCTTTAACCAGCTGAGATAATAGGTCGATCGTTACTTTTTCAAACTTTATTCATATAACCAGTTTTAATTGTTTATTTGTATTAATGTGTTTCCTATAGTTGGATTCTATGTGTTTTGATTTGGGTCTAGATCGAGTATCGTGTTGAGTCAATTTTGAGATTGCCTAGCAAAGAAACAATAAAACTTAAAGTAGAATTTCAAATGAAAAATAACACTAGAAGAACGGTTTGAACCTCCGACCTTGTGGTTAATAGCCACACATTCGAGCCAACTGAGCTATTCCAGGAATTTTACCTTTCCTCTGCACAAAAATTTAAGACCTGTATAAATTAAGCTACTGTAAATAACAATATTATATTTATTTTATATATTAATCTTTAGTACATACATGTACTACTATTTATTTATAAATAAAAATTTATTTTACTTTATCACACAAATAAAATTGTTGTTGAAAACCTCGTATTAGCCCTCTCAAAACCGCAAATAAGGCTTCTTCATGATACTCGTACCCATTCGATTAATTATGCTCGTCTCAAATAAACTGTTCGTTGAAATTTGTTTTCATAATTCAGGTCAATTTGATTTAATCATAAGTATATATTAATATAAATTGTACTTTACAAAGAGGGATGAAAGTTGAAAAAGAGAGGGGAATGAAACAGTAAGGAGTGGATTTGCGTGATTCATGAACTACGAAATTGAAGAAAACGACGTCAATATCGGGAAAAAGTGCTGAATAGATTAAAATGGTCCATGCAAGTCTCAAACCTGCAATCTTCACGTTATTAGCACGACGTTCTAACCAGCTGAGGTAATAGGCAGATTGGTCTCTTCCCTAACTTTATTCATATAACCAATTTTAGTTGTTTATTTGTATTAATGTGTTTTCTATAGTTGGTTTGCGTGTGTTTCGATTTGGGTCTTGGGCCGAGTATCATGTTTTGTTAATTTTGAGATTGCATCGCGAACAAACATTCAAACTTAAAGTAGAATTTCAAATGAAAAATATAGCTAGAAGGAGGGCTCGAACCTCCGACCTTGTGGTTAACAGCCACACGCTTTAGCCAACTGAGCTATTCCAACCATTTTAGCTATTCTCTGCACAAAAGTTTAAAACTTGTATAACTTAAGCGGCTGTAAATAACAATATTATAATTATTTTATATATTAAACTTTAGTGCATACTTGTACTACTAATTTTTTATAAATAAAAAATTATTTTACTTTATCTAACGCCCTAGTTTAGGGCCCGAGATTTTATTGGTTTTGATCTGAGATTAGTTCGGGTTAAATGGGATTTAAAATGATGATTTATGAAAGTTTGTTTTATGTACTAAAATGCCATTAATGAAACTGAGAATGAGAATTTTGAGAAAAATGGAATAAAGAAAGGGATTTTGAAAAAAAAAGTTGTCATCTTCTCCAAAGTCCCCCTTTTCGACTAAAACCTCTCGAAAATCCTAAATCACTATTCCATTGCTCAAATCACTCATCCAAGCAAGATTTTTGAAGGTAATCTCTTTCTTATTTCAGTTTTTTACATTATGTAACTTGTGTTCTTTGAAAACCCTCCTTTAAAAGCCATTAAAATGTATTTTGATTTGGTGTTGAGTTGAGAAAAAGGGTATTTCGATGGGTTCTTCATGTGAGTTTCTAATGTAGCGTTTAAAGGTGTTTTTGGTCTGATTTGGATGTCTTAAAAATGTTAAAATGATGGGTATTGGTGGGAAACCCGAAATGGGTATAAAAATGAGTTTTTGAGGTTGAAAAGGTTGGGTTTTGGGGTTGGTTTTAGGTTGAAAACGTGGCTGGTGGTTCCTTTGATGATTAGGGATGTTTCTAGATGTTTTTGGAAGTGTTTGATGGTTGGAATGGATGATTTCGGTGTGAGGTTTGTTTAGAACGAAAATGGTGAAGTTTGGATGAAATTTTGATTCGAATTGATGTGATTTGGTTGCAAGAGTGAGTTTTTGGGTTGCTAGTGGTTTTCAAGTGTATTAGTGTCCTAATAGTATGATTTGGATTGCTTTAAACAGAGGAATCAGGTTCGTGTGCGATATCGGGTGCTACGGAGGCTTGAGATCAGTGTTTCGGCTTCCGTTTGGGTTCATCGGCGAGTGGATACTGTTTTGGAATCTTATTTATGTCCCATGAAGGTTTGGGGTTTGGGTGGAGTCTTAGAGACTAACCTAGACCCAATAGTAAGTTCATCTAATCTCGTTTGTTGGTTGATTTTCAGTTCTCGTGATATGTGTGACGTGATGATGTTTTTAGATTGTTTTTACTCTCCGTTTAATGTTGTTGTGTAGTTGTTTTTGGTGTCGAGCCTCACGTGATGATTGTCGTTACTACGGTGATGTGTAGTCCCGCTGGTAGTGACTAGTAGACGAGTACGATGATGTGTAGTCCCATCAGAAAACTACTAGTTGAACGGTGATGTGTAGTCCCACCGGGTTTTGGGTTATGCATGTTCATACCTTGTATTGTGATGATTGTGATCCATTACGTCTTTCCTTCAATGGTTTTGCTTAAATCTAAGTTTACGTTTTAAAAACTGCATTGTTGTTGTGTTTTAGAGCTCTCCTCACTAAGCTCCTAGCTTACGCTTTCTTTTCTTCAACAATGCAGATCGTTAGAGGCTTCGTGAGGCAAGTTGGAAAGGGAGGAAACGCTTGGAGTTCTCATTAAGCTCAAAGTATGGTTTATGTTGTGTAATAAAGCTTAGACAATGGGAATGCTAGTTTTGTATGTTATGGAGTTGGTGTCCAAACTCCTTTACTATGGTTTGTTTATGTTCAAACATGTTTAAAATGGTGATGCTATGTTATGCTAAGGTGTAATGTTGTCGTGCATGAATTGCTTGGTGTTTTGGTATGTTATTGTTTTTGTATCTAAGTGTTCTTGTGAGCTTAGAACTTGAAATCTAAATTGTTGTTTAAATGCATGTTGAACAGTGCGATTAGGATTCCTTGCATCTAGAACGCATGCTTGATATGTTGCTTTATGGTTTTGAGGATTTGGGACATGTTTGGGAACTTTTGGAAGTGTCTAAGTATGTTTTTGGGCCAATCTGGGTGCATGTGTTTTGAAACGCTCGAGAGGGTTTCAAAACGGGTGTAGCTCCAAGGATACTCGCATCGGATTGGGGGTGGTGCCGTTTCGATATGATTGGATACTATGTGCCCCCGTTTCGGAACTCGTTTCGATACGTTTCAAGACTATGAACCCCAGTTTCAGAACTCGTTCTGATACATTTTGTTATTGAGGACCCCCGTTCTGGAACAAAGTGGACCGTATCGGAATAGCTTGGTCTTGCTTTTAAACTGGAGCCCGCGTATCCGAACGAGCAAGCCTATTCCGAAACGTAGGCAAATAAATTGGCTTTTGGCATCTTCAAAGGTCCTTGAACGTTGCATTTTAGTTCCAAATGTTTGTATGCTTCCTTGTTGAGTTCTTATGTGTCGTTTATGAATGGTTTCGCTTCGTAGACATGAAAATGGAATAATATGTTACTTGGTAAGTTTAAGTTGCCTTATGTTCTGTTTGGATCGTTTGTTATCGTTTTCCGCTATCGCCTTCGCCCATAGGATTTAATGTGATATATAGATAAGATAATTCAATGAAAAAATAGGGTTGCTAATCAGAGTGAGGCCTTAGCGGGTTTTGCTTCGGTTTTCCCCGTGTAACCCGTTCGGACTAGCCTGTTGGCTAGACTGGGATGAGGGGGTTACCTTTGGTGGTATCAGAGCCTCAGTTACGAGGTCTCTCGGGAACGGTAAGTCAGGTAATTTGGTTTGTATGGTTGCTTGCTATCGTACGGTGTATGATAGCATGCTTTAATGACATTGTTGTTGGTTGAAGTCTAGTCAAGTGTTCTCTTTGCTAGGTGTTGTTATTGAAAAAAGGTTTTTGTTTAAAGAGCTGAGAACTTGGGTCCTTGCCCTTTTGCTAACCTAATGATTTCTTGTGTGTTATGTGTTTGTTGTTTTAGATTTTATCTTCGGTATGGTGAGACCGAGGGGACGGCCTAGAGCGGGTGATCAGGCACCCGGGGATGAGCCTCATGTTCCTCCTGCTCCCAATGGTAAAGGGGTGGGTAGCGAAGGTAATGTGCCTCAGGTTGGTGCGCAAGTCGGAGGTGATGGTAATGGGCCCCAGGCCGGTGCGAACGTTGGGGGTAATGGAGCCCAGGCGGGCCAGGGTCAGGCAAGTGCGGACATGACCCATTTGATTCAGACCATAGTCGGAGCTTTTCAGACAGCTATGGCCTGTATGCAAGCTGCGGCACCACCTCAGGGTGCGGGGACTGGTTTACCACTTGAGAGGCTCCGTAGTTTGGGAGGAGTTGAGTATCATGGTTTGACTCTCGAGGGTTCAGAGGCTTAGCTCGAGGTACTACACGTATCTTGTGTCAGATAGAGTGCTCAGACACTCGTAAGTTAGGTTGCATTGTCCCCTTGCTTCAGGGGGACGCATATACTTGGTGGACCACTGTTACTTCGGGTATGGCCGAAGCGGATATCACGTGGGAGCCCTTCAGAAATGCCTTTAAGGGGAAGTATCTCGGAGTTTGATATCTGGATGAGAAGAAGAGATAGGTTATGGCCTTGGTTTAGGGTAGCAAGATAGTGTCCGAGTACGAGGTTCTATTTGTGAGGTTGAGCCAGTATGCACCCGAGTTGGTTCCCAGTGAGAGGGAACGGTGTGAGCGCTTTCGATATGGGTTGACTAGAGATGTGAAGACTTACATGCTTGCCTCTGACTATACCGAGTTTGATGTTTTGGTCTCTAGGGCCAACGATATTGAGGAGAACTTAGGCTCCAATGCTCGTGCTAGTGGGTCCGATTCCTGGAAGAGACACGCGAATTGGGATAGAGATCATGCCAAGAGGCATAGAGATACGAGGTATCAGCCTGATTCGAGGCATAGGGATGGTAACTATGGACGGGGCCATCAGGGTCAAGGAGCTGTTGTACACACTCCGGAGTGCACTAGATGCGGGAGGCGCCATCAGGGCGAGTGTATGGGTACCTATGGGGTGTGTTGGAACTGTGGTTCCCGAGACCATTTGAGGCATAAAGGTCAACACCCGGCTAGGGGCGACCGGCTCCAACTATGGGTTTTGAGCATCAGAGAGGCCGTGGGCGCGGTCATTGTAACTTTCAGCCGAGGAATGAAGGTTAGAGGAACTTGGCTCACGTAGTGGCAGTCCAGCCAAGGGTGGAGGACCGACTAGGGTGTATGCACAGCGGGAGGCTGAGAATGACACGGATGTTATTGCAGGTAATTTCTTGTTTCAGTCTTTGAGTTTGCTTTCTTTGATAGATTCGAGTTCGACGCATTCGTATATTTTGGGTGAACACGCAAGGTCTCTAGGTTTACCGTATGAGTGGTTTGAGGTAGATGTAAATGTTACTAGTTCTTTCACTGATGCAGTGGTAGTTAGAAAAATGTATAGGAGATGTCCCTTGATGATTCAGGGCCACGTATTTCCGGTTGACATGATGGAATTACCATTCTATGGTTTTGATGTGATTTTGGGCATGGATTTGCTTGTAGAGCATAGAGATAGGGTTGACTTCGAGACCAAGAGAGTCTCCTTGAAGCTTACAGATGACTTTGAGGTTGAGGTAGTTGGCTAGAACGTTAGGTTCTTGTCCAATGTTGTTTCTGCGTTGGAAGCTCAAAGGTTGATGGATTCGAGTTGTGAGTCTTACTTGGCTTTTGTGCTGAATCCAAATATGAGTGAGGTTAGGCCGCAAGACATCAGGACAATTTGTGATTTTCCGAGTGTTTTTCTGGAAAAGTTGTCAGGTTTGCCTCCAGATAGAGAAGTTGAGTTTGCTATTGAGACGTATTCCGATTCTGCACCCGTGTCTATTGCTCCGTATAGAATGACACCGAAAGAGTTGAAAGAGTTGAAGACACATCTTCAGGAGTTGTCAGATAGAGGTTTCATTGGGACTAGTATTTCTCCGTGGGGTGCTCCGGTCTTGCTTGTGAAGAAGAAGGACGGTAGTATGAGGATGTGTATAGATTATATGCAGTTGAACAAGATAACAATGAAGAACAAGTACACTTTGCCTAGGATAGATGACTTGCTTGATTAGTTGAGAGGTGCTTCAGTGTTTTTGAATATTGATTTGAGGTCCGGTTACTATCAGTTGAAGGTGAAAGATGTGGACATACCGAAGACAACTTTCCGTACACGCTATGGGCACTATAAGTTCTTAGTAATGCCTTTCAGTTTGACTAATGCTCCAGCTGCATTTATGGACATGATGAACCGAGTGTTTCACGAGTTTTTGGACAAGTTTGTGGTAGTGTTCATAGATGACATCTTAGTGTACACTAGGACCGAGGAGGAGCATGATGAGCATTTGTAGTTAGTGCTTCAGACTTTTCTTGAGAATCAGTTGTATGCCAAGTTGAGTAAGTGTGAGTTTTGGATTAAGGAGGTAGTCTTCCTAGGTCACGTGATCTCGACCAATGGGATTAGTGTGAATCCCAAGAAGATAGAAGCCATAATGAATTGGAAGCAACCGAAGTCAGTGACGGAAATCCGTAGCTTCCTAGGCTTGGCAGGATATTATCGAAGATTTGTCGAGGGATTTTCAAAGATAGTGACTCCTTTGACCAAGTTACTTCAAAATAATGTTCCATATGAGTGGTCAGATGCAAGACAACAAGCGTTTGAGAAGTTGAAGAAAGCTTTGACCGAAGCTCCTATCTTGATTCAACCTAAACCGGGAAGAGAGTTTGTGATATACAGTAATGCTTCGTATGTAGGTTTAGGTTGTCTGCTTATGCAAGAGGGTAAGGTTGTAGCTTATGCTTCGAGACAGTTGAAAGTTTACGAGAAGAACTACCCCACTCATGACATAGAGTTAGCCGCGGTAGTGTTTTCTTTGAAGATCTGGAGACACCATCTTTATGGTGAGAAGTGCACCATTTATATCGACCACAAGAGTTTGAAGTACTTGATGTCTTAGAGGGAGTTGAACCTTAGACAATGTAGGTGGTTAGAGCTCCTTAAGGATTACGACCTTACGATAGAGTACCATCCGGGTAAGGCAAATGTAGTGGCCGATGCCTTGAGTAGAAAAGTGGCAGTTGAGCTACGAGCTATGTTTGCGAGATTGAGCGTGTCACGAGATGGTGGTTTGATAGCCGAGTTACAAGCTAAACCTTCGTTGGCTCAGCCGATCCGAGAGAAACAGTTGCAAGATGAGTCGTTGGCACCTCACGTGAAAGATATAGCCAAGGGTAGGCCCACAGATTTCTGTTTTGGTAAGAATGGGATCCTATGTTTCAAGGATAGGATAGTAGTTTCGGAAAATGTCGAGTTAAGGCGTATCATCTTCAATGAAGCACATAACTGTCCTTTTACTATGCATCTGGGTAGTACGACGATGTACCGTGGGTTGAAAGAAGAGTACTAATGGGTTGGGTTGAAGAAGGATGTGGCCGAGTTTGTGAGTAAGTGCATGGTATGTCAGAGAGTTAAAGCCGAGCATTAGTTTCCTTCAGGGTTATTACGGTCGTTGAAGATTCCAGAATGGAAGTGGGAACGTATTACCATGGACTTCGTGTCGGGTTTACCGTTGACTCCCTCGAAGGAAATTTCAATGTGGGTGAGAGTCGATAGATTTACTAAGTGTGCTCACTTCATACCTGTTCATACTACCTACACCTTAGATAAGTTGGTCGATTTGTATATCAGTGATATAGTGAGGTTGAATGGGGTACCGAAATCGATTGTGTCAGACCGAGATCCGAGGTTCACAGCTAGATTTTGGGAGTGTTTGCATCGTGCTTTGGGTACTTGGTTGAACTTTAGTACTTCGTATCATCCGTAGTCATATGGTCAGTCAGAGAGGGTGATTCAGGTGTTGGAGGACATGTTGAGGTGTTGTATTATCGACTTTCAGGGGTCTTGAGAGAAGCATCTACTGTTAGTAGAGTTTGCGTACAACAACAGTTATCAGGCTAGTATTCAGATGACACCGTATGAAGCTCTATATGGTAGGAGGTGTCGAACACCTATCTGTTGGGCTGAGGACGGAAAGAAGTTTGTACCGATGCCCGAATTGCTTAAGGGCACTACAGAGAAGGTAAAGTTGATATGTGATCGCTTGACGGCCGTTTTAGACCGATAGAAGTCGTATGCCGATTTGAAGAGAAAAGAGATAGAGTATGCCGTGGGTGAGAAGGTGTTTCTGAAAGTCTCACCTTGGAAGAAGGGTGATGAGGTTTGGTACAAAGGGTAAGTTGAGTCCGAGATTCATTGGACCTTACGAGGTGGTTGAGAGGATCAGTCCCGTTGCGTATAGATTGCGATTCCCGACCGAGTTAGAGAAGATTCATGATGTGTTCCATGTATCGATGCTTCGCAAGTATAGATCGGACTCGTCTCATGTAATGCTAGTGGAAGAGATTGAGTTGAACCCCGACTTGTCGTATGATGAAGAGCCGATGGAGATTCTTGCTACGGACCGGAAAGTGTTACATGGGAGGTCTATCAAACTAGTCAAGGTTTTATGGAGACACCGAGGTGTGGAAGAGGCTACTTGGGAGAGAAAGGAAGATATGAAAAGACAGTTCCTGTATCTCTTTCTGTCAGGTAATTTCAGGGATGAAATTCCTTAAGTGGGGGAGAGTTGTAACGACCCGGTTAGGCCCCAAAAGTTTATCGATTTTGATCTGGGATTAGTTCGGGTTAAATGGGATTTAAGAAGATGATTTTATGAAAGTTGCTTTTATTTACTAAAATGCCATT
This sequence comes from Hibiscus tridactylites, assembly GCA_958450335.1. NCBI lineage: Eukaryota > Viridiplantae > Streptophyta > Magnoliopsida > Malvales > Malvaceae > Hibiscus > Hibiscus tridactylites. The sequence continues at coordinate 36,698,418 of OY288279.1, forward strand.
AATGAATTTGAGAATGGGAATTTTGAGAAAAAGGGAATAAAGAAAGGGAATTTGAATAAAAGATGTCATCTTCTCTAAAGTCTCCCTTTTCCACTAAAACCTCTCTAAAACCCTAAATCACTATTCCATTGCTCAAATCACTCATCCAAGCAAGATTTTTGAAGGTAATCTCTTCCTTATTTTAGTTTTTACATTATCTAACTTGTGTTCTTTGAAAACCCTTCTTTAAAAGCCATTAAAATGTATTTTGATTTGGTGTTGAGATGAGAAAATGGATATTTCGATGGGTTCTTCATGTGGGTTTCTAATGTAGCATTTAAGGGTGTTTTTGCTCACATTTGGGTGTCTTAAAAATATTAAAATGATGGGTATTGGTGGGAAACCCGAAATGGGTATAAACATGAGATTTTTAGGTTGAAAAGATTGGATTTTTGGGTTGGTTTTAGGTTGAAAACGTGGCTGGTGGTTCCTTTGATGATGGGGGATGTTTCTAGATGTTTTTGGAAGTGTTTGATGGTTGGAATGGATGATTTCAGTGTGAGGTTTGTTTAGAACGAAAATGGTGAAGTTTGGATGAAATTTTGATTCGAATTGATGTGTTTTGGTTGCAAGAGTGAGTTTTTGGGTTGCTAGTGGTTTTCAAGTGTATTAGTGTCATAATAGTATGATTTGGATTGCTTTAAACAGAGGAATCAGGTTCGGGTGCGATATCGGGTGCTACGGAGGCTTGAGATCAGTTTTTCGGCTTCCGTTTGGGTTCATCGGTGAGTGGATACTGTTTTGAAATCTTATTTATGTCCCATGAAGGTTTGGGGTTTGGGTGGCGTCTTAGAGACTAACCTAGACCCAAGAGTAAGTTCATCTAATCTCATTTGTTGGTCGATTTTCGATTCTCGTGATATGTGTGATGTGATGATATTTTTAGATTGTTTTTACTCTCCATTTAATGTTGTTGTGTAGTCGTTGTTGGTGTCGAGCCTCACGTGATGGTTGTCGTTACTACGGTGATGTGTAGTCCCATTGTTAGTGACTAGTAGACGAGTACGATGATGTGTAGTCCCATCGAAAAACTACTAGTTGAGCGGTGATGTATAGTCCCACCGGGTTTTGGGTTATGCATGTGCATACCCTGTATTGTGCTGATTGTGATCCATTACGTCTTTCCTTCAATGGTTTTGCTTAAATCTAAGTTTACGATTTAAAAACTGCATTGTTGTTGTGTTTTAGAGCTCCGCTCACTAATCTCTTAGCTTACGCTCTCTTTTCTTCAACAATGCAGATCGTTAGAGGCTTCGAGAGGCAAGTGGGCAAGGGAGGAAACTCTTGGAGTTTTCATTAAGCTCAAAGTATGGTTTATGTTGTGTAATAAGGCTTAGACAATGGGAATTCTAGTTTTGTATGTTATGGAGTTGGTGTCCAAACTCCTTTACTATGGTTTGTTTATGTTCAAACATGTTTAAAATGTTGATTCTATGTTACGCTGAGGTCTAATGTTTCCATGCATGAATTGCTTGGTGTTTTGGTATGTTAGTGTTTTTGTATCTAAGTCTTCTTGTGAGAATAGAGCTTGAAATCTAAATTGTTGCTTAAATTCATGTCGAATGATGTGATTAGGATTCCTTGCATCTAGAGCGTATGCTTGATATCTTTCTTTATGGTTTTTAGGATTTGGGACACGTTTGTTAACTTTTGGAAGTGTCTAAGTATGTTTTTGGGACAATCTGCGTGCAGGTGTTTTGAAACGCTCGAGAGGGTTTCAAAATGAGTGTAGCTTCAGGGATACTCGCATCGGAACAAGGGTGGTTCCGTTTCGATACAATTTGACACTATGAGCCCCTGTTTCGGAACTCGTTTCGATATGTTTCGAGACTGTGAACCGCTGTTTCGAAACTCGTTCCGATACATTTTGTTACTGAGGACCCCCGTTCCGGAACAAAGTCGACCGTATCAGAACGACTTGGTTTTGCTTTTAAACTTGTAACCCCCTTAACCCGGCTTAGACGGATGACCCGAATTAAGAAGTTTACACGGGGAAAACCAAGGTCAACCCGAAAGTCAACCTTGATTAACGACCCTTTTTTCCTTTTTAATCTTGTCTAGATGCACATTATCCCTAGATATATTCACAAGATCATCATATTCAAAGATCATAACAATCAGAGAACATTCAGGGACTCGATTGTACAAATTACAACTTTAGGGACAAAATTGCAAATTCTAAAAATTACATGGACTTAACCCAACTTAACGTTACCAATATGAAATTAGTCATGTTTCATGCTTCTCTGCCAAATTTCAGCTCAAACGGACATCTCAAACTCGTACAATTGCAATAACAAGATTCAGGACCAAAACGCAAACATTTCAAAACATATAACCATCAAATTCAGAGCCCAACGGTCGAGTGTTCCGAAACACGGAGAACCTGTTCCGAAACGTGGGAGCGTTCCGCAACGGGTTCCGAAACATGGCTTGGCATTGGCATTTCCGTTCCGGAACGGTTCCTCCCGTTTCGGAACGCCTAGGCCATTTCAGGCCCCTGTTCCGAAACGGTAGCACCCGTTCCGATACGGCCTGCCCAGATGGCAGAAAATTAGCTGAATAATCACACAATTGACCCATCAAACATGCTCCAAATGCCACCAAATTATACCAGCAAGTCATTCAACATTCAAGGAACATAATTGCATCAACCAAACATCAACATGGCATCAATTATGAAAATCCCCAATTCTATAGGCATGCATCCTACTTGGAAAACCATTCAAGCATCAATATACCAAAACAACCTCACAAAGGCCAATTACAAGTACCAACATGATCAACAATATAAAACCAACTTAGGGAGTCCAAAACACCTCCCAAACAACAACATAGGTCCCCCATTGCCAAATGCCCAAAAGCTAATAGTTTTAGGAAAATGTTCACCATACATGAGCTTAGATCACCACTTGGATTCTTGGCTCCCTTGCTGCCCCAAAATGCACTTCAATGCTCTGCATTATTGGTTTAAGAAAAGAGAGAGCGTAAGCAAAAGCTTAGTGAGGAATGCTCATTAAAACCACACAATAATGCACTTATAAAACACATTTGCAATCTTAATTCAAATCAACAATTCTCACATGCACTTAAGCATCTCAAACAAGAATTTCATGCTTCAAGTTCATAACATGTCATATTGGCCACAAGTGATACAATCAACATAAGATCCACACATGGACTTTTAAACACCATTGTGATCTTAAAATTTTCTAAGGACCACACATGGACTTTTAAACACCATTGTGTCCTTAACAAGAATCATCCATGGACTTTTAAACACCATTATGTTCTTACAATTCACAAGGACCACACAAGGACTTTTAAACACCTTTGTGTCCATAACAAGAATCTCCCAAGGACTTTTAAACACCTTGGAGTTCTTAAATAAACAAGGCTTACACAAGGAATTTTAACCACCTTTGTAACCTTAACCAAGAACCAATCATGGACTTTTAAACACCATGTTGTTCTTAAATAAACAAGACTCACTCAAGGAATTTTAACCACCTTGGTGATCTTAACCAAGAACCAACCATGGACTTTTAACCACCAAGTTGTTCTTTAATAAACAAGGCTCACACAAGGACTTTTAACCACCTTTGTGACCTTAACCATCACTTGCCAATATGCATCATTAACAACAATATTCCACTGTTTTAAAGCATTTAACAAAGCCATAAAAATCATGCATCATTATGCATCAAAACCACATTTAACAAGGTTCAAAAACAAGAATCTCTTACCTTGAGCATTCTTCAACACATGGCTTATAAAATCAGCAACTAATCATGCTAACACATGCTTTCAAAACGGAATTTAAAACATGCAAACAAACCACATTGCATACAACCAATCCATGGTTCATCATCAAGAGAGTTTTTCCGAAAACTTACTCTTGAGCTTAGCTAAGTTGCTTAGACTTAAACTAAGCTCCCAAACCTTCAAAAAATTGGTTTCAAAGCTGAAAACCAAAATCCACTCACCGGTTCCGTTTCGCCACTTGCCGAAACACCAATCAAGCTTCCGGATCACCACCACTAGGATCCAAAGATGACTCCCCTGTTTTAAACACATCAAAGCAGAGGATTAATGCATCATCATGCATTAATATCTTCAATGAAAGCACCTAAACTCGCTGCTCTCATCCACACTCCATTTTCGGCCACCAAACACAACCGAAAATGCATCCAAACAACTCCACAACACTACCCAGCCAAGATCCATCAAATCTATTCATCCTTAAACATCAATTAACATCCAAAAAGGATCTAACATCACCCTTATACCTCCAGCTATAACAGATCATCAAGATCACTCCAAAAACCATCAAGAACTCAAGCTAAAATTAGGAAAATCAACCTATCCGGGATTGCATTGTTTAAACCTCAATTTCTCTTCAATTTAACATTCATTTAACATCAAAAAGACACCTCAAATCACTGCTTAAACAGATCATACGAATTTTATCAAAAATCAACCAAATCTTGCATTTTAAAGCCAAGATCAAGAACACATCTACAAAACCTTTTATAAAACACAAATTAAGGATTGAGAACTTGGGAATTTCAGTAAAGAACTGAGAATTTAGAGAAGGACGTTCATACCTCTAAACTTGAGTTTCTCCCTTTTGGAACCAAGATTCTTGAAAATCCACTTAGCAAATGATAAGGTTTTGATGAAGAGATGATTAGAGATCAAAAGAGAATTGAAATGTGTTATTTAGATGAAAAAATCAGAGGGAAATTCTTTGGAGAAATATGTTTGGTTTGAGAGAAAAGATGAGAGAAAATGAAAATGGAATTTAGGAAAAGTTAGTTGGAAAATGCCAAAATAACTTCCCTCCTTTTAGTTTTATTTAAAAACCATTAATTAAATCTTTAATATTTAGGAAAAATCTGGAGAAACTCCTTTTGGGTAAATATCTCCTTAAAGATTCAAAGTTCCAATCCTTTTCAAAACAGTCACACAGTATTCGAAAATTACATTTTGGTCACTAACCAAAATGTCACCCTTCCAAACCTCATTTTGTAAAATTTATTTCACCATTCTCTTATATATAATAAAAGAGGATTTTAAGACATTTTTCCATATTTTTAATGCAAACCAAACTAGGCTTTCCTAATTTCACTCTTATATATTCGAACCGCAACCCGACCGGTCCGGTCCAAACCCAAAACTCCTAAGCCCAAAATTGGGGCGTTACAACTCTCCCCCCTTAAGAAATTTCGTCCTCGAAATTTACCTGAAGGGAAGAGGTATGGAAACTGCTTCAGCATGTCATCCTTCCGTTCCCACGTGGCTTCTTCAACACCACGATGCTTCCACAACACATTTACCAACTCAATGGTCTTGCCTCGAAGAACCTTGCTATCCGAATCCTGAATCTTCACCGGTTCCTCATCATAGGTCAAATCCGGATTCAATTCCACTTCTTCCACAGGCATCACATGTGAAGGATCCGATCTATACTTCCGAAGCATAGAAACATGAAACACATCATGAATCTTTTCCAACTCTTTAGGTAACCTCAACTTGTACGCAACAGGACCCACACGCTCAATCACCTCGTATGGTCCAATGTACCTAGGGCTTAACTTACCCTTCCGGCCAAACCTCATCACCTTTTTCCAAGGCGAAACCTTCAAAAACACACGGTCACCCACCGCATACTCAATCTCCTTACGCTTCAAATCCGCGTAAGACTTTTGCCGATCAGAAGTTGCCTTCAAACGCTCACAAATGAGCTTCACCTTCTCAGTGGTTCCTTTCAACAAAGCCGACGTCGAAACCAACTTCTGACTCGTTTTAGCCCAGCAAAGAGGAGTCCTACACTTCCTCCCGTACAAAGCTTCATAAGGTGCCATTTGAATGCTTGCCTGATAACTATTGTTATAAGCAAACTCCACCACAGGCAAATGTTTCTCCCAAGAGCCCTGAAACTCAATTACGCAGCACCTCAACATATCCTCCAAAATCTGGATAACACGCTCTGACTGACCATCCGACTGAGGATGATAAGATGTACTGAAATTCAACCATGTACCCAAAGCTTGATGCAAACACTGCCAGAAACGCGATGTAAACCTCGGATCCCTATCCGACACAATCGACTTAAGCACACCATGCAGCCGCACAATCTCAGCAATGTACAGCTCCGCAAGCTTATCCAAAGAATACGTAGTATGCACAGGCAAGAAATGCGCACACTTCGTAAGGCGATCCACAATCACCCACACCGAATTCTTCTTCGATGGCGACAAGGGTAAACCAGATACAAAATCCATGGTAATCCTTTCCCACTTCCATTCAGGGATTCTCAACGGTTGCAACAACCCTGAAGGAACCTGATGCTCAGCCTTAACTCGCTGACACACCATGCACTTGCTCACAAACTCAGCAACATCCTTCTTCAAACCCACCCAATAGTACTCATCACGAAGATCACGATACATCTTAGTACTACCAGGGTGCATAGCAAAAGGACTACTATGACCTTCAGTCAGAATAGCAAGCCTCAACTCAACATCATTGGGCACCACTATCCGACTCCCAAAACACAACACTCCATCATCATTAAAACAGAAATCCGAAGGCCTACCCTCCGCAATATCCTGAACATGAGGTACCAAGGAATCATCCAGCAACTGCTTTTCTTTGATCAACTGTACCAAAGATGGTTTCACTTGCAACTCAGCCACAAGACCACCATCACGCGACAAACATAGCCCTCAGCTCAACAGCTACCTTCCTACTTAAGGCATCCGCCACAATATTATCTTTTCTAGGGTGATACTCAATCGTCAAATCATAATCCTTGAGCAACTCCACCCAATGTCGCTGCCTAAGATTCAACTCCTTCTGAGACATCAGATACTTCAAACTCTTGTGATCCGTGTACACAGTACACTTCTTACCATACAGGTAATGTGTCCAGATCTTTAAAGCAAAAACCACTGCAGCTAACTCAATGTCATGCGTAGGATAATTGCGCTCATGCACTTTCAACTGTCGCGATGCATAAGCCACCACCTTACCCACCTGCATCAACACACATCCCAAACCAACATAGGACGCATCACTGTACACCACAAACTCTTTCCCTGATTCAGGTTGAACCAAGATCGGAGCTTGCGTCAAAGCTGCCTTAAGCTTCTCAAAAGCCTTCTGTCTCGCTTCCGTCCACTCATACTTAACATCCTTCTGCAACAACTTTGTCAAAGGTGCAGCAATCTTAAAGAATCCATCCACAAACCCCCGGTAGTATCCCGCCAACCCAAGGAAACTACGAACCTCATGAACAGACTTAGGAACCTTCCAGTTCATCACCGCCTCAATCTTCTGAGGATCAACACGAATCCCTTTAGCAGAAACCACATGCCCAAGAAACACCAATTCACTTAACCAGAACTCACACTTGCTCAGCTTGGCATAAAGCTGATTCTCCAACAAAGCTTGCAACACAATCCTCAAATGCTCTTCATGCTCCTTCTCAGTACGCGAGTACACGAGAATATCATCAATGAACACCACAACAAACTTTTCTAGGTATTCATGAAACACACGATTCATCATGTCCATGAAAGCTGCAGGAGCATTTGTCAAACCAAACGGCATCACAAGGAACTCATAATGCCCATACCTTATCCTGAAAGCTGTCTTAGGCACATCCACATCCTTTACCTTCAACTGGTAATACCCTGACCTCAAGTCAATCTTAGAGAACACAGCGGCTCCTCGAAATTGATCAAAGAGATCATCAATTCTCAGCAAAGGATACCGATTCTTGATAGTCAACTTGTTCAGCTGACGATAATCAATGCACATTCTCATAGTGCCATCCTTCTTCTTCACAAACAAGACCGGTGCACCCCAAGGCGAAACACTCGGCCGAATGAACCCACGATCAAGCAACTCTTGCAATTGCGTCTTCAGCTCCTTCAACTCTTTAGGTGCCATTCTATAAGGGGTAATGGACACTGGAGTTGTGTTCTCGTACAGCTCAATCCCAAACTCCACCTCGCGGTTAGGAGGCAACCCAGGAAACTCCTCAGGAAACACACCAGGAAACTCTCACACAGTCCTGATATCTTGCACACGCAACTCCTTAGAGCTAGGATTCATCACAATAGCTAGATAAGCTTCACAACCTTGCCTCAGCATCCGGCTCGCCTCCAATGTAGACACCACATTAGCAAGAAACTTCACATTGTCACCAACCACCACTACCTCATAATCATTCGCAAGCTTCAACGAAACTCGCTTATTCTCACAATCCACTACAGCACGATGCTCAGCAAGCCAATCCATACCAAGGATTACATTAAAACCATAGAAAGGCAACTCCATAAGATCAACAGGAAAACATGACCTTGCATAAACAAGGGACATCTTCTATAAAGCTTTCGAGTCACAACAGTCTCACCAAAAGAACTAGTGACATGCACACCAACATCCAAAGACTCAACAGGAAAACCAAGCAATTCAGCATGCTCATGCAATATGTATGAGTGCGTAGATCCAGAATCAATCAAGGAAAGTAATGACAAGGATTGCAAAGTAAAAGTACCTGCGATCACATCCGCGTCATTCCTTCCCTCCCGCTGAGCATACACCGTGGCTTGGCCGCCACCCTCAGGCTGAATAGCCACAACATGGGCCATACCCCGACCACCTTCCTCTCTTCGCTGAAAGTTACCACGGCCGCGCCCACGACCTCTCTGCGGTGCAACAACAACAGGAGCACGCACTTGGCCACCAGCCAACATAGGACACTCTCTTCTCATGTGATCCGTAGATCCACAGTTCCAGCATGCATTACCAGCTGCCACAACAGGAGCTTGCACCTCCCTCACAGCTCGAGGACAATCACGTTTCATATGGCCACGCGAACCACATGTCCAACACGCACTCGGATCAACTCTAGCGTTGCCTCCCCGAGCAGGCGCACCACCACCTCGCTTAGCTGAGGTCTCATACTTCTGATCACGTCCCCTCTTGTTCCGTCCACCACCAGAACTATATTCAGCAACTCGCTTACCAGCACTTGACCTAGCACTTTTAGTAGATAAACCCAAGTTCATCTCAATATCCTTGGCTCGGCCCACCAGCACATCAAAATCATTATACTCGGTAGCCAGCACATACATCTTAACTTCCGTCACTAAACCATAACGGAACCTTTCACACCTCTCCCGCTCATCCGGAACAAGCTCAGGCGCGTATTGACTGAGTCGGACAAACTGTACTTCATACTCAGCCACAGACAAGCTCCCTTGGGTAAGAGACATGAATTCCCTCTTCTTTTCATCTAGGTATATAACACCTAGATACCTTCTCTTGAACGCGTTCTGGAAGAACGTCCAAGTTACATCAGCTTCCGCCATCCCAGCGATAGTGGTTGTCCACCATGTGTATGCATCATCTTGCAGCAATGATACCACACAGCCCAGCTTCTGCACATCAGTGCAACTCATCTGCTCCAAGATTCTCTTGGTACTCTCTAACCAAGATTCCGAACCTTCAGCGGACAAACCCCTGAACTTAGTCCCTCCAAGACTGCGTAGACGTTCCAAGGGTAGTCTGACTCCAGCATCTCCCTGATGCCCAGCTCCTTGAGCTCCAGCTACCGCTGCTCGAAAAGCACCATCAATAGCTTGTACTAACATCGTCATGTCAGGAACAGCTTGCCCCTGACCAGCCTCAGGTCCAGCGACCCCAGCACCAGCTGCAACATCAGCTCTTTCACCCTCAGCACCACCACCACCCGGTGGAGGAGGTAAATCCATAGCATTCTCAACGATCTCTTCATTCTCACTTTGAGCCATAGCTCGCGTATTAACCCTTACTTCACTACGAGGTGCCATACTCTAACAATACAATCACAATGCAATAAAACAAGTCAGGCTCAGCAAGGTAAGCAACCCAAGTACTCAAGCTCATTTTCACTTAAAAACAACATCATTACATTAGCTTTGATTTGGCAATGGGTACCCACAACATGCTTCACCACAACATACACCTCAATTGTAACACATTTACAATTCACTCAACATGCTTTCATTCAACAAGCATACAAGGCACAAATACTTAAATCATCCACATAATCATTCACAATTACACGAGAACTCAGCTCTGATACCACCAAATGTAACCCCCTTAACCCGGCTTAGACGGATGACCCGAATTAAGAAGTTTATACGGGGAAAACCAAGGTCAACCCGAAAGTCAACCTTGATTAACGACCCTTTTTTTCCTTTTTAATCTTGTCTAGATGCACATTATCCCTAGATATTTTCACAAGATCATCATATTCAAAGATCATAACAATCAGAAAACATTCAGGGACTCGATTGTACAAATTACAACTTTAGGGACCAAATTGAAAATTCTGAAAATTACAGGGACTTAACCCAACTTAACGTTACCAATATGAAATTAGTCATGTTTCATGCTTCTCTGCCAAATTTCAGCTCAAACGGTCATCTCAAATTCGTACAATTGCAATAACAAGATTCAGGACCAAAACGCAAACATTTCAAAACATATAACCATCAAATTAAGAGCCCAACGGTCGAGTGTTCCGAAACAGGGAGAACCTGTTCCGAAACGCTGGACCGTTCCGCAACGGGTTCCGAAACATGGCTTGGAAGTGGCATTTCCGTTCCGGAACGGTTCCTCCCGTTCCAGAACGCCTAGGCCATTTCAGGCCCCTGTTCCGAAACGGTAGCACCCGTTCCGATACGGCCTGCCCAGATGGCAGAAAATTAGCTGAATAATCACACAATTGACCCATCAAACATGCTCCAAATGCCACCAAATTATACCAGCAAGTCATTCAACATTCAAGGAACATAATTGCATCAACCAAACATCAACATGGCATCAATTATGAAAATCCCCAATTCTATAGGCATGCATCCTACTTGGAAAACCATTCAAGCATCAATATACCAAAACAACCTCACAAAGGCCAATTACAAGTACCAACATGATCAACAATATAAAACCAACTTAGGGAGTCCAAAACACCTCCCAAACAACAACATAGGTCCCCCATTGCCAAATGCCCAAAAGCTAATAGTTTTAGGAAAATGTTCACCATACATGAGCTTAGATCACCACTTGGATTCTTGGCTCCCTTGCTGCCCCAAAATGCACTTCAATGCTCTGCATTATTGGTTTAAGAAAAGAGAGAGCGTAAGCAAAAGCTTAGTGAGGAATGCTCATTAAAACCACACAATAATGCACTTATAAAACACATTTGCAATCTTAATTCAAATCAACAATTCTCACATGCACTTAAGCATCTCAAACAAGAATTTCATGCTTCAAGTTCATAACATGTCATATTGGCCACAAGTGATACAATCAACATAAGATCCACACATGGACTTTTAAACACCATTGTGATCTTAAAATTTTCCAAGGACCACACATGGACTTTTAAACACCATTGTGTCCTTAACAAGAATCATCCATGGACTTTTAAACACCATGATGTTCTTACAATTCACAAGGACCACACAAGGACTTTTAAACACCTTTGTGTCCTTAACAAGAATCTCCCAAGGACTTTTAAACACCTTGGAGTTCTTAAATAAACAAGGCTTACACAAGGAATTTTAACCACCTTTGTAACCTTAACCAAGAACCAACCATGGACTTTTAAACACCATGTTGTTCTTAAATAAACAAGACTCACGCAAGGAATTTTAACCACCTTGGTGATCTTAACCAAGAACCAACCATGGACTTTTAACCACCATGTTGTTCTTTAATAAACAAGGCTCACACAAGGACTTTTAACCACCTTTGTGACCTTAACCATCACTTGCCAATATGCATCATTAACAACAATATTCCACTGTTTTAAAGCATTTACCAAAGCCATAAACATCATGCATCATTATGCATCAAAACCACATTTAACAAGGTTCAAAAACAAGAATCTCTTACCTTGAGCATTCTTCAACACATGGCTTATAAAATCAGCAACTAATCATGCTAACACATGCTTTCAAAACGGAATTTAAAACATGCAAACAAACCACATTGCATACAACCAATCCATGGTTCATCATCAAGAGAGTTTTTCCGAAAACTTACTCTTGAGCTTAGCTAAGTTGCTTAGACTTAAACTAAGCTCCCAAACCTTCAAAACATTGGTTTTAAAGCTGAAAACCAAAATCCACTCACCGGTTCCGTTTCGCCACTTGCCGAAACACCAATCAAGCTTCCGGATCACCACCACTAGGATCCAAAGATGACTCCCCTGTTTTAAACACATCAAAGCATAGGATTAATGCATCATCATGCATTAATATCTTCAATGAAAGCACCTAAACTCGCTCCTCTCATCTACACTCCATTTTCGGCCACCAAACACAACCGAAAATGCATCCAAACAACTCCACAACACTACCCAGCCAAGATCCATCAAATCTATTCATCCTTAAACATCATTTAACATCCAAAAAGGATCTAACATCACCCTTATACCTCCAGCTATAACAGATCATCAAGATCACTCCAAAAACCATCAAGAACTCAAGCTAAAATTAGGAAAATCAACCTATCCGGGATTGCATTGTTTAAACCTCAATTTCTATTCAATTTAACATTCATTTAACATCAAAAAGACACCTCAAATCACTGCTTAAACAGATCATACGAATTTTATCAAAAATCAACCAAATCTTGCATTTTAAAGCCAAGATCAAGAACACATCTACAAAACCTTTTATAAAACACAAATTAAGGATTGAGAACTTGGGAATTTCAGTAAAGAACTGAGAATTTAGAGGCGAAGGACGTTCATACCTCTAAACTTGAGTTTCTCCCTTTTGGAACCAAGATTCTTGAAAATCCACTTAGCAAATGATAAGGTTTTAATGAAGAGATGATTAGAGATCAAAAGAGAATTGAAATGTGTTATTTAGATGACAAAATCAGAGGGAAATGCTCTGGAGAAATATGTTTGGTTTGAGAGAAAAGATGAGAGAAAATGAAAATGGAATTTAGGAAAAGTTAGTTGAAAAATGCCAAAATATCTTCCCTCCTTTTTAGTTTTATTTAAAAACCATTAATTAAATCTTTAATATTTAGGAAATATCTGGAGAAACTCCTTTTGGGTAAATAGCTCCTTAAAGATTCAAAGTTTCAATCCTTTTCAAAACAATCACACAGTTTTCGAAAATGACATTTTGGTCACTAACCAAAATGTCACCCTTCCGAACCTCATTTTGTAAAATTGATTTCACCATTCTCTTATATATAATAAAATAGGATTTTAAGACATTTTTCCATATTTTTAATGCAACCCGAACTAGGCTTTCCTAATTTCACTCTTATATATTCGAACCGCAACCCGACCGGTCTGGTCCAAACCCAAAACTCCTAAGCCCAAAATTGGGGCGTTACAAAACTGGAGCCCGCATATTGGAATGGGCAAGCCTGTTCCGAAACGCATGCAAATAAATTGGCTTTTGGCATCTTCAAATGTCCTTGAACGTTGCGTTTTAGTCCCCGAATGTTTGTATGCTTCCTTGTTGAGTTCTTAGGTGTCATTTATGAATGGTTTCGCTCCATACGCATGAAAAAGGACTAATATGTTACTTGGTAAGTTTAAGTTGCCTTGTGTTCCGTTTGGACCATTTGTTATCATTTTCCGCTATCGCCTTCACCCATAGGATTTAATGTGATATCTACATAAGATAATTAAATGAAAAAATAGGGTTGCTAATCGGAGTGAGACCATAGCGGGTTTCGCTTCGGTTTTCCCCGTGTAACCCGTTCGGACTGGCCTGTCGGCTATACTGGGACGAGGGGGTTACACTTTATCATACAAATAAAATAGTTGTGGAGAACCTCGTATTAGCCCTCTTAAAACCACAAATAAGGATTATTCACGATACTCGTATCCATTCGATTAACTACGCTCGGCTCAAATAAATTGTTCGTTGAAATTTGTTTTCATAATTCATGTAAATTTGATTTAATTATATGTATATATTGATATAAATTGTACTTTATAAGAGGGATGAAAGTTAAAAAAGAGAGGGGAATGAAACAGTAAGGAGTGGATTTGCGTGAGTAACTACGAAATTGAAGGAAACAACGTAAATTTAGAGAAAAAGTGTAACCCCCTTAACCCGGCCTAGACGGTTGACCCGAATTAAGAAAGTCACACGGGGAAAACCAAAGTCAACCCGAAAGTCAACCTTGATTAACGACCCTTTTTTTTCTTTTTAATCTTGTCTAGATGCACATTAATCCTAATTGTGATCACACAAACATCATACTCAATGATCACACACATCAGAGATCAAACAGGGACCCAATTGAACAAATTACAACTTTAGGGACCAAATTGTAATTTCTGATAATTAAAAAGGACTTAACCCAAATTAAAGTTACCAACTTGTAATTAATCAGGTTTCATGCTTCTCGGTGAAATTTCAGCTCAAAAGGACTTCCCAAGCTCACACAATTGAACATACAAGATTCAGGACCAAAACGTAAACAAATCAAAACATTTAACTGCCAATGTCAGCCCCCTAACGGTCGGACGTTCCGAAACGGCTCGACCCTGTTCCGAAACACGGGCCGTTCCGAAACCACTCAACCCCGTTCCGAAACACGGCCTTGGCAGAGACCAAACCGTTTCGAAACGGTGCACACCGTTTCGAACGCCTGGGTTCGTGTAAGGCACCCGTTCCGAAACGGTGCATACTGTTCCGAAACGCCTGCACAGATTGCAGCAAACAAGCATACCAAATCATGCAATTGATCATTCAAACATGCTCCAAAAGTCACCAAACTTTACCAGCTTGCAATTAAACATATTTAAGACTTATAGGAACCAACTAATCAACAATTCTACTTCATATGCAAAAAGCCCCAATTCTATAGGCATGCTTCCTACACAATCTAGCTACTCAAGCTTCAAACTTCTAAAACAAGCATATAAGGTTCCAATCCAAAAACCAGCATTTAAAACAACATTCAACGTATTTAGGGAGTCTCAAACACCTCCCAAATCATACACATTGGTCCCCCATTGCCAAAACACACAAAAGCTAAATGTTTAACAAAACCTTCCATACTTTGAGCTTCTCTTGAACTTGATTGCTTGACCTCTCTTGCTGCCCCTCAAAGACTCTAATGCTCTGCATTATTGAATTAAGAAAACGTAGAGAGCGTAAGCAAAAGCTTAGTGAGGCATGCTCATTAAAAACAATTCAATAACGCAATTAAAACCATTTATAAACCATGCTTAAACCAACCTTTGCACATGCTCATTAGCATAATTAAAACAAGCAATCTCATGCTTCATCATAAACCTTAAAACAAGCATCTCATGCTTCACAAAATACTCAACATGTCATATTGGCTCAAGTGATACATTTCATTTCATAAAACAAGTTCAACAACTTTCCCAAGGACTTTTAAACACCTTGGCCCCAAGGACTTTTAAACACCTTGGCCATGGACTTTTAAACACCATGAATAAGGACCACACAAGGACTTTTAACCACCTTTGTGTCCAATGCTTGAATCACCCCAAGGACTTTTAAACACCTTGGCCCCAAGGACTTTTAAACACCTTGGCCCATGGACTTTTAAACACCATGGAAGGATCACCTAAGGACTTTTAA
The DNA here is from genome assembly GCA_958450335.1 of Hibiscus tridactylites. NCBI lineage: Eukaryota > Viridiplantae > Streptophyta > Magnoliopsida > Malvales > Malvaceae > Hibiscus > Hibiscus tridactylites. The sequence goes on from OY288279.1 coordinate 36,714,116, forward strand.
CCACCTTAGTGTCCGCAACAAGACTCATCCAAGGACTTTTAACCACCTTGATGATCTTAAGTAACAAGGCTCACTCAAGGACTTTTAACCACCTTAGTGACCTTAACATTTTCAAAACACCACTTGCCAATATACATCATTATAATCATTTAATCCACTGTTTTAAAGCATTAAACCAAGCCATTTTCATCATGCATTTCAAAGCATCAATTCTCATCATTTCAATGTATAAAAACAAGGAACTCCTACCTAGAGTTTCCTTCAACATATGGCTTATATAATCAGCAAAATCCATGCTAAAACATGCTTTCAAAAACAGTAATTAAAACATGCAAATCATCACTTTGCAAAACATCAAGTCATGGCCACCACAAGAGAGAAAATCCGAAAAGTTACACTTGAGCTTAGCAAAGTTGTTTAGACTTAAACTAAGCTCCCAAAACCTTCAAACCTTGGTTTAAAAAGCTGAAATCCAATTTCCACAAATCCACTCACCAATTTCCACTTGCTTCAAGCCAAAGCACCAAATCAAGCTTCCGGATCAACCAAACTTGGATCCAATGATGCCTCCCCTGTTTCAACACATCAAAGCAGAGGATTAATGCATCATCATGCATTAATTGCTTCAATGAAAGCACCTAAACTCGCTGCTCTCATCCAACCTCCATTTTCGGCCACCAAACACAACCGAAAATGCATCCAAACCACTTCTAAACAAAGCCCAGCCATAAACCAGCAAAACCTCACTTCCATTAACATCAAATAACATCTAAAAACAACCTATTAACAACCTTATACCTCCAGCAACACCAGATCACCAAGATCACCACAAAAACTACCTTAAAACACAAGCTAAACTTAGGAAACTCAACCTATCCGGGCTTGCATCAATCAAGACTCAATTCCACATCATTTTAGAGATCATTTAACATCAAAAACATCTCTTAAAACACAGATTACTCAGATCTAACGAAAATCATCAAAAACCATCAAAATCTTGCATAATAAGCCAAGATCCATAAATCAACTTAAAAGCCTTTAATTAAACATCAATTTAGGATTGAAAACTTAGGAATTTCAGTAAAGAACTGATAGTTTAGAGGAGAAGGACGTTCTTACCTCCAAACTTGTATTTCTCCACTTTTTGCAATGAAAAAGCTTGTTGAAACTTGTAGCAATTGAAGAGGTTTTGAAGATACAATGATTTGCAATCAAATGAGAGTTAAAAGGAGGAATTTAGGTGAGCAAATCAGAAACAAATCTCTGGAAATGGAGTGTTTGGGTTGAGAGAAAAAGAGAAAAAGAAAATGGGAAGTTAGATGAGAAAATAGCCAAAATGAGTTTTCCCACCTCTTTGGTTATCTTTAAAATCAAAAATTAGCTTATAAAATCTTAGAAAAATCTGGATAAATCACTTTTGGATTAATAGCTCCTTAAAGATTCAAAGTTCCAACCCTTTATAAAATAGCCACCAAACTTGCGAAAATTACATTTTGGTCACTAGCCAAAATGTCACACTTCCAAAACTCATTTTCCAAAATTGATTTCACAGTTCACTTAATTATATTAAAAGATGATTTTAGAACATTTTTCCATATTTTTAATGCAACCCGAACTAGGCTTTCCTAATTTAACCCCTTTAGATTCGAACAGCACTTTGACCAACCGGTCAACGCCCAAAACTCCTAAGCCCAAAACCGGGGCGTTACACCGTCTACCATAACGGTTACACTCAGGAGTCCTCATAACAGCATTAGGTCCTTGTTGACCTCTACCAAGGTTACCACCCCCACGCCTAGCATCATAATGTGGCCTCCTATCCTTATGCCTCTTGTTGCAATCTCTACCATAACCGCGTTCAGCCGCTCGCTTCCCGGAGCTAGAATCACCCGCTCGACTAGTCAGACCAAGGTTCGATTCAATGTCCTTGGCTCTAGTGACCAAGACATCGAAATCTGTATAATCAACCACAAGCATAAAAGTCTTCACATCCGTTACCAACCCATAACGGAATCGTTCGCACCTCTCCCGCTCATTAGGAATTAACTCAGGTGCATACTGAATGAGGCGAACAAACTGAATCTCATACTCATACTACTAACATGCTACCTTGCATAAGAGACATAAACTCTCTTTTCTTCTCATCTAGGTAACGCACACCCAAATACTTCCGCTTGAACGCATTTAAGAAGAACGTCCAAGTCACCTCATCGTCTTCTGTCCCAGAGATAGTGGTCGTCCACCACGTATAAGCATCACCATGCAGCAGTGATACAACACAACCCAACTTCTGCACATTATTGCAGTTCATCTGTCCCAAAATCCGCTTGGTGCTCTCCAACCAAGACTCAAATCGTTTCGGAGATAAACCCCTAAACTCAGTCCCTCCTAGACTGCGAAGACGTTCCAAAGGCAACCTCCCATTGGCATCATCCTGATGCGCAGCTCCATGAGCTCCAGCTACTGCTGCCTGGAAAGCTCCAGCAATAGCCTGAATCAACATGGTCATATCAAGAGCAGCTTGCCCTTGCACACCCTCGAGTCCAACAACCCCAGCACCAACACCAACGTTACCTGCTCCAGCACCACCACCACCGGGTGGTCCACCACCAGGGGGAGGAGGAGGTAGATTCTTGTCATTCTCCTCATTCTCATTCTGAGCCATAGCTCTTGTATTTATCCTCATCTCTCTACGTGGCCCCATTATATAGAAAACAAAGCACTGACAAAAATGCAATAAACACAATTAGGCACAATAAGGTAAGTAATCCAAGTACTCAAGCTCATTTTCGAAAACAATTCCTCTTCATTAGTTTTGATATGGCAATGGGGTCCCCTATCACACTCCAAACATCACAACTGAATCATACAACGCTATTTACACAACATTCCTTCACCCAAAGGACACATCATGCAATTACACATACATCAACCACATAACAAACCTCAATTATACGAGAACCAAGCTCTGATACCACCAAATGTAACCCCCTTAGCCCGGCCTAGACGGTTGACCCGAACTATGAAGGTTACACGGGGAAAACCAAAGTCAACCTAAAAGTCAACCTTGATTCACGACCCCCTTTTTTCTTTTTAATCTTGTCTAGATACATGTTAACCCTAAGTGAGTACTCTTAAAATACGATTGAGAAAGGCACGACGATCGGATAACATATAGGGACTCAATTGCACTTTATATGAGTTTAGGGACCAAATTGTAATTTCTGTAAATTAGAAGATCTTCGATGATTTTAAGGTCACTGATATGAAAATAGTCATGTTACATGCTTCTCTGCCAAATTTCATCTTAATTGGACATCTCAAGCTCAAGCAATTGCAATCTCAACATTTAGGACTAATATGTAAAACATGCAAACATCAGAACAATTCAAATTTGTGTCCAACGGTCACCCGTTTCGAAACACCCACCTGTCGTATCGAAACAGCGTTGACCGTTTCGGTAAGCGGGTGTGTTCTGAGACCAGTTTCGAAACATAGCATTCCAGTAGCCAAATCGTTTCGAAACAACCTCTATCGTTTCGAAACACGAAGGCCATTACATGCCCCTATTGCGAAACACTAGAGGGTGTTTCGATACGGTTTGCCCAGAAACAGCAGCAAAGACTGGTTTTTCACTCAAAAACCTAATCTAACACATCCCAAGGACTCTCTAATCATACCAACAAGTCAACATACATATAAGGATCATATTTGGAACACTCAAACACAATCATAGCATCAAACATGAAATATCATTAGTCTAGAGGCATGCTTCCTAATATCAAAACACAAATAGACAATCCAACCTCAAAAACAAGCAATCAAGGCCATTTACAATCCAACAAGCCAAAACAAACATGCCACAACCATAGGAAGTTTAACATATCTTCCAATTAAAAAACTTTGTTTCCCATTGCCAATCTATCAAAACTAAAGTGTATAAAAACTTCACCATACGTGAGCTTGGATTTCCTTGGATTGACTTAGCTTCCTTGATGCCCGAAAACACCTCAATTGTCTGCATTATTGGTAAAAGAGAGAGCGTAAGCAGAAATGCTTAGTGAGGCATGCTCTAAAGAAAACTAACACAATAATGCACATTTTGAAAAAACACTTTCATCAAAAGATTTTAAACCACATACTCATCTCTTTCTCATGCTTGGAAAAATTTCAAAGCAATACTCATTGAAACCACATGTACCTTCATTCTATCACATGCGTTTAAACCAATGCAAAACCCATGGCAAGGCCAAAATCATGCTTATACTCTAAAGCATTTCATAAACAAACTACATATGCATTTATCATAGCATAAATCATTATATCAAGGTACATGTGAATCAAACCATAACATATTTTATATTGGCATTTCACATCTATTTATTACTCGGATATGCGGACATCTCACTAGACACTTCCGGTGGCATCTCTCATCACCGTACTCACTCGTCTAGCAACATAGTTTCCGGTGGAATCTCTTATCACCGTACTCACATGGCGGAATCTCTCATCGCCACCAAGCTTGGGTATTTCCCAAGTTCTACCCGATGGAATGCCCATCATCGGAATATCTCCCTTTGGCTTAACCTAAGAGCACGTACGAATTTTTAGTTTATAGTTCACTCTCATCCTATTGAGCGATCAATTATATCCGGTAAGTTTCTCAACATCTATGCCAATATATCATGTCAAATCAACATCTCACCTACTGTTTTTCATGCATTAAAACTCATCATTCTCATCTCTTTTCAAAATCATAACATTTGCTATACTTCAACATAAAAGCTCATAACTCAACTATGCAAAATGTTACTTAATGAAATCATTCCAAGCATCATCTCATGCTATAATTCATGCATAAAAACAGTAGGAATTTACCAATCTAAAACCATGAGCATGTAAAAGCATTTAAGGGGGCAATCACCACATTCTAGAGAGCAATCTAGCCAATACTTACTTTCGGACTTAGGAAGGTGTTTCAAACCTTTCCTAAATCCCCAAACCTTGGTTCTTTGTCCCTCAAGGACTTCTAAAACCATATGCACTCACCAATTTCTTTTCGCTTGCTTGCCAAAACGCCAATTAAGCTTACGGATCAACTCCAAAAGTGTCTGAAGATGTCTCCCCTGTTTTAGACACATAAAAGCAGAGGATTAATGCATCACCATGCATTGAAATTGTCAGCCAACACTCCTAAACTCGCTGCTCTACCTAAACACAACATTTCGGCTACCAAACACTACCGAAATCACCTCCAAACTCTTCCAAAACATAACCCAACCAAGATCCATCACTTCTAATCATTTCTAAACATCAATTAACATCAAAAACAACCCTAAACTCGTCCTTATACCTCCAGCTATAATAGAACACCAAAATCACCCCAAAACCACCATTATCACAAGTAAAAACTTAGGAAAAACCACCTCATCGGGATTGGATTGATAAAACCTCATTTCTTACATCGTTTAACATCCAAAATACATTAGAAAACCATCTCAAAACAGAGCCCAATCAATTACCACGAAAATCTTCAAGATCTCTTCCAAAATCTTGAGTTTTAAGCCAAAATCTTGTTTCTAACATTAAAATCATTCATAAATCTTTAATAAAGGATTGACAACTTGGGAATTTCAGTAAAGAACTGAGTATTTAGAGGAGAAGAACAATCTTACCTCTAAAAGATGATTTCTCCTTGATTTGGGCAAGTTTCCATGAAAATACAATGTAGAAATCAAATGGATTTGTTGCAAGATTGATTAGGAATCAATGAGTGATGGAAATCTCATCAAATGAAGTGGAAATCAAAGTAAATTTTGCTGGAGAAAAAGTGTTTGGTTGATAGGATTTTGAGAGAAAATTAAATGAGAGAAAATTAGAGAAAAGTGGTTATGAAAGTCAATGGTAGTTTATCACCTTTATTTTATTTAATTAAATCATTGATTAAATCACCCAAATTAAGGAAAAATCTGATGAAAACATGTTTGGTAAATTAGCTCCTTAAAGATTCAAAGATTCAATCCTTTACAAAACATTCACTACTAAACTTTGTAAAAACTACGATTTGGTCACTACATCAAAATGTAGTATTTCCAATCCTTATTTTGTAAAATTGATTTCACCATTCACTTATATATATTAAATGAGGATTTTTAGATATTTTTCTATATTTTTAAAGCATCCCGAACTAGGTGTTCCCTAAAACTCCCTTTTATATTCGAACCGTTTCTCAGACCGGTCCGGTTCAGACCCTAAACTTCTAAGCCTAAAATTGGGGTGAAGGGAAAATAGCAAGAAATAACTCAGAATTAATCTATAATGCCAGTGCAGTGTGTGCAGAACAGTGTACAGGCTGAATATGAAGAATAACTAGATAAACAAAGATGTTATCATGATGTTTAAGGTTGCTGCCGAGACAGCACAATTAAGCACAATTATTTAATCATGGCAATGAGGGCTTCAGCTTATCACTACTACTTTTCTAGGTCTGAAATTAAGATAGGAGCAAACCACAAAACCTCGAACCCATGTAGTAGAGTCATCCCGCACATGATTCTTCCTAGAGCCTGTTTCGGGCAAAAAAAAAATTAGATTCATGGACTTTGATAGCATCGGAGTGTCCTCGCACATGATTCTTCCTAGAGCCTGTTTCGGGCACCTCTAGGGTAAAATAACATTTTTTTTCTTTGTTTTCCTCTGTCGTGGCAATGCTTTATTTTTCTATTTCTGTTTTCTGCCTCGGCGGCTACCTGCAACCATTGTTTGAACTTTGCAAAGAATTCTAAAAACAAAGCAGGCATCGTTCATTAGATATTCTAACAAATTTAGCAAGTAAAAGTAGTGTTTGATAGTTTTGGCAATTAAAAAAATTCTAAGTTATTTTTCATGCTTTTCCCGGAATTAAGTTCAATTTATTTATTGGTGCGAAAATAATTAATCGGCTATCTATCATAGGCACAAGTTATAACATTTTTTTCTTTTCCGATTGATAAGAAGGCAAGTACAATGCAATCTATATGCAACTAAGATGCCTAAACAAAAATATGAGAACTATACCACCCAAACTTGAGATGGGCATTGCCCTCAATGCACAAAATAAAACTAAAACTGAAAAATAAATATGAGAAAGGGAAAGAAAACTCAGGCGTAGTTGCTTTCAGATGGTGGAGAAGATGTGGAGGAGTTATCTGCTCTTCCTCGAGTTGCGAGTTGCGGCAGTGTTGCCCTTGTTATGCTCGGATGCTCGATTCCTTAGGGTCTAAATCTGGGTAAGTAGTTGTCAGACGGGAATAAAACGCAAATAAAATCTGGTCCTAAGTAGGTAAAATCTACTCTTAAATAAAACAATAAAGATGTCGAAAAAATAAACACTTAAACAAAATTTTGTTACTCTAGGAGTGCATTGATATGCATCTCCTAAAGTAACTACTCCCTTATCAGTTTAGCTCAAGAGGGTCATTTTCGATACTTCTTGTAATCCACCCGCACCCTCCATCTAGTGATTATCCTCATGGTGGAGGAGTCCTTCTTCCTCGTTCCCTTGTAATCCATGTGAACCTTCCATCTTGTTCCTATTCATGAAGGCATGAACATGTGATTAGGAAAAATTATATAACTACTTAACCATGTACTTACCTCATTTTTGTCGAAGTTCGTCTTAGGGGAAAGTTTCTTTTGCTGTCGAGGCAGCTACTGCGGAAACCAGCTGTTGTGGTAGTCTTCTGTCATAGTGTTGTGCCGGTCAAGCGAAAACTCTTTATGCTCCTCGAAAATCTCCATCAATATAGATTTTGACGGTTGTAACTCTGCCTGCATCGGCTCCTCTATCTCTATATATATAATCCATAGCTGCCGAGGTGTTTGCCGAGGCAGGCGTCATTATTGAGGCTTCTGTCGTGGTGGGCCTCTCTGTTGAGGCAAAGCTGTGCTCAGGTGTTGTCAGTTCGTTCTAAGGGCAAGGTTCTAGGTAGCTGCCGGAACAACTGTCAATCTTGCTGTCTGGGCATCATTCTGCATCCTCTTGGCTTGGAGGTTTGAATTTCTTCGTACACATTGGAGATCTTTCCTCGCATTGCTCTTCTTCCTCTTGTCCTGAGACATCAGTATCCCTTAATTATGGATGTTCATCTATAGCATCAATGAGCACTGAATTGTTCAGACGTGCATCCATTTTAGCGATGTTAGCGTCCATAGAAGCTAATACTTTATCCTTGAGCGCAAGGAAAGTTCAAAGTGTGTCCTCAAAAGATTTTGGTTGTTCTTGCAGATAGCTATATTCATAGGGCATGTCGCTTTCTGCAGCAAAACTACTATGGTAATTTTTTTTTTGAGATTTTTGATCATACCATGAAAAATCTTGCTGCTGCAGCGGCAACTGCGACAGCGGCATCATCTTTCCCTGTTGCTGTTGCGGCGGCATCTACTGTTCATATTCAGACATCCACTCCCAAGTGGTTTTTCTCGACAAGTCTGCTATAAAAAGATGAGGGCAACTGTCGAACACATGATTGCCCTCACAAAATTCGCAAGAACTTTCCCAAATATTGTTGCCCTTAACTCGTGGGGCACTTGAATAAGCACTTTCCCACATAATTTTTTTTCGAATGAAAATAAGAATAATAAAAACTAAATTAAATGCAAATAAAAATAAAAGTGCAGAAATATAAATACAAATTTCGTTGTTACCAATTTCTGGCAACAGCGCCAAAAACTTGTAGAGAGTTTGGGTGTTATATATTTCTGAGTGCAAGTGCACACTCCTGTCAAGTTATAGTATAAAAGATATCGTCTCCCACAGGGATTGGACAACTTTATTCAAGTTGTAAGTCATGCACAAGAAAAGTAAATGCACAATTAAATTGGATGGTCGAAAGGCAAAGTAAAATAAACACACAAGTAATTAAAGAGGAAGTGATCAGATTGATAGAGAGAGCATGGTTATGTTGTTGCTTAGTGTGAAACTGCGTTGAATACGTCAAGTGTGTTTTATGCCGCCACGATCGGCTGCCTTGGCGGGTAATGGCAGATTGAGGCGGCGACAACTTTCGCTTCCACAGCGGCACTCTGCTCTTGCAACTTTCGCTGTCCCGACAGGTGAGATAAAGGGAAGTCCCGGCGGCAAGTCTGGCAGATACTCCAAGTTTGGCGAAGCAATTTTGAAGTGATCCTACATATGTCTAGGCTAGGATTCTATTGCTGCGTGATGTAGGCAATACCTAGCAATCTCAGCGTAAACCTAACACAGACAGTCAACATTTGGTTACTCCTTTTAGCCGCTGAAATTCTAACTTATGTCTAAGCTGAATTAGTCAACACCTCTTCATGATGAGACCGTGCCTAATTCTTTTGTTAGTTTGATACTGTCGTGCCCGGCAAATGGATTTTTCAACTAGACTTTTGGAACTAATTAAAGGAAGTGAAGCACATGAATTAAGCAAACTAAGAGTATTTTATTGCAAACCCAAACTTGAAAACCTAAACAACCGTTCTAACAACTAATTACAACATAACCCAAACCCAAATAGAGAATTAGAACATGTCAGCGACAAGAATACCTAAGCTATGCCTAAGGAAAACCTAAGCTTGTGTTTTTTGATTTGCTAAATACATGAGGTTTATATAGGCAAAGGACCAGTCTAAGTCCTTCTTGGAGTAGAAGTCCTCAAAAGGCTTTTGCATGAAATGTAACTTTAAAATCCGACTTCTTTGAGTTGAATATAGACTTCTTTTCCTGTTGCCTTGTTCCACAAGTAAGCTTGTTCTTCTCCTCCGACGGCTCTATCTGCTGCTCCAGGCGTCAGAAAATTGAGTGGATGACATCGTTAGAATCAAGATTTTCTACTTTACCAATCGCATTCCAATTTACCAACTTCGCACTTTGCTGCCGTGGGCAGCAATCTCACTTTGCTGTCTTGGGCGGCAGACTTACTTTGTTGTCCTGGGCGGCAGACTCACTTTGCTGTTCTGGGCGGCAAACACACTTTGTTGCCCTGAGCAGCAGACTCACTTTGTTGTCCTAGGCGGCAGCAGGTCCTCTGCAGCGGCTCTCTCTGTGTGAAACTGCTTCAGTACAGCTCCCTAGTCTGCTGCCTCAGCATCATGTCCTCAGCTCCTCTCTCCTTCTGTCAGCCTCTAGTACCTGAAACTAAAACTAAGCTAAAACAATACCTTTTCATTACCAAATAAAAGATAATCAATAAAAAGCATGACAAAGTAAAGAATATTGTAAAATGCAATGCATGATCCTAATTATGCCTAAAATGTACTCAATAATAGCAATAATATGAGATGGAATGTGCTTGAAATATAGAACTTATGCACACTTTACATAAAGCGAAGAGAAATTTTATAAACTTCAAAGTACAACAAAACCAAGAACAAGAGATGATTTTGAGTTTCACCCCAAATAGGGTATTTATAGTAGTCTAAAAACCCTAAAATAACTCTAAAATGATAAGAGATAAATCCTAAAATATTTAAAATACAAAAGATAATTCCTAAAGTGATAAGAAATAAATCCTAAAGTGTTTAAATTAAATAGAAAATATAATTCCCAAGTATTAATCCAAATCTCGGCTGATAAGTTATCTAGAATGCGGTTTATAAGATATCAAGCGTTGCTGACATCATCTTCTAGAAGCTGCATATTTGTCGCCCAATCAGCACTTTTCATGCCCACTAATCCAGCCATGAATCTAGAAAAACAAATTACACAATTTCATCAGTTTTAGCAACATTTCTGGAATCTACTGTTCTGCATTGAAAGTTAACAAGAGTGCCCAAATTAGTAACTTAAAACAACCAATCAAGGAGTAATTAAACACAAAACAAAGCATAGAATAAGCACTTCACCTTTCAAGCTTGTATATGGTAAACCATGCCATCTGCCAGTGGAGCTTGAACATAAAGCCTTTAGGGCAATCACAACTCTTGACATGGCATGGGTTGCAGCAGGAGAAAAGATGATGTTAGAACTCAACGAGTTAGAAAAATTCCATGCACTTGCCTATGAGAATGCCAAGCTATACAAGGAGAGAACCAAACGTTGGTATGATAAGAGAATCTTGCTAAGACATTTTGAGGTAGGTCAACTAGTTCTTCTATTTAACTCATGGCTTAAATTGTTTCCAGACAAGCTTAAGTCGAGATGGTCAGTCCCCTTTGAAGTAGTACATCCATATGCTCATGGTGTCGTGGACATCAAGGATTTGAAAACCGGGGGAATTTCCAACGTAAATGGTCAGCACATAAAGCATTATTTTGAGGGGGAAACATGTAAATGCCAAGGAGACTGTTCTCTTGGCAGAATTACCATAACACCATCGACATGTTTGGAACTTTCTAAATATTAGGTTAAATGTTTTTCATTTAGGATTTAGGATTTTTCATCAGATTTTCCCTTTTCTTTTAGTTTTATTTTTTTTGTCGGGTTGAAAGGTTTTCATTTAAGTGGATGCAGATTTGGTGCCATAGAGATATATTCATTAAGTGGTTGGATTGAATGGTGACGCGCCCAGAATGATGCTAGAAACTGATCTTGGCGTGCAACAGGAGTAACTTTGGGGGAAATAAATTACCCTAGCTTGATTTAATTTAAAACATGAGAGAGAAAAAGTAATAAACCCTAGCCTCCCAAAAATTAAGATAATTTAAATTCAATTTAATTACCTTATCACTTTAAACCTTATCATTATCACTTATCATTTTCATAAGCTATCACATCATCCATTTTCTCTCTCCCCAAAGCACGCTATCTTTCCATCATTACCTTCTTTAAACCCATCATAATTACTTTTTAACCTAAACACTCAACCTTTCCATCTAGCAACTCATTCAAACTTTATTTCCTTTACTTTTCACTTCATCTTCTTTACCTAGCCATTCATCTCTCTCTCTTTTCACCCAAAGAAAATCAAGCTTTTGTTTCTTTCCCTTTCAAAAATCTCCATGGCGTCCTCATCTAAAACCTTCCGAACATTTTTCAACGAGGAGATCCAAAAGAAGTATGAAGACAACTTTGCTTCAAAGTCCTTTTGCTTCGAAAGAAATTTTAGTTTTGAGCCCGAGAAAGATCAAGCCTTTCCCCCTGAAGTCATGGACACCGTCGCCAGACACAAGTTGAAGACGTTTTGCCAACAAAAGGGTGAGATCTTTCCAAATATTTTTCGAGAAGTTTACGCACATTTAACTACTAAAGCTAACCCATTCTTGATGATTCGAGAAAATGTGTGTGTTTTGAGGAAGGGGAAATCAACATAATGCTCAAATTTGATGTGGGGAATGAGCATGCTGAGTTTGTCGCCAACATGACCGCTGCCAAAAGGAAGATGATCTTGGAAGAATTGTGTGAACCGGGCACAGAGTGGACTGTATCCCCCAAAGGGCACCGCACGGTCAAAAGAGTAGCCCTTAAACCACAAGCGAAGGGCTGGAATCATTTTCTTAAAGTAAGTGTGATGCCGACAACCCACAATGAGACCGTTTCAGAGGACCGGCTGGTTTTGTTGCATTCAATCCTTAAGGGGCGAAAGATTAATGTTGGTCGGATTATCATCGATGAGATTTACATATGTGCCCTAAAGCCAACTAGAAGGTTGTTCTTTCCTCTCCTTATTTGCAAAATTAATTGGCGACACGATGTGCCCACGATAGAGGAAGATGTTACCCTTGAAGTGAAGAGTTACACAATTACGCCAGCCAGTTGGAGGAACCTCACTAGCATTGTTGTGAAAGATACGGATAAGGACAAGGGCAAGGGCAAGGCTGTTACGCCAACACTCAAGGCCAAGGAACCAAAGGCGAAGCCAACAGCCTCAATGCCAATAGAGACAACGAAAAGGCTTGCTCATATGTATCTCCGGCAAGAAAAAATCTTAGAAAATTAGAAGAGGTGTAACCCCCTCGTCCCGGTCTAGACGACTGAGCGGTCCGAGTAGGCTACATGGGAAAACCGAATTGAAACCCGCTAAGGCTCCCCTTCGGTTAGAAACCCTAGAAAATTTGTAACACCCCAATTTTGGGCTTAGAAGTTTTGGGTTTGAATCGGACCAGTCGGATTTCGGTTCGAATATAAAAGGTGATTTTAGGGAAAGCCTAGTTCGGGATGCATTAAAAATATGGAAAAATATTTAAAAATCCTCTTTTATTATATGTAAGAGAGTGGTGAAATCAATTTTACAAAATGAGGTTTCGAAATGTGACATCTCAAGTTAGTGACTAAAATGTAATTTTTGAAAAGTTGGTGACTGTTTTAAAAGGATTGAAACTTTGAATCTTTAAGGAGCTAATTTACCCAATAAGAGTTTTCTCCAGATTTTTCTTAATATTAAACATTTATTAAATGATATTTAATAAAAGGAAAAAGGGGGAAATGGATATTTTTGAATTCATAACTAACTTTTCTCAAATTTTTCCCACTTCATTTTCTCTCAGCCAAACACATTTCCCCAGCCATTTTTCCTTTGATTTTAACATCTAAAGATGAGATTTCAATCTCTAATTGATCTCTAATCATTCCTACATCAAATCCTTATCATTTGCTTATTGAATTTTCAAGAATCTTGGCTTTAAACAAGGAGAAACTCACATTTAGAGGTATGAACGTCCTTCTCCTCTAAATACTCAGTTCTATACTGAAATTCCCAAGTTCTCAATCCTTGATTTAAGTTTTATTAAAGGTTTTAATGATGTGTTCTTGATCTTGGCTTAAAATGCAAGATTTGGATTTAATTTTGAAGAAATTCGTATTAAATGATTGGGCTCTGCTTTGAGATGTCTTTTTGATGTAAATTCGATGTATAAATGATGTGTAATTGAGGTTTAATCAATGCAATCTCGAATAAGTTGATTTTCCTAAGTTTTTGATTGAGTTAATGGTGGTTTTTGGGGTGATTTTCATGTTCTGCTATAGCTGGAGGTATAAGGACGTGATTAGATCCTTTTTGGATGTTAATTGATGTTTAAGACTGATTGGAATTAATGGATCTTGGCTGGGTAATGTTGTAGAGGTGTTTGGATGTGATTTCGGTTGTGTTGGTAGCCGAAATGTGAGTGTTGATGAGAGCAGCGAGTTTAGGTGTCTTGGTTGAAGATATTAATGCATGATGATGCATTAATCCTCTGCTTTGATGTGTTTAAAACATGGGAGACATCTTCGGATCCTTGTGGTGTTGATCCGGAAGCTTGATTGGTGTTTCGGCAAGCTTGCGAAACGGAATCGGTGAGTGAAGTTTGGTTTTTCAGCTTTGAAACCAATGTTTGAAGGTTATGGGAGCTTAGTTTAAGTCTAAACAACTTAGCTAAGCTCAAGAGTAAGTTTTCAGAAAAACTCTCTTGTTGATGAACCATGAGATGGTTGAATGCAATGTGTTTTATTTGCATGTTTAAATTCTGTTTTGAAAGCATATTTTAGCATGTTAAATGTTGGTTTTATAAGCTATGTGTTGAAGGATGCTCAAGGTAAGGGATCCTTGTTTTGAACATTGATAAATGTGGTTTTGATGCATAGTAATTGATGATGGTTAATGGCTTTGATAAATGCTTAAAACAGTGGATTAATGATATTAAATGATGTATATTGGCAAGTGATGTGTTGGTTTAAAAGTACTTGAATCGGATATAGTTAGCCGGCTATAGGATTGGGTGCACCGTGAATAAAGTCACTTTGGATGTTGAGGGGTTGTGATTGTACCGTAAACTCCATCCAAGTACACTAAAGAGATGGTTTAGATCACCATGGTGGTTAAAAGTCCATGAGTGGATCTTGTGTTAAGGTCACAATGGTGGTTAAAAGTCCATGTGTGGACCTTGTGTTCTGAGTCCTGTGTTCTCGTTAGTGATGTTATACAACTACCAATGAGTGATGTGGAGGGGTTGTGATTGTACCATAGTCTCCATCACGGGTGTTGAGGGGTTGTGATTGTATTGTATACTCCACCTTGATATTGGTAGTGTGTATGAAGCGTATGGGACAACGCTTGTAATCCGCGTATCCGATTGTGTTTTGAATTGTAAAATGATTATGTTTATCACTTGAAAGCCAATATGACATGTCGATGATTTGAAGCATGAGATGCTTGGTTGGTATGCATAATTGCATGAAAAATGTTGTTTTTGAACTATAGGCCTTGAAAAGGTGTTTTTACAAATGCATTATTGTGATGTTTTATTTGAGCATTCCTCACTAAGCTATGTGCTTACGCTCTTTCTTTCTAAACCAATAATGCAGAGCATTGAAGTGCACAAAGGGCAGCAAGGGGGGTCAAGGATCCAAGTGAAAGACTAAGCTCATGTATGGTGAATGTTTTCCTAACACAATTAGCTTTTGACATTTGGCAATGGGAACCTAGATTGCGTTTTTGGGAGATGTTTTGGACTCCCTAAGTTGGTTTTATGCCTTTGATGATGTTGGAACATGTAAATGGCCTTTTGGTATTTGGTTTGGTGTTTTGATGGTTGCATGATTTTCAATATAGGATGCATGCCTATAGAATTGGGATTTTTCTTGAATGATGCCATGATTGAGATTAGTTGATGCTAATATGTTCCTTAAGTGTTTGATGACTTGTGTGTATGATATGGAGGTCATATGGTTGTGTTCGATGGGTTGAAAGAGTAATAAACCAGCAAAATTCTGCATTTCTGGGCAGCCCGTATCGGAACGGGTGCTACCGTTACGGAATAGAGGGCCTGAAATGGCCTTAGCGTTTCGAAACAGGTAGAGCTGTTCCGAAACGAATTTGCTACTGCCAAGCCCTGTTCCGCAACTCGTTTTGGAACGGTCCTGCGTTACGAAACGGATCTTCCCCGTTTCGGAACACTCGACCGTTGGGCACTGAATCTGATGGTTAAATGTTTTGAAACTCTCACGTTTTGGTCCCAATCTTTGTATATGCAATTGGTTGAGTTTGAGATATCCGTTTGAGATGAAATTTGGCAGAGAGGCATGAAACATGATTAATTTCATAATGGTAATCTAAAAGTTGTCAAGGTCCTCACAATTTTTTGAATTTGCAATTTGGTCCCTAAATTTGTATGTTGTGCAATTGAGTCCGTAAATGTTTTCCGAAAGCTGTGATTTTTTTAATATGTTCTTTCCAAGAATACACTTAGGGTTAATATGCATTTAGACATGTTTAAAAACAAAAAAGGGTCGTTAATCAAGGTTGACTTTCGGGTTGACTTTGGTTTTCCCCGTGTAATCTTCGTAGTTCGGGACAACCGTCTAGGCCGGGCTAAGGGGGTTACATTTGGTGGTATCAGAGCCAGGTTCTCGAGTAATTGGGAATTGTTATGTGGGTGATATGTGTATGATTGCTTTGTATGCTTGATGAGTGGAAGTATGATGTATGAATTGCAAGTATGTTGCAATTGTGGTGTATGCTGTGGTGAAGCATGTTAGAGGGATCCATTGCCAAATCAAAGCTAATGAAATAATTTGTTTTAATTGGAAATGAGCTTGAGTACTTGGATTGCTTACCTTGCTGAGCCTGACTTTGTTTATTGCATTGTGATTGCATTGTTTAGTGAATGGGACCTCGTAGAGAGACGAGGATTAATACGGGAGCTATGGCTCAAAATGAGAACGAAGAGAATGTTGAAAATGTGGTGGATTTACCTCCTCCACCTGGTGGTGGTGGTGCTGGGGGTGAAGGAGCTGGTGTTGCTGCTGGTGCTGGGGTCGCTGGACCTGAAGCTGTGCAGGGGCAAGCTGCTCCTGATATGACAATGCTGATACAAGCTATTGCTGGAGCTTTTCGGGCGGCGGTAGCTGGTGCTCAAGGAGCTGGGCATCAGGGAGATGCTAATGCTTGACTACCTTTGGAACGTTTGCGCAGTCTGGGAGGGACTAAGTTCAGGGGTTTGTCTGCTGAAGGTTCTGAGTCTTGGTTGGAAAGTACCAAGAGAATTTTGGGACAAATGAATTGTAATGATGTGCAGAAGCTGGGCTGTGTGATATCATTGTTGCATGACGATGCGTATACCTGGTGGACGACCACTATCTCCGGAATGGAGGAAGCTGATGTAACTTGGACGTTCTTTCTGAACGCGTTCAAGAGGAGGTATCTGGGTGTACGATACCTGGATGAAAAGAAGAGGGAATTCATGTCTCTCACTCAAGGGAGCATGTCTGTGGCTGAGTACGAGGTTCAGTTTGTCCGACTCAGTCAGTACGCACCTGAGCTTGTTCCTGATGAGCGGGAGAGGTGTGAACAGTTCCGTTATGGTTTGGTGACGGAAGTGAAGACCTATATGTTGGCTGCTGAGTATACTGACTTTGATGTGCTGGTTGGTAGGGCAAAGGACATTGAGCTGAATTTGGGTTTATCTTCTAGAGGAGTTGGTTCTAGTGCAGGCAAGCGAGCTGCTGAGTATAGTTCTGGTGGCGGACGAAACAAGAGAGGACGCAATCGGAAGTTTCAGTCTTCGGTTAGGCGTGGTGGTGGAGGCCAAGGTGCGCCTGGTCAGGGGGATAAGGCGAGAGCTGATCCGAACACATGTTGGACATGCGGATCGCGTGGACATTTGAAGCGTGATTGTCCTCGAGCAGCGATGGAGGTTCAGGCTCCTGTTGTGGTGACCGATAACTCATGCTGGAACTGTGGTTCAGTGGATCACATGAGGAGGGAGTGTCCTCTGTTGGCCGGTGGTGGCCAGGGATGTGCACCTGGAGTTGTTGCACCACAGAGAGGTCGTGGGCGCGGCCGTGGTAACTTCCAGCGCAGAGAGGATGCTGGAAGTAATGTAGCTCATGCTGTAGCTGTTCAGCCTGAGGGTGGTGGCCAGGCCAGAGTGTATGCTCAGAGGGAGGGGAGGAATGACACAAATGTGATCGCAGGTGCTTTCACTTTGCAATCCTTGTCATTACTTTCCTTGATTGATTCTGGATCTACACACTCATACATATTGCGTGAGCATGCTCAATTGCTTGGTTTGCTTGTTGAGTCTTTGGATGTTGGTATGCGTGTAACTAGTTCTTTTGGTGAGACTGTTGTGACTCGAAAGCTTTATAGAAGATGTCCCTTGGTTGTGCAAGACCATGTTTTTCATGTTGATCTTATGGAATTACCTTTCTATGTTTTTGATGTAATCCTTGGTATGGATTGGCTTGTTGAGCATCTAGCTGTAGTGGATTTTGAGAATAAGCGAGTTTCGTTGAAGCTTGCGGATGATTATGAGGTAGTTGTGGTTGGTGAGAATGTGGAGTTTCTTGCCAATGTGGTGTCTACATTGGAAGCGAGCCGGATGCTGAGGCAAGGTTGTGAAGCTTACCTAGCCTTTGTGATGAATCCTAGCTCTAAAGAGTTACGTGTGCAAGATATCAGGACTGTGCGAGAGTTTCCTGGTGTGTTTCCGAAGGAGTTGCGTGGATTGCCTCCTAATCGCGAAGTGGAGTTTGGAATTGAGATGTATGAAAACACAACTCCAGTGTCCATTACTCCTTATCGAATGGCACCTAAAGAGTTGAAAGAGCTGAAGACGCAACTTCAGGAGTTGCTTGATCGTGGTTTCATTCAGCCGAGTGTATCGCCTTGGGGTGCACCGGTCTTGTTTGTGAAGAAAAAGGATGGCACTATGAGAATGTGCATTGATTACCGTCAGCTTAACAAGTTGACTATCAAGAATCAGTATCCATTGCCGAGAATTGATGATCTTTTTGATCAATTTCGGGGAGCGGCTGTGTTCTCTAAAATTGACTTAAGGTCAGGGTATTACCAGTTGAAGGTGAAGGATGTGGATGTGCCAAACACAGCTTTCAGAACGAGGTATGGGCATTATGAGTTTCTTGTGATGACGTTTGGTTTGACGAATGCTCCTGCAGCTTTCATGGACATGATGAATAGAGTATTCCATGAATACTTGGATAAGTTTGTTGTGGTGTTCATTGATGATATCCTCGTGTACTCTCGTACTGAGGAGGAGCATGAAGGGCATTTGAGAATTGTGTTACAAGCTTTGTTGGAGAATCAGCTTTATGCCAAGCTGAGCAAGTGTGAGTTCTGGCTTAGAGAAGTTGTGTTTCTTGGTCATGTGGTTTCTACTGAGGGAATACGTGTTGATCCTCAAAAGATTGAGACAGTGATGAATTGGAAGCCTCCTAAGTCTGTTCATGAAGTCCGTAGTTTCCTTGGTTTGGCAGGATACTATCGGAGATTCGTGGATGGGTTTTCAAAGATTGTTGCACCTTTGACGAAGTTGTTGTAGAAAGATGTTAAGTATGAGTGGACGGAAGCGAGACAGCAGGCTTTTGAGAAGCTTAAGGTAGCTTTAAAGCAAGCTCCTATCTTGGTTCAACCTGAATCAGGGAAAGAGTTTGTGGTGTATAGTGATGCGTCCTACGTTGGCTTCGGATGTGTGTTGATGCAAGAGGGTAAGGTGGTGGCTTATACATCACGACAGTTGAAGGTGCATGAGCGCAATTATCCTACGCATGACATTGAGTTAGCTGCGGTGGTTTTCGCTTTGAAAATTTGGAGACATTACCTGTATGATGAGAAGTGTACGGTGTACACGGACCACAAGAATTTGAAGTGTCTGATGTCTCAGAAAGAGTTGAATCTTAGGCAACGACGTTGGGTGGAGTTGTTTAAGGATTATGATTTGACGACGAGTACCATCCGGGTAAAGCTAATGTTGTAGCGGATGCCTTGAGTAGGAAGGTAGCTGTGGAGTTGAGAGCTATGTTTGCCAGTTTGAGTATTTCACGTGATGGTGGTCTTGTGGCTGTGTTGCAAGTGAAACCATCCTTGGTTCAGTTGATTAAGGAAAAGTAGTTGTTGGATGATTCCTTGGTGCCACATGTTCAGGATATTGCGGAAGATAGGCCATCGGATTTCTGCTTTAATGATGATGGAGTTTTATGTTTTGGGAGTCGGATAGTAGTGCCCAATGATGCTGATTTGAGGCGTGCTATTTTGACTGAAGGTCATAGTAGTCCTTTTGCTATGCACCCTGGTAGTACTAAGATGTACCGTGATCTTCGTGATGAGTACTATTGTGTGGGTTTAAAGAAAGATGTTGCTGAGTTTGTAAGCAAGTGCATGGTATGTCAGCGAGTTAAAGCTGAGCATCAGTTTCCTTCAGGGTTGTTGCAACCGTTGAGGATTCCTGAGTGGAAGTGGGAAAGGATTACCATGGACTTTGTGTCTGGTTTGCCCTTGTCGCCATCGAAGAAGAATTCGGTGTGGGTGATTGTGGATCGCCTGACAACGTGTGTGCATTTCTTGCATGTGCGTACTACGTACACTTTAGACAAGCTTGCGGAGCTGTACATTGCTGAGATAGTGTGGTTGCATGGTGTGCCAAAGTCGATTGTGTCGGATAGAGATCCGAGGTTTACATCACGTTTCTGGCAGTGTTTGCATCAGGCTTTGGGTACACGGTTGAATTTCAGTACTTCTTATCATCCACAGTCGGATGGACAGTCTGAGCGTGTTATCCAGGTGTTGGAGGATATGTTGAGGTGCTGCGTGATTGAGTTTCAGGGTTCTTGGGAGAAACATCTGCCTTTGGTGGAGTTTGCCTATAATAATAGTTATCAGGCAAATATTCAAATGGCACCTTATGAAGCTTTCTACGGGAGGAAGTGTAGGACTCCTCTTTGTTGGGCTGAAACGGGTCAGAAGTTGGTTTCGATGCCAGCTTTGTTGAAGGGGGCTACCAAGAAGGTGAAGCTCATTTGTGAGCGTTTGAAGGCAGCTTCTGATCGATAGAAGTCTTACGCGGATTTGAAGCGTAAGGAGATTGAGTATGCGCTGGGTGACCGTGTGTTTTTAAAAGTTTCGCCTTGGAAAAAAGTGATGAGGTTTGGCCGAAAGGGTAAGCTGAGCCATAGGTACATTGGACCATACGAGGTGATTGAGCGTGTGGGTCCTGTTGCGTACAAGTTGAGGTTACCGCAAGAGTTGGAAAAGATTCATGATGTGTTTCATGTTTCTATGCTTCGGAAGTATAGATCGGATCCTTCCCATGTGATGCCTGTGGAAGAAGTGGAATTGAATCCGGATTTGACCTATGATGAAGAACCAGTGAAGATTCTGGATTCGGATAGTAAGGTTCTTCGTGGCAAGACCATTGAGTTGGTAAAGGTGTTGTGGAAGCATCGTGGTGTTGAAGAAGCCACGTGGGAACAGAAGGAGGACATGTTGAAGCAGTTTCCGTACCTCTTTCCTTCAGGTAAATTTCGAGGACGAAATTTATTAGGGGGGGGGAGAGTTGTAACACCCCAATTTTGGGCTTAGAAGTTTTGGGTTTGAATCGGACCAGTCGGATTTCGGTTCGAATATAAAAGGTGATTTTAGGGAAAGCCTAGTTCGGGATGCATTAAAAATATGGAAAAATATTTAAAAATCCTCTTTTATTATATGTAAGAGAGTGGTGAAATCAATTTTACAAAATGAGGTTTCGAAATGTGAAATCTCAAGTTAGTGACTAAAATGTAATTTTTGAAAAGTTGGTGACTATTTTAAAAGGATTGAAACTTTGAATCTTTAAGGAGCTAATTTACCCAAGAAGAGTTTTCTCCAGATTTTTCTTAATATTAAACTTTTATTAAATGATATTTAATAAAAGGAAAAAGGGGAAAATATATATTTTTGAGTTCATAACTAACTTTTCTCAAATTTTTCCCAATTCATTTTCTCTTCATTTTCTCTCAGCCAAACACATTTCCCCAGCCATTTTTCCTTTGATTTTAACATCTAAAGATGAGATTTCAATCTCTAATTGATCTCTAATCATTCCTACATCAAATCCTTATCATTTGCTTATTGAATTTTAAGGAATCTTGGCTTTAAACAAGGAGAAACTCACATTTAGAGGTATGAACGTCCTTCTCCTCTAAATACTCAGTTCTTTACTGAAATTCCCAAGTTCTCAATCTTTGATTTGAGTTTTATTAAAGGTTTTAATGATGTGTTCTTGATCTTGGCTTAAAATGCAAGATTTGGATTTACTTTTGACGAAATTCGTATTAAATGATTGGGCTCTGTTTTGAGATGTCTTTTTGATGTAAATTGGATGTATAAATGATGTGTAATTGAGGTTTAATCAATGCAATCCCGAATAGGTTGATTTCCCTAAGTTTTTGATTGAGTTAATGGTGGTTTTTGGGGTGATTTTGATGTTCTGCTATAGCTGGAGGTATGAGGACGTGATTAGATCCTTTTTGGATGTTAATTGATGTTTAAGAATGATTGGAATTGATGGATCTTGGCTGGGTAATGTTGTAGAGGTGTTTGGATGTGATTTCGGTTGTGTTGGTAGCCGAAATGTGAGTGTTGATGAGAGTTGCGAGTTTAGGTGTCTTGGTTGAAGATATTAATGCATGATGATGCATTAATCCTCTACTTTGATGTGTTTAAAACAGGGGAGACATCTTCGGATCCTTGTGGTGTTGATCCGGATGCTTGATTGGTGTTTCGGCAAGCTTGCGAAACGAAATCGATGAGTGAAGTTTGGTTTTCAGCTTTGAAACCAATGTTTGAAGGTTATGGGAGCTTAGTTTAAGTCTAAACAACTTAGCTAAGCTCAAGAGTAAGTTTTCGGAAAAACTCTCTTGTTGATGAACCATGAGATGGTTGAATGCAATGTGTTTTATTTGCATGTTTAAATTCTGTTTTGAAAGCATATTTTAGCATGTTAAATGCTGGTTTTATAAGCCATGTGTTGAAGGATGCTCAAGGTAAGGGATCCTTGTTTTGAACATTGATAAATGTGGTTTTGATGCATAGTAATGCATGATGGTTAATGGCTTTGATAAATGCTTAAAACAATGGATTAATGATATTAAATTATGTATATTGGCAAGTGATGTGTTGGTTTAAAAGTACTTGAATCGGATATAGTTAGCCGGCTGTAGGATTGGGTGCACCGTGAATAAAGTCGCCTTGGATGTTGAGGGGTTGTGATTGTACCGTAAACTCCATCCAAGTACACTAACGAGATGGTTTAGATCACCATGGTGGTTAAAAGTCCATGAGTGGATCTTGTGTTAAGGTCACAATGGTGGTTAAAAGTCCAGTCCCGTGTTCTCGTTAGTGATGTTATACAACTACCAATGAGTGATGTGGAGGGGTTGTGATTGTACCATAGTCTCCATCACGGATGTTGAGGGGTTGTGATTGTACCGTATACTCCACCTTGATATTGGTAGTGTGTATGAAGCGTATGGGACAACGCTTGTAATCCACGTATCCGATTGTGTTTTGAATTGTAAAATGATTATGTTTATCACTTGAAAGCCAATATGACATGTCGATGATTTGAAGCATGAGATGCTTGGTTGGTATGCATAATTGCTTGAAAAATGTTGTTTTGGAACTATAGGCCTTGAAAAGGTGTTTTTACAAATGCATTATTGTGATGTTTTAATTGAGCATTCCTCACTAAGCTATGTGCTTACGCTCTTTCTTTCTAAACTAATAATGCAGAGCATTGAAGTGCAGAAAGGGCAGCAAGGGGGGTCAAGGATCCAAGTGAAAGACTAAGCTCATGTATGGTGAATGTTTTCCTAACACTATTAGCTTTTGGCATTTGGCAATGGGAACCTAGATTGCGTTTTTGGGAGATTTTTTGGACTCCTAAGTTGGTTTTATGCCTTTGATGATGTTGGAACATGTAAATGGCCTTTTGGTATTTGGTTTGGTGTTTTGATGGTTGCATGATTTTCAATATAGGATGCATGCCTATAGAATTGGGATATTTCTTGAATGATGCCATGATTGAGATTAGTTGATGCTAATATGTTCCTTAAGTGTTTGATGACTTGTGTGTATGATATGGAGGTCATATGGTTGTGTTCGATGGGTTGAAAGAGTAATAAACCAGCAAAATTCTGCATTTATGGGCAGCCCGTATCGGAACGGGTGCTACCGTTTCAGAACAGAGGGCCTGAAATGGCCTTAGCGTTTCGAAACAGGTAGATCTGTTCCGAAACGGATTTGCCACTGCCAAGCCCTGTTCCGCAACTCATTTCGGAACGGTCCCGCATTTCGGAACGGATCTTCCTCGTTTCGGAACACTCGACCGTTGGGCACTGAATCTGATGGTTAAATGTTTTGAAACTCTCACGTTTTGGTCCCAATCTTTGTATATGCAATTGGTTGAGCTTGAGATATCCGTTTGAGATGAAATTTGGCAGGGAGACATGAAACATGATTAATTTCATAATGGTAATCTAAAAGTTATCAAGGTCCTCACAATTTTCTGAATTTGCAATTTGGTCTCTAAATTTGTATGTTGTGCAATTGAGTCCCTAAATGTTTTCCGAAAGCTGTGATTTTTTGAATATGTTCTTTCCAAGAATACACTTAGCGTTAATATGCATTTAGACAAGTTTAAAAAGAAAAAAAAGGGTCGTTAATCAAGGTTGACTTTCGGGTTGACTTTGGTTTTCCCCGTGTAATCTTCGTAGTTCGGGACAACCGTCTAGGCCGGGCTAAGGGGGTTACAAAATTTCTTGTTAATATTATCTTGTCTAAATGGTTTTCTTTGGTCCTATATGAAGGGTCAACAACGGAAGCAACAAACAAGGCGATCAACTCCACATCATAGCAAAAATAGTCAAATTTTAGCTTGTTAAGCAGGCTATTTCGAAACACTCAAGAAGTGTATCGAAACGCCTTGACTTGGTCAACGGGCCTAAGTCAACACGAGAGGACCGTATCAAAACGGTGGTCATCTATTCCGAAACACCCGCAACGGTCAACTTCTCGTGGTCAACGACATATTGACCGTTTCGAAACAACAAGACTCGTTTCGGTACCCCAATTTATCGGCAAATTCTCAGATTTCTAGTGGCAAAACTGTACCGAAACGGCCCCTAAGCGTATCGAAACGCCTGGCCTGGAACAAGAGACCGTATCGAAATGAGACCAACCGTTTCGATACGCGGGCTGCGAAAAGATAGATATTAGCTTGTTTTTAATACAAGTCAGCCCCAAAACTCATCTAGAACCTCCAAGACTCATCATACATCAAATCTAGATGAAAAACACCCTATATAGACATGCTTAGCACACAACAAACATGTAGGAGCCATACATTAAATGAATCAATAAGCACAACAAGGATTCATGCATAACATTCAAGATTTAAGCTTTTGACAAGCATACATATAGCATTCATAAAAGGGATATAAGTTTCAACCACAACACAAGCATGCATCAAGTAAATATGGTTTACAACCCATAACATCTAGGCATACATATAGCCATCATAAATTCAACAATTTAGCATGCTCAACAAATCAAAACATCAACTAAAGAGTTTGACACAAACTCCTACAAGTCTACACCCTCATCGTCTAGGCATTATTACAATACATAAATCATACTTGAGCTAAAATGAGAACTCCAAAAGCTCCTTCCTTGCCCGCTTGCCTCCCGAACACTAACGATATGTATGTTGGAAACAAAGGAGAGCGTAAGCTAACTAGCTTAGTGAGAAAAGCTCTACTTTTCAACAAGCATGTAGTTTTCAAAACACTTTTCACATTTCACATGAAATCAATGAATGCACGAGTGATCATTACTACAAGACTACACATGGCTCGTACAAACACAACCAGCTTACACACGGTGGGACCACACATCACCGTTCGACTAGTAGTTTTCTAATGGGACCACTCATCACCTTACTCTACTACTAGTCACTACCGGTGGGACCACTCATCACCGTAGTTTAGACAACCATCATGTGAGGCTCAACTTCTACACGACTACACAACAACAACAATGCAAACAACTCGAAATGCACAAGGTCGCATCATACGACCATTCATCAACAAATAACAAGATGTAGGAGGATTAACTTACACTTGGGTTTAAGTGGACCATCAAGGTCCCACTCAAACCCCCAAGAGTTCTGATTCGTAAAAAAATCAAAGTTCGACATTTTTACTCACCGTTACTACCCAAGAGTGAGCCGAAATCCAAGCTCAAGTCACCGACTTCTTCGGATTTGGTCCCGAGGGTTCACCAACAAGATTTCTTGCTTCTAAACATCCCAACACAAATCAAAACAATCTCAAATCAGTCCACACAACCATGTAGCAAACCCGGAACACTATTCAAGCATAAAACACATGATTTTCAAGCTATGAACAACCCCAAAATCATCAAACTCGAGCAGCCCTTAAACCCAATCCAAAACTTATGATTTCAACCTCTTTAACACTCTTAAATGATTCCAAAACAACCCCCAACTATCATACTAACCTTAGCTCTCAATTTCCAACATTAAGCACACCCAAAACTCCTCCTAAAACCCCTCAAAAACCCCAACAAAACCCAATTCCGGGAAACCTAATAAAACACTTTAAAAATCATATATATTGGACCTCATGGTTCATAAACAACTCCTATATCATTAACAAATCAAAATCTTTAGTTAAGAACAATAAAGGTAGCATTTTTTAATCAAAACCTCCAAAAACTCAAATTCCAAAAACATGGACAAAAATAAAAACTAGTGGTACTTTCAAAGAGAGGAAGATGAGAGCAAGATGGGGGTGTAATTACCTTTCAAAACCGAGCTAAAATGAAGGAGAAAGAAGATGGAATAGTGATTTTGAGAGGGGGCTCCTTCAATGTCGTTCAAAATGAAAAATGAGAGAAGGAAGAAGACAAGGTTCTCTTTTAATTAAAAGGGGTTTTAAAATGAAGTCCAACTATTTACAGATTTGCCATTAATGAGATGGAAAATCTCATTATTCACAAATTCCATGGAAAATGAAAAACAATTCAATTTAGTCCAACACAAAAAAGTTTGTTTTGAAATCACAAGGTCCAAATAATATATATTATTATTTTAATTATAAAACTGAGACTCAAAATATTATTTTAATATTATTTTCACCCGACCCCTAAACCCGGGTGTTACAACTCTCCCCCACTTAAGAAATTTCATCCCTGAAATTACCTGACGGAAACAGATACGGAAACTACTCAAGCATATCAGCTTTCCTCTCCCACGTGGCCCCTTCCACACCTCTATGTCTCCACAACACCTTGACCAACTCTATGGTCTTGCCACGCAACACCTTGCTATCAGAAGCAAGTATCTCAATAGGTTCTTCATTATAAGACAAATCCGGATTTAACTCTATCTCCTCAACATGCATAACATGAGAAGGATCTGATCTATATCTCATAAGCATCGACATATGAAACACATCATGGATCTTCTCTAATTTAGAAGGCAATCTCAAATGGTAAGCTATTGGCCCAATCCGCTCAACTATCTCATAAGGTCCAATGAATCTTGGGCTTAACTTGCCCTTCCTCCCAAACCTCATCACCTTCTTCCAAGGCGAGACTTTCAAAAACACTTTATCTCCCACGGAATACTCTACCTCTTTCCTCTTTAAGTCGGCATAGGACTTATGTCGATCTGAAGCTGCTTTCAAACGTTCACATATCAACTTTACCTTCTCGGTGGTGCCCTTAAGCAATTCAGGCATCGATACAAGCTTCTATCCGGCTTCGGCCCAACAAATCGGGGTTCTACACTTCCTACCATACAAGGCCTCATAAGGAGCCATTTGAATACTCGACTGAAAACTGTTGTTATACGCAAACTCCACTAACGGTAGATGTTTCTCCCACGACCCCTGAAAATCAATGATACAACATCTCAACATATCCTCCAATACCTGAATCACTCTCTCAGACTGACCATCTAACAGTGGATGATATGAAGTGCTGAAGTTCAACCAAGTACCCAAAGCTCGATGCAAACACTCCCAAAATCTAGCTATAAATCTCGGATCTCGGTCTGACACAATCGACTTCGGTACCCCATGTAGTCTCACTATCTCACAGATATATATAGGTCGGCCAACTTATCTAGGGTATATGTGGTATGAACTGGTATGAAGTGGGCACACTTAGTAAATCTATCCACTATCACCCACACTTAGTTCTTCCTCGAAGGAGTCAACGGTAGCCCTGACACAAAGTCCATGGTGATACGTTCCCACTTCCATTCCAGAATCTTCAATGGCTGTAACAAACTTGAGGGAAACTGGTGCTCGGCCTTCACCCTCTAACAAACCATACACCTACTGACAAACTCGGCCACGTCCTTCTTCAAACCAACCCAATAGTACTCTTCTTTTAACCCTCAATACATCTTCGTGCTACCCGGATGCATAGCAAAAGGACTATTATGAGCCTCATTAAAGATCGTTCGCCTCAACTCGGCATCCTTCGGAACCACTATCCTATCCTTGTAACATTGGATACCATTCTCTCCAAAATAATACTCGGTAGGCCTATCTCCGGCTATGTCTTACACGTGAGGTGCCAAAGACTCATCTTACAACTACTTCTCTCGAATTAACTGAACTAATGAAGGCTTAACCTGAAGCTCGGCTATCAATCCACCATCCATAGACACACTCAACCTCGCAACCATAGCTCGTAACTCAACGGCCACTTTTCTACTCAAGGCATTGGCCACTACGTTTGCCTTGCCCGGATGGTACTCTATAGTGAGGTCATAATCCTTAAGGAGCTCTAACCACCTACGTTGCCTGAGTTTCAACTCCTTTTGAGACATCAAATATTTCAAACTCTTGTGGTCGGTATACACGGTGCACTTCTCACCGTAAAGATGGTGTCTCCAAATCTTCAATGCGAACACCACTATGGCTAGCTCTAAGTCATGGGTGGGGTAATTCTTCTCGTGAACTTTCAACTGTCGCGAAGCATACGCTACTACCTTACCTTCTTGCATAAGCACACACCCTAGCCCTACGTAGGACGCATCACTGTAAATCTCAAATTGTCTCCCCGGCTCCGGCTGAATCAAGATAGGAGCTTCGGTCAAAGATTTCTTCAATTTCTCAAACGTTTCTTGTCTTTCATCTGACCACTTATACGAAACATTTTTCTGTAGCAACTTAGTCAACGAAGCCGCTATCCTCGAGAACCCCTCAACAAACCTTCTATAGTATCCCGCCAAACCTAGGAAACTACAGATTTCTGTCACTGACTTCGGTTGTTTACAATTTACTATGGCTTCTATCTTCTTGGGATCCACACTAATCCCACTAGCCGAGATCACGTGGCCTAGGAAGACTACCTCCCTAATCCAAAACTCACATTTCCTTACCTTGGCATACAACTGATTCTCTAGTAGGGTCTGAAGTACTAACTACAAGTGCTCATCGTGTTCCTCTTCGGTCCTAGAGTATACTAGGATGTCATCTATAAACACTACAACAAACCTGTCCAAGAACTCATGAAACACACGGTTCATCATATGCATGAAGGCTGCTGGAGCATTAGTCAACCCAAAAGGCATTACTAAAAACTCGTAATGTTCATAACGTGTACGAAAAGCTGTCTTCGGTATGTCCACATCCTTTACCTTCAACTGATAGTATCCGGACCTCAAGTCAATCTTCGAAAACACAGAAGCACCTCTCAACTGGTCTAGCAAGTTATCTATCCTAGGCAAAGGATATTCACTGTTACCTTATTCAACTGCCTATAATCTATACACATCCTCATGCTACCATCCTTCTTTTTCACAAACAAGACCGGAGCACCCCACGGAGATACACTAGGTCTAATGAAGCCTCTATCAGTCAACTCCTAAAGCTGTGTCTTCAACTCTTTCAACTCTTTTGGTGCCATTCTATACGGAGCAATCGACACTGGTGCAGAATCGGAATACGTCTCAATAGCAAACTCAACTGCTCTATCTGGAGGCAAGCCTGATAGCTCTTTTGGAAAAACACTAGGGAAATCACATACTGTTCTGATGTCCTGAGGTCTCACCTCACTCATATTAGGATTCATTACATAAGCCAAGTAAGCCTGACACCCCAAACTCAATAACCTCTGAGCTTCCAAAACCGAAACCACACTGGATAAGAACTTGACGTTCTCACCAACCACCACAACTTCAAAGTCATTGGTAAGCCTCAAGGAGACTCTCTTGGTTTCGAAGTCAAACTTAGCTCTAGGCTGTACAAGCCATTCCATGCCCAAAATCACATCAAAGTCGTAGAAGGGTAACTCCATCATATCGACAGGAAATACGTAGCCCTGAACCATCAAGGGACACCTCCTATACACCTTCCTAACTACTAATGTATCACCAAAAGAGCTATTAACATTTACACCTACCTCCTATACTCCATCATATACGAATGTGTCGACCCCGAATCTATCAAAGAAAGCAAACTCAAAGACTGTAATGAGAAATTACATGCAATGACATCATTGTCATTCCCAGCCTCTCGCTGAGCATTCACCCTAGCCGGTTCTCCTCCCTCGGGCTGGACTGCTACAACATGAGCCAAGTTCCTCTGACCCTCATTCCTTGGCTGAAAGTTCCCGCGACCGCGCCCACAGCCTCTTTGGTGCTCAAAGCCCCTAGCTGGAGTCGGCTCGCCCCTAGCTGGGTGTGGATAGTTACGCCTCATGTGGTCTCGAGATCCACAGTTCCAACAAGGCCCAAAGGCACCCGCACACTCGCCCTGATGGCGTCTCCCACACCTATTGCACTCTGGTGTGTGCATAATAGCTCCTTGGCCCTGACCATAGTTACCTCCCTTATACCTCATATCCGAATGGTACCTCTTATCCCTATGTCTCTTGGCCTGGTCTCTATCCCAATTCGCATGTCCCTTTCCAGAATCGGACCCACTAGCACGTGCTCTAGAGCCTAGGTTCTGCTCTATATCCTTGACCCTAGAGACCAAGACATCGAACTCAATGTAATCGGAGGCAAGCATGTAGGTTTTCACTTCTGTAGTCAACCCATATCTGAAACGCTAACACCGCTCCCTCTCATTTGGAACCAACTCTGGTGCGTACTGGCTCAACCTCACAAACTGAACCTCGTATTCAGACACGGTCCTATTACCTTGAACCAAAGCCATAAACTCTCTTTTGTTTTCATCCAAGTACCAGACTCAAAGGTACTTTCTCTTGAAGGCATTCTTGAAGAACTCCCATGTGATATCTGCCTCGGCCATACCAGAAGTAACAGTGGTCCACCAAGTATAAGCGTCCCCCTGAAGCAAAGAGATGATGCATCCCAACTTACGGGCGTCTGAACAGTCCATCTGACCCAAGATGCGAGTAGTGCTCTCTAGCCACCCCTCCGAACCCTCGGGAGATAATCCACGAAACTCAACTGCTCCCAAGTTGCGAAGCCTCTCTAGGGGTAACCCTACCCCGCACCCTGAGGTGGTGCTGCAGCTTGCATACCGGCCAAAGCTGTCTGAAAAGCTTCGGCTATGGTCTGAATCAAATCGGCCACATCTGGACCTGCCTCACCCTAGCCCGCTTGAGCCCCGTTACTTCCCACATTAGCATCAACCTGAGGCCCATTAGCATCACCTCCAGCATTTACCCCATTACCATCAGGAGCATGAGGAGCAAGAGGCACGTCCTTGGGTGCCTGGTCACCCTCTCTAGGCCGTCCCCTCGGTCTCACCATTGCAAAACAAGATGTAAAGCAATAAACACACAACAAACAAGGAAAACGTTAGGTTAGCAACATGGCAAGGACTCTGGTTCTCAAGCTCGTTAAACCAAAACAATTTTCCTTTTTGACAACAACACCTAACAATGGGGACATTCGACTAGCCCTTACCCAACCACAGAAAGCCACTGAAACATCCTTACAAACATCGTGCTAGCGAGCAAACATTCGAGCATAAATGATAAAACACTCAATAATACAAAGCAACTTCATAACACATCAACTTACCTCACTTACCTACCCGAGGTCTCGAAAACCTCAGGCTCTGATACCACCAAATGTAACCCCCTTCGCCCGGTCTGGACGACTGACCGCTCCGCGTAGGCTACATGGGGAAAACCGAAGTAAAACCCGCTACGGCTCCCCTTCGGTTAGCAACCCTAGAAATTTTCTTTTTAATATTATCTTGTCTAAATGGTTTTCTTTGGTCCTATATGAAGGGTCAACAATGGAAGCAACAAACAAGGCGATCAACTCCACATCATAGCAAAAACAGTCAAATTTTAGCTTGTTAAGCAGGCCGTTTCGAAACACTCAAGAAGTGTATCGAAACGCCTTGACTTGGTCAACGGGCCTAAGTCAACACGAGAGGACCGTATCGAAACGGTGGTCAACTGTTCCGAAACACCCGCAACGGTCAACTTCTCGTGGTCAACGACATATTGACCGTTTCGAAACACCAAGACCCGTTTCAGTACCCGAATTTATCGGGAAATTCTCAGATTTCCAGTAGCAAAACTGTACCGAAACGGCCCATAAGCGTATCGAAACGCCTGGCCTGGAACAAGAGGTCGTATCGAAGCGAGACCAACCGTTTCGATACACGAGCTGCGAAAAGAGAGATTTTAGCTCGTTTTTAATACAAGGTAGCCCCAAAACTCATCTAGAACCTCCAAGACTCATCATACATCAAATCTAGATGAAAAACACCCTATATGGACATGCTTAGCACACAACAAACATGTAGGAGCCATACATTAAATGAATCAATAAGCACAACAAGGATTCATGCATAACATTCAAGATTTAAGCTTTTGACAAGCATACATATAGCATTCATAAAAGGGATATAAGTTTCAACCACAACACAAGCATGCATCAAGTAAATATGGTTTACAATCCATAACATATAGGCATACACATAGCCATCATAAATTCAACAATTTAGCAAGCTCAACAAATCAAAACATCAACTAAGGAGTTTGACACAAATTCCTACAAGTCTACACCCTCATCGTCTAGGCATTATTACAATACATAAATCATACTTGAGCTAAAATGAGAACTCCAAAAGCTCCTTCCTTGCCCGCTTGCCTCCCGAACACTAACGATATGTATGTTGGAAACAAAGGAGAGCGTAAGCTAACTAGCTTAGTGAGAAAAGCTCTACTTTTCAACAAGCATGCAGTTTTCAAAACACTTTTCACATTTCACATGAAATCAATGAATGCACGAGTGATCATTACTACTAGACTACACATGGCTCGTACAAACACAACCAACTTACACACGGTGGGACCACACATCACCGTTCGACTAGTAGTTTTCTGATGGGACCACTCATCACCTTACACCACTACTAGTAACTACCGGTGGGACCACTCATCACCGTAGTTTATACAACCATCACGTGAGGGTCAACTTCTACACGACTACACAACAACAACAATGCAAACAACTCGAAATGCACAAGGCTACATCATACGACCATTCATCAACAAATAACAAGATGTAGGAGGATTAACATACACTTAGGTTTAAGTGGACCCTCAAGGTCACACCCAAACCCCCAAGAGTTGCGATTCGTAAACAAATCAATGTTCGAAATTTTTACTCACCGTTACTACCCAACAGTGAGCCGAAATCCAAGCTCAAGTCACCGACTTCTCCGGATTTGCTCCCGAGGCTTCACCAACAAGATTTCTTGCTTCTAAACATCCCAACACAAATCAAAACAATCTCAAATCAGTCCACACAACCATGTAGCAAACCCGAAACACTATTCAAGCATCAAACACATGATTTTCAAGCTATGAACAACCCCAAAATTATCAAACTCGAGCAGCCCTTAAACCAAATCCAAAACTTATGATTTCAACCTCTTTAACTCTCTTAAATGATTCCAAAACAACCCTTGAACTATCATACTAACCTTAGCCCTCAATTTCCAACATTAAGCACACCCAAAACTCCTCCTAAAACCATTCAAAAACCCCAACAAAACCCAATTCTGGGAAACCTAATAAAACACTTTAAAAATCATATATTTTGGACCTCATGGTTCATAAACAACTCATATATCATTAACAAATCAAAATCTTTAGTTAAGAACAATAAAGGTAGCATTTTTTAAATCAAAACCTCCAAAAACTCAAATTCCAAAAACATGGACAAAAATAAAAACTAGTGGTACTTTCAAAGAGAGGAAGATGAGAGCAAGATGGGGGTGTAATTACCTTTCAAAACCGAGCTAAAATGTAGGAGAAAGAAGATGGAATAGTGATTTTCAGGGGGAGCTCCTTCAATGTCGTTCAAAATGAAAAATGGGAGAAGGAAGAAGACAAGGCTCTCTTTTAATTAAAAGGGGTTTTAAAATGAAGTCCAACTATTTACGAATTTGCCATTAATGAGATGGCAAATCTCATTATTCACAAATTCCATGGAAAATGAAAAACAATACAATTAAGTCTAACACAAAAAGGTTTGTTTTGAATTCATAAGGTCCAAATATATATATTATTATTTTAATTATAAAACCGAGACTCAAAATATTATGTTGATATTATTTTCACCCGACCCCTAAACCCGGGTGTTACAAGAGGCTGAGGAGCAGAGGAAAAGGCTCTGGCAATATGAATGTGCCAGAGACGCTGCCATCAAGGACACCTTGGTGAGTCCCTCCCCAAGAATCATGCCAGCATTCCCTGCCTTCCAGTAGGAATCTTTGTCGATGATGATGTTATGCCAAACAGCTAAGTGCCTAGTCCAGTTCCGTTCAATGCCACAGAACCAATCGCCCCTCTCAAAGATGAAACTGTCAAGTCTACTACGCCACCAGTATTTGATGATCACAGTGAGAAGAAACATGCTGCTCTTGCTGAGTCAGCTACCATGGCAACCTCATCTGAGCCGGTAAAGGTTGTGAAAGAAACCCCTGCCTCCACTGCCACTTAAGGGTGGAGCGGGAAGAAAAAGGATGGCTCCTGATCGTGGAAGCTATGCCTAGCAAAAGACCCGATCCAAATTAGCCGCTGAAGCCCATGCCGCTCAAGGAGGAGTCTCTTCTAAAGGGGAGTCTTCTTCTTCTAACTCTTTTGCATTTTATTTACATGCATTCAC
Source organism: Hibiscus tridactylites (assembly GCA_958450335.1). Taxonomy (NCBI): domain Eukaryota; kingdom Viridiplantae; phylum Streptophyta; class Magnoliopsida; order Malvales; family Malvaceae; genus Hibiscus; species Hibiscus tridactylites. The sequence goes on from OY288279.1 coordinate 36,748,958, forward strand.
ATGTTCATTCATTTTTCATTTTATTTTTCGATTTGTTGTGTATATGTGTTGTTTCATGCATTGAGAACAATGCACATCTTGGGTTTGAGGGTGTGCATTTCTTCACAATTATGCCATGCCATTCATGTTTATTTTCTGTACTACATTCTTTTTCATGCCATGTCATGTAGACTAGATTAAGATTAGTTCCATGCATACTGAACCACTAAAAAAAGAAAAGAGTGAAAAAGAAATTTTTTTGTCTCGGCCGAATTTTGAATCATGTTAACGTTTGTTAGGCAAGTTTAATTTGACCTAGGTGTCTGTCCAATGAGGAAAATTAAAATCTTTAGATGCCTATGCCAACATGTTAGAAAGCCAAAGACTGCTTACCAATTGATCTCTAGTCTAGGGGAGTGAATTTACACTTAACACGTGATATGTATCTAGTTCCCTAGCAAACTTAGACTGTTTGAAAGTATGCTCAGATTCTAAAAAAGGAAAAAAAGAGAGAGACAGAATAAAATGCCAAGGTAAAATAGTGCACCAATGTGTGCCAAATGCTGAAGGACTTTAAAACACTCATCTACCTTAGAAGAATCATTAACTTGGGGCTTCGTGGTATGCTCCCTCTTAGTTCTCAAGCCATCATCACTTAAGGTATGAGTGTATTAAGATAGTAAGTGATGTAGTCTAGACTAACGTAGGTATTCGTGGTATGCTCCATCTTATATCTCACGCCAAACAATGCATAACGCTACCCTAATTTCATGTCAGCAATTAAAAACTTTTGGTAGAAAAAAAAGCAAATAAAATAATCTGAGTTTGGGAATAAAATTCCCGAAGGGAGGGAAAGGATACTTGATGCATATTGCCCACACTATATGCACTCTTTATGACCTTAGACTAGATTTGTATTGCTGCTCTTAAATTATTGCTTGTTTGGCATTACTGCACTAAGATAACTGAGTACAAACTTATGTCAACTTTTATTTGCCAGCATCGGTTGACATGCCAACCAAAATCTTGTCGAGGTATCATTTTCATTGTTTTCATTTTTGTTGTTTTTCATTTTTCATTACTTGAGGACAAGCAATGAGCTATGTGTGAGGGAGTGTTGATGCTCCAAAAACACTGAATTTTATGCCTATTTCACATGCTCTTTCTTGTCTTTTAAGTGCATTTAGCTGCATTTAGGTTGTAAATCATGCATTGCATCAAGAGTTTGGGTTTGATGTTATGCCAGTGTGGAGGGGTTGTTTTTGACACCTTTTTGCATGTTGGCATAGCTGATGGCATAGTAGCTGGTAGAGCAGGAGCAGAAGATGACACCAAGGAGGATGCCGAGTTGACATTGGCGCAGAAGGACCTTTAATGTCAAGCACTTGTCCGCAGAGAAGAACATTTGATGCCAGGCCAAGAAGATGTTGACCCCAAAAAAATAGTACCAGATCAGACTACGAGAAAATAGGGATCGAATCAATCTCCGAGAAATAGGGGACGAGAAGTGCCAATCACGGTTGGCAGAACCATGCCAAGTTGTTTTATCTTTAATGTTTAGTTTTTAATAAATCAATAATGCCTCGACACTATTTTTCCTATCTGACATGTTATTTATTTTTAATTATGTTGTCAAGCGACAGCGGGTACTACCTTTTTAAATATTATGCCAAGCGATTGCTGGCATAGTTGGCTTATTACAACTCAATATCATAATTGACTTGGGAGTGAAATCTACCCCTTATGTAAAAACATGTACTATAGACATATAAGGGTTTTCCCATAATTCATTTAGTGCAATGCCATCGACAGAGGCATTGCTACCTTTGAATCTACTCGACAAACAATGCCAAGACAAGATTTATTAAAGTTCGGCATGGCACAAACAAAGTGAAAACCAGGCACTCCTTGCCAACGCTCGTAATTTGCTAAGACATTTTCCTTCCTTTCATCTTATTTTATTTCATTTCTTTCATTGCGAGTCATTTCAAAACCACTTCCAATCAAAACAATCTTTTCACAAAGCAAGTACTTGGCTAAGCAATTAAACCCTTGATTGCAATCCCTGTGGGATCAACACTCAGCTTAACCGCTGTATTACTTGGAGACCGTGTATACTAGCACGCAATAGATTTTCCTGGCACTATTTCTACATTTTCTACACATTTCACGCCCTATTGCCAGCAAATAATCATTCACGCCGAGAGTCTACAGTCTTGCATTCAGGCCTCTTGAGTAACTTGGGCATAACATTGTTTGTATCTACCCTCGATATATCCTAGCATGACCATGTGAATATGTCTTTCGAATTCTTGAAGCAATTCAATCAAATCACACTTGGTTTTTGCTAAGGAAGTTGAACGAATCTTTATTTCTCGTTTTTTATCTCAAGTCGTCGAATTCAAAATATCAATTAATTGCTTGGGAGGTAGAATTTGTTTTTCTCATTTCTGATCAGCCTTGGTAATTCCTCATGGACATCAACTTCTTCTTCATATTTGCATTCATCTACCTCTATTAATCATATGGATTGCTTTATTTCAGAATTAGAGTCTGATCCATTCATACAATGAATAATAGGGGACCTACAAAGAAATTAGCAATATATACATATACTTGAAGAGAATGAATATTTTAGGATGCGTGTTTGCCATTTGAGAAAAATCATGTAAGAAACAAGCATCGAATACAAGTAAACCGATTAACCTCCCTTACAAAGGACCCCCAATGCTCGCGGGCAAAAACGATTGGGATGGTTTAGGGTATTATTCTGTAACGGTCATAAAAGTGAAGACATATCTCATGTGGTCAAATTGTCAATATTTATGCAAATAAGACTTAAGTGAATTTCAAACTCAACAATAATTCGCTTTCCCTTTCTAGCGCAAGAACATGCCACATCTTGTTTATGCTCTGATGTTCTCTTCTAGTCTTGAATTAAGATCATCTTGCCTATGAGTCTGTTTTTTTTCTTCAATCAATTGCTTGCTCTTTTCCTTAGAATGTTCAATCATTTGCATTAACAATTTCTTCTAGTTGGCGTCTAGATGAACTCTGCTTCTCAAGATGTTGGCTAGATATATTGAAGCTTTTAACGGGTATATCCATTCAAGGTTTCTTCATTTTCTGCTGCTGGTTCCTAATTAGTTTCCCTTTGCTCTTCTTTATCTTTCTTTTCCTTACGTCTTTCCACATTTGATTTCCAGGCAACCAATCACATTGGCTTCGATTAGGTGACTACATCTTGAGTTACAAATCTAAATGGACTGACCTTCAATGTCAGCTTCCAAAATACCTTGGTTCAGAAAGTTTGAACTTGTCGCTTGAACTTATAATAGTCCTCAATGTCATGATCATGAATTTCATCACGATATTCACAATGATTCCTGATGTTGTAACAACTCGAGTGACGTGGCTTTAAAGATTTCAAATGGAACAGTGAAGCTTCAAGTAATTTGAAATACAGCTCTCGATAGGAAACATGAATGAGATTTAGTTTAGTCTTTGATTTTCCACTAACATGTGCATCTGGAGCATTTGAATTTGATATATTCTTCAATGAAGGAAATATTGAAGAAGTAGACGTCCAAAAAATACTCTGATTCTTATTGACCCCAAACTTTAGCAGATCACCCTCAAATTCTTGTTGTGGACGTCATCCTTTCTATTTTATCCCAATTTTTTCAGCAAATAATGGTCTTTTGTAACATCAGGGTTCTCCGTTCTCAGATCATAAGTGCTTTTTTCGATGAAATCAATGACTCAACTTCAGAACCATACCATGAAAAGACTTGTAAAACTTTGAGACACCGTCATCAAAAGGTGAATTCTGCACGAAGGCAACAAATCCGAATATGGTATTGGAATAGGAATAATCGTCTCCTTTCCTTGTTGAACCATTTGATCTCTCTTTCTTGAGTTTTTTTGTTCTCTACTCCTCTTGTAGTCAATTCCTTTGTGAGAAAAATTCAATCTTCAACTGGATCCTTGACTTTCAACATTTCAGAGAAAAGTTTTGTGATCCCTCAACTTTGCTAAAATCCTCAAGTCCATTCATTGTCATTGAACCATTGATCGACAAGTTTTTTGGCAGAAACTTCAGAATTTGGCTTTACTCAGTCTTTCCATGTATGTTTACTATACTACCTTCATTTTAGTATTTTCAGAATCCCACCACTGCATCAAAGTAAAGCACTTCATTATTTCTTTCAGACCTACTAAATTTCTCGCAGATGCCCCAACTATATTGATACGAACTTTCTCCTTTTTCTTTTCTCTTTTTTTTGCTTCTTTTGTATTTTCTTCCTTTTTTGATTTTTTTCTATTTTTGACTTTTTCTTTTTTTGTCTTCTTTTTTGTCTCTTTTTTGCAGGAAGAATCATTTCAGGTTGGATGCTCATGTGAGATGTGCTACTTGCTTGCTTATAAAAACCATTAATTTCATATGAAACACTATTTTTCCTGCTTTCATGGTTTCAAGCAAAGTGGTTACTAGAATTACAAATTGGTTCTAGGACTGATCAATTCTTTGATCCATGCTACCCAAGCGATCCTCAACATCCTTTTGAGATTGCCTCACCCTAACAAGCCTATTGCCCATGCTTCTCAAAATATTGACTTTCAGCTTTCACACTATCATCTAAAAAATAATGCAATATTATGTAAAAAAAAATTAAAAAAATGTTATTTGAAAAAATGTGACGATTTTTTTCTAAAACGCATTATTTAAACAATGCAATGTATGAATGCACGAGGTATCAATTTCAAGGACTATTCTTTAGAGCAACATCCATTAGCAAAAAGGTCGAATACAAGAAATAGACAATCTCATTACAAAAAATGTCCAACCCATGTTCGAAGACTAATCACTTTGTTCAGCATCGAGTCTGCACCTATCCCAGCTCGATATCAATAACACGATGTTGTTGCAGGTTCATGATTTCATTGCAAAATATGCACAAATTGGGCGATTCTCCGCAGTTGGCTTCTGGAATTAATCATTTCATGATTTTGCCCTTAGATAGTTTGGGTGGCTGCTACAAGTTCACCTTTCAGCACCTTGTCCTCCTTTTTTAGTACCCCTTCTGAAACTTACAAACTGGCCTTTAAAATGTTGTATGACACTTTCCAATTATGTCATCTTCTTTTTCAGCTCTTTATCTTCTAACTAAAGATCGACTTTTTCTCGTTATTGTACCCCTTTAATAATTTTTTCCAACTTTGGAACTTGTGATGACAATTCTAAATTCAAAGCTTGCTCTTCCTTCAATTTATATTTGGTTTGATTGTTCAAATCCACTAATTCTTGAATCTTCTTGCTCACTGCCCTTTTAACACATTCCTAAAACTTCTTGTAGTTGCTTGCATCCTGACACATTTTTCCCTAAGATACTGCCCCTTTCATGAACTAAGTCTTCTCTGACCGGGACCTCACCATCGTATTGCCTTCTCCTTGTTTATCAGACCCGTCGGTCATTAAAAACACTGCCTAACTTGATTATCCTTAAATCAATATATGTAATGAATGCAAAAATGATGCCAGGTAAAAAACAAGAAAAAAAGAAACAGACAAAGAAACAATGTCAGTATTTTGAATTAATATGGAAAACAAATAAACAAATTATTGATACAGAAGAGCACATAATATTTAGCAAATAAAATAACCAGAGAAATGTATTTAAACTGGCAACACCTATCCTAAGTCCTTGTCTGGCTCTAGCGGGGTGGGTTTCTAGAAATAGAATGTGGGCTTTGTTCTAGACTCTAGGTTCCCAAAGTGTTGCTACCGTCTACTGCAACAACAAGACATCGATTCAGTAGTATAGGTTCCTTATAACGGAGGCGTGTGCCCCATGGTTCATAAGGTTAGTATATCGAAAGAAAAAAAATCCAAACTCAAAGCTGGAGAGCATCACATCAGATAATGTCTTTCTCCCATTTAAAAGGTGAAAAGCCCGGGTCGAAGGATTATGCATGAATGACAGATATATCATATGCAAAAGCTACCTACATTTTTCCTAAAAGTTCATCCAACAATTCTTAGAAAAGAATAGATTCAAATTATTGCTCAAAATGTCACGTGAAATTAATTAATTACGTTTGACTCTCAATTTTTCGGCCTTAGTGAAGTCGTCAAGTTGTCGCGACCATTTTTAAAATTGAGTGTGAAAAATAGCATGGCGATTTAATCTTTTTGAAATTAGGGGTTTTATTTATTTCAATTCATTTAATACTGAAAATTAGGCATGATCATTTTAAATTGAATTTCGCTTTATTTATTCTTGAAAATCAATTTGAAGTCGCCATCTGTCACTTTGGTAGACCGGACACCACAAAAAAGCCATAGATTATTTTTTCTTAAAATTTGGGTTCGGGAATTGGTTACGTGTGAGGAAGGACTAACACCCCCACAAATGTCTGTTATCGGTACCATATTAATTTCAAGTGGTATATTGGCATTTCGAACAATAATTTGCATTTAATTAAATCTTTAATCGTTAAATGAATTTCATTCCGAATGGAGGTATCCTGTTGTAAGAAAATACATTTCAAATGAATAAGAGTTTTGAAACATCCAATTACTTTAGGATACTTCAATTCATATTCAAAAGGTATCTCAACCCAAAAGGTTTTTAATGCATGTCCATTTATTTTCTTGTCAAATTTTTAAGTTCAAACATAATTAAGGCTCCAATCATTTGAATTAATTAAGAATGGGTAATCTTCACCAGTGGTCCCTTTCGTTTAGGGCGTGTTCTGTTTTGGTCACCAAAATTCAAAAAAATTATTTTGGTCACTTACGTTTAGAATCGTTTCTATTTTGATCATTGGTCGTTAGTCTCCGTTACTTAAAAATTAGTTTCTAATTTAACCCCCAAACTTTCAAAATTTTATTTTTCACCATCTTCCCCAATGAAAAATCCAAAAATTAAAAATAGCCTAGACTTAAGCTTGTACTTTTCTGTACTCAATCATCCACATTTTTGCAATGCTCTTGAATCCCTAGTCATGATGCGACCAACTTCTATGCTATCGTACTTAAGAAGAACTCTATGAAAATCAATGTTTCGCGCATGATTAAGGACATCGTGAATGGCCCAAAATTCAGCGATAAGCATAGAGCAAATTCCCACATTGCGAGAAAACCCAAATATCCAAGAACCATGGTGGTCATGGATCACACCTCCCACAGTTGCCATCCCTGTGTTCAGCACCACTGCCCCCTCTGAATTTGCTTTAATCCATCTTTCTTGTGGAGTATGCTATTGTCGAACTGCCCCCATTCTCATTGATGGTCGTACAATCAAGGTCCGTGCTGCACAAAAAATCATCTAATATAGGCAAACAATGATCGAAAAAATTCCCCCGATCAAAGATCTCAACATTAACGAGGATTGAGCATCGCCTCTTCCAAAGCTGCCAACACACCATCACAAAGCACACACACATCTTATGCAGGATCATCTCTTCCACAAATAAAATTAAGTCGCATATTAAGATCAAACCACATCTTCAACGGGCAATCTATGAAAGTAACCAACTAATTCGATGAAAATATTGAGGCCCGTGTTTCTCTTGCCTTATTATAATGGCGGAGAACGTGTAAAATACTCTCATCATCCTCCCCACATAATGGACAGATTGGTATAGAAGTTAAATGCCTTCTATAATGCTCTTAATTGGTGAGAAGTCTCTCACTCAATGCAAGCCAAATGAATACATGTACTCGTTAGAGACTCGAAATTTTCAAATCCGCTTTCAAATCGTATATTGTGTCTCATCTTCCATAATCTCCAGCATAGTATATGCTGATCTTGAAGAGAAAAATCGATTAATCTTTCAACGCCAACCAATAAAATCGGAAGCAAGCCTTGGACGTGGTGGAGGCATTACTTCAATCCTGCAAATACTATCAATCGACAACAAATAGGATAATGTATTCCAATCTCATTGCCCATTCTCCATTACCATATCTGCAACTCTAGTCCCCATAGGCATTCCTTCCACCAAACATTTATGAATTAGTGGCCCCTTCTACTTTAGCCAAACCTCGTACCAAAAATCTGTCGACATACCATCATAAACATTTTAGCATACATTGTCCTGAATCACATCTCACATGTGCGCAATCTTTCACGTCTCACATGTGGCCGCTTGTACTTCCCTTTTAACACCTTAACCCATAACTTTTCTTCACTCATTACCAATTGAAAGCCAATTTTCAACATAAACACCATGTTTTGCTATGCACATTACGCATGCCAATCCCATCATTGTCAATTAGTTTCTGCATATCCTCCCTTTAACAAGAGCCAAAGACCTATTGCCATTATGTGATCCCCAAACAAATCGTCGGGTAATACCTTATATTGCATCGAGAGTGCCTTTAAAAATCTACATTGGCAGCATCACATACACCAGTATTCCTGTAAAACCGCTTTTCCAAGGGTTATTCGCCCTGCCAAAGATAAAGATTGTGCAACTTACCCAGCTAAGTGATTATTCAATTTTGACTGGATAATACATATTAAAGGTTATAATACATATTAGAGGTTAGGGTTTTGAATTAATTTTATGAGGTTTTAGTTTTATAATTTTGGGGGAGATGGTGGAAAATAAAATTTTGAAAGTTTGGGGGTTAAATTAAAAACTATTTTTTTAAGTAACGGGGACTAACGGCCAATGGACAAAAATAGAAACGATTCTAAACGTAAGTGGCCAGAATAATCTTTTTTGAATTCTGGTGACCAAAATAGAACACACCCTAAACGAAAGGGACCACTGGTGAAGACTATCCATTAAGAATCTATGAATAGTATCAAATTTAGGGGTTTATGTGATAACACCCAAATAATTGGGCACTATCTATATTAGGCCCTAAATCAATAATATTCCTAATTATTTAATGACTCTAACTATTTAAACATAATCCTAATTTATTTTAATTAGACTAACTATGTGTGATTAAAATATTCTAAGTTTAAATGAAATATTAAATATTCAACTAAAATGTCCCCTTGATTAACATCTCTAATTTATTATACTAAATGGGTTTGTCACCTATCAAATATACTACATGTGCATTTTAAATTATGCAAACATACATACATTTAAGAAAATAAAATTAAAGCTGAAACAATGATCAAATTTAATTAAATTCAAGTTAGGGTGCCAAATTACAAAGAAACAATGACAGTTTTGGCTCGGTTATTTAAACCCCAGACCGCGTTAAATCGGCCATTTCTCACCTACTCACTCTTTCTCCTAATTCTCCCTCTTTCCAAATCCTCTCAACTAAAACAACATTTTCCAGAGACATGAACCAAAATCGGATCAAACTCCCTACTTCTCACCAAAACTCAAACGTGTTCTTCACAATTTCTTCATTCGATCCACTAAACCTTTATTCCGACCATGCCCAACTATTATCTGGACGCCTTACCTGACTCCCGACCACAACGAGTATCCGAACGGCTACCGTAAGGCAATTTCTGGCCGCTGGCCGGAACCTTAAAAACCTCAAAAATCCTTATTTAACCCTAAATCCTAATCTAACCTCGAATTCAATAGCATCCAACTATTGGAGAAAGAAAACTACAACAACCATTTTTATAATCGCGTGTAAAAATAGCCGAAAGATTAGGGTTTTGAAATTGAGGTTTTACCATTTTTAATTTGGTCTTGAAATTAGGGTTTTTTCATATTAAATCATGGTTCCTTTATTTATTCTTGAAAATTAATTTGGAGTCACCACCGATCACTTTGGTAGCCGGACACCATAAAAACAGACCAACGATTCTTTTTAGCCAAACTTGGGTTCGAGAGTCGGTTACGTGTAGGGAAAGGTTAGCACCCCTACAACGCCCATTATCCGTACCTTATTAATTCCACGTGGCATTTTGGCATTTCGAGCAATAATTAGAATTTAATTAATTCTCTAATTGTTAAATGTATAGCATTTCGAATGGAGATATCATTTTGTAAGAAAATACATTTTAAACAAATATAACCTCTAAAACATCCAATAACTTTAGGACACTTCAATTTATATTCAAAATGTATCTCAACACAAAAGGTTTAATGCATTTCCAACTATTTTCTTGTCATTTTTAAGTTCAACCTAATTGGAGCTCCACTGATTTAATTAATTAAGGAAACTATAAATATTATTAAGTTTAGGGTTTATGTGATGACACCCAAATAATTGGGCACTACCCATATTAAGACCTAAATCAATAATATTCCTACTCATTCAATGTTACTTACTACTTATATCCTATCTTAATTTTATTTTTATTTTAATTAAAACTAACTAAATGTGATTACATGTTCTAGGTTTAAATGTAATGCTAGATATTTAACTAAAATACCCCCTTGATTAACATCATATTACATTGAGACACTAATCAAAATAGGATATTAAAGTTGATATTTAGCACCCATTTATTTTCTACAATTGTCTTCCTATTCAATTATTTAATTAAAGATCCTAGGCTAAAGGCTCTAATTAATACAATTAGGTGATTAAGTCTTCCCAACAAGTATACTATATCCTTAGTTTGAAATCATGTAATCATACAAATAAATTAAACAATTGCAATTAAATTATTCAAAGTTGTAAATGACCAAAATAAAAAGAATCAAAACTTAGAACAAAGCTAAAGGGACTAAATTGAATTATATTCCAACTAGGAGAGCCAAATTATAATCATCTAAGAACCAAATTTTGAGAAAAACAAAACTTGAAAGAGTGAAATGTCATAAGGGAAATAAGGGCACATATCTCTCGCCCGGATCTGAATCATCTAGGGGGTCAAGCCAACCTGGTGCCAAAACGGTACCGTTTGACTCAGGGTATAATACCCTACTCACGAGCCAACTCAGCGATTTGAACCGAGCGCTCTCTCTCTCTCTTCCCACCCGCTCTCTCTCTCTATTCTCTCAACCAGAAACACCAAAAACCCAGATCTCCATCTCATTTTCAATCAAACTCACTTATTTCGCTCTAATTCTTCCAGTGTTCTTCATTTTTTCCCGTTTTGATCTATCATAAACAATAAAACGCCCTCGTTTCTTATTTCTCTCATATCAAAACCCATTTTTGTCCTTGTTCTTCACAAATTCATCCACTTTTCATCGTTGGATCCGAAACCCTAACCTCGTCTAAACCATAACATGTTTCTTGCCCGTCGAAGGCGACGTCGGTCACTGGCCATCATCTGACCAAACCTTCCTTTCCGATTATCTTCCTCGACCAAACCTAAATCTCCGATCATCTTCTCCGACCAAACTTGCAACTCTGGTCGCCGTCCGCCACTATCATGCGATTTTTGGTCATCGTGCCGAAAAACTAAAAACTCTCAAAATGCTCATTTTTCATCCTAAAGTCGATTTTAGTGCCCGTTTCAACAGAAACACCAGTCTTCCCTATCCAAGACTACCTACTTGAAACCAAAACCCTCTATCATTTTCGACTCCAACCAAAAACCTAACCTCGGATCTTAGAAATTCACTCCAGCAGCGTTCAGAAAAAGATAAGCGTTCGGAACTTTAACTTTGGTTTTGTTTTGATCTAGATCTAGGTTCTAAGTCACTATTTTTGGGATTTTAAGACTCAAGTTTGACTCTTTTGTGTTGTTTATGAAGGAAAGTAAAAGAGGGGATCGGAATATACCTTATTGTATGTACGACGTACTCCGGAGACCTTCTCGGTGAGCGATTCCGGCGACCGTTCACCTCTGGTATGTCTCTTTAGTTTCTCCCCTCTCCTCAATTATTTCTCCCAATTAATTGCGCAATCATTAGTTATTAATTCCTTTTTTCTCTCCAGGTGGCTATTTATAGATGGTGTAAGCGCTAACGTCAGCAAAGGGTGCCTATCCGCGTTAGACACAACGAACGAATGAATGGACACCACGTGGCATTTTTGGCGGGCTAAAGAAACACATTTGTGTTTCTTTGGGCTTTTACCGACTTTGAGAGACCAAATAGGCATATATTTTTGGCGGGAAAAGTTTTTGAGATAGAATATTTGGTCTTTGGTTGGGCTTTTGGCCATTTAAAATGTTAATGGACTCAAATATGTTGGATAATAGACATTATTTGAACTTTAATGGATCATTATTTGTTTGTTACTTATTTATTTATATATCATTTTATTTGGGGTTTTATTTATAGAGAATATATATATATATATATATATATGTATGTATGCCCAAAAAAAATACGAGTTCTACAGCTGCCCCTCTTTACTCATTGTTGTGGACTCTTCTCATTAGGAATTCTTCTTTGTTGGGTGAACTCTTCTCATTAGGAATTCTTCTTTGTTGGGCAAACTCTTCTCATTAGGAGTCCTTTATTTTGTGGGTGAACTCTTCTCATTGGGAGTTCTTTGGTCCTCTTGAAACATTAACCCATCTCTCTCTATAAAGGTGTTGAATAAACAAGTGCTTCATTCTAACTCTTCATTCTTCTAACATGTTGGACAAGAACTGAAAAATCTAAACTATCCATTATTCTGAAATGCAGCGAAGCCTAGAATCATTACACTTTTCATTCCTTTGAAATGCTTATTTGCCTCTCTGTAAAGGTGTTGAACAAGCGGGCTCTTCTCATTTACAACTCTAGACTCTTTGTTGGGTGAACTCTTCTTGTTATGAGCTCACCATTCCTTCAAAAAGAAATATCATCAATTAATAAGGATTCTTCTTGGTGTAATATGAGATATCTTCAATTTTCCGGTTGAAGCACTGAAATCTTTAAAGCCACTGCTTTTCTACTTATGGTGTCTTGATCTTTCAATATGAAAATCGCATCAAATCTCTTATTGCTTTCTATACTAGTCTATCTCTTTCTACACTCAGAAATTACATGACCTGCAGAAGTCAAATCTATCATTAATCTTCCAACATAGCTGTAAAGCAAGTGTAAAACTTGAATATATCATTAAGAAACTTCAAGTGTTCCAATGAGAAACGTTGAATCTTTTGACCAATTAAAATACAAATCCTCTTCATTTGAGCTCGGAGTCGATCTATCATGTTTTTCATTCTCTCTTTTTAATTGGTAACCCAAGAGGTTAATATCTTTTTCGATACTGTGCCCCAATTGTCTTACTATGAGGCCATCCAGAAGGTTATCATCATTTCTAGAGGTGTCGGTCTGAAGGACTTGAAATCACGCCCGAAGGACTTATTGATGACCTGGAGGATTTATAATTGTAATACACTTCCTTTCCCGTGCAAACAATTGAATATCTTTGCAGAGATCCTCCTCTTCAAATGGATTCAAATCTTCAAGATCTACCTCTTCAAACAGGTTGAAATCTTTTTCGAGATCTGCCTATATAAACAAAATGTCTCCGCCTATGTAAACAAAGTGTCTTGAGATCCGTCTCTGTAAAAGAAATATCTTGAGATCCACCTCTATAAACAGAATATCTTGAGACCTGCTTCTGTAAACAGAATGTCTTGAAATATGCCTTTGTAAACAGAACATCTTGAAATCTACCTCTATAAACAGAATGTCTTGAGATCCACCTCTATAAACGGAATGACTTGAGATCCACCTCAGTAAACAGAATATCTCCGCCTCTATAGAAGGAATAACTTGAGATCAGCCTCTGTAAATGGAATGTCTTTGTCTCTGTAAACGGAATATCTTCACCTTTGTAAACAGAATGTCTTGAGATCTGCCTCTGTAAACGGAATGTTTTGTGATCCGCCTCTATAAACGGAATGTCTTGAGATCCGCCTCTATAAACGGAATATCTTGAAATATGCTCCTGTAAACATAATTGTATTGGAATCTGCCTCTGTAAACGGGTTTTAATCTTTGCTGAAATATGTCTGTTCAAAAGGGTTGTAATCTTTGTTGAGATCTATTTTCTCAATCTCGAAGTTGTAAATTGAAATCTAACTTGTTCTTTGCTGATTCTTTGAATTCCTGCCAAAACATGCATAATACTTGGAATGTATTAGTTAACATGCCCTATCTTATGGATGCCTAGCTATGAATGATGCATGAATGTTGTCAATTGAAGACCACTTGGGTGAGCATTCATTTTCAGGGAAGCTCAAAATTTTCTTGCTTCATTTTTTATTAAAACTCTTTTGTTGCCAAAGTAACCCATCTTACACTCAAGTTCATTCTTCAGGATCTCTACACTATTTGCTCTAAAGTGCCTTTTTAGGTTTTTGCTTTAGATTGCTTTTCTCAAAGCGCCATTTCTGGTTTTCACTTTGTTTTTTCTTTTTCTTTTTTCCTCAAGGCGCCCTTTCGGGTTTTCACATCGATTTTTCTTCTTTTTTCTCTTTTCACAAGACGTCGTTTCGGGTTTTCACATCAGCTTTTTCCTTTTTCTTCTTTTTTCTTTTTCTTTCTTTCTTTTTCTTTTAAATTCCTTGCGAGTTTTCACCTTGTCTTCATTTCTTGATGTTTCCTTTTGCTCTAAATAAGGCTGATGGAACTCGTACTTGCTTTTCATACATTCTTCCCATAAGCTCTTCTCTTTCCATATCTCATCACGCACTTCACGTTGGAAAAGCTCATGTACTAATGATAACTCATTTCTTATAAAGTTGTCTTTCTACGTCTTTATTCAACTTTTTTTGATAGGACTCTTTTTTCATGATTTCAAAGGGATCATCACTTATGTTATTTCAGCTTGTGGGCTCTATTCATCGAAAGAAAACATATTTTTCTGGGAAGTTCATTGCAGCATTGCTCTAGTCTTGAATCCAACTATCATCTTTGTCTGCTCTAACATTCACAAAGCTTTCTTGTCTTGCAATGCCTTAGAAGTAACAATCTTCAGACGTAATGATATTTGCTTTTGAATAGGATGAACCTTTAATGGAACAATTCGGTTGCATCTTTTTTCCAAAAGATGGCTCATGTTCTCTCTTTGCCCCAGGGTTGTCAATGTTAGTTTCTTGCAACTTTGTTTAAATGTTTCTGACACTTTGAGTTGTGTCATTTTCCTCGTCATACTTTTCATCATTAATCAATTACCGAGGCCACCTCCTGTTCTGCCCGCACTTAAAGGATTAGTACGTCATACTAATACCCACGAAATCCTTTGATTTTCTTATATCTAATCGATTTATATGCAAGATGCTTGTTGACACGATAAGTGAAAGGCTCAAATATTATTTTAATAAATTGGAATAATTTGATAAGTCATGGCGAACACGATAAATTCAATGCAATGCCCTAAGTACCCACTGTATAAAGGAACGAGAACCTTTTAATCGAAATAAAGCCTTCCAACCTCGAATTTACTCAAAATTGCATATTCCGAGAAGGTTTCTTGTCGAATGCCTAATCTCAAATGCTTTTGAACTTCCATTTCAGGTTTTCAGCTTAAATTTTCCTTTGGTTTCGAGACGCCCTTTGCGGATTTTCATCTTGAACCCCCCTTTCTTTAGATTTTTCTTTTCTTGATTCTTTTTCTTTTGATTTTATTTTTATATCTATGGCGCCCTTTTTTGGGTTTTTACCATAGATATTTTCATTTTGTGAAGCACCCTTTTTGGGTTTTTACTGCGCTTTTTCTTTATTTTCCTTTTTTCAATCTCGTTTTTAATTCTTCGAGCGTAACACTTCTTGGCCGAGTCTAAGTTTATTGAATTGCTTAGCTCATCTCCGATCATCTCTAGTTAAAATCAACGCTCCTCTAGAAAGAGGTCTCTTTGATGTACAACCCTTTCCAATTAAGCATCCATTTCCCACGGAAAACTTTATGAATTGCCAATATCTTTTCAAGCACTAGATCCCCTTATCGGAATTCTTTTGGACGAACTTTCATTGTTGTGAGCTCGCATCGTTCTTTCTTGGTACATCTAACCATATCAAATTACTTTTAGTCTCCTCTCTTCAATGAGATTCAACGAGCTTTTACTCATTCTACATCGTCCAATCTCACATTTTTCAATACTCGGTAATGGAACCTGAACCTCAATTAGTCATATTGCTTTCATCCATAGACTAAAGAATACAATGTTTCCCCTGTTGAAGTGCACACTATGGATCAAAGTACATACAAGTTCAATGGTAAATTCTCATGTCAGTCTTTGCAAGTCTTTGAGGTAATCGTTTGGTGTTTATGTTTGCCTACTCAACTGTCCCATTTGTCTCTGAGCAAATGATCAAATCATTATGATGATTTGTCTTGAACTGTTCACCAAACTTCTGATATCATCTTGTTTTTTTAGATTAGAGGCGCCATCAATGACAACTCTCTCTGGGAAACCAGATCGACAAATAATCTCTATTCAGCATCTTGCAAGTTGTTACTCTTGTAATACCGACATAGGAAGCAGCTTTCATCCACTTGGTAAGGTGATCAATCATGACCAGGATAATATGGTGTATTTGGAGGTTTTTGAATAAATCCGTCTTATACAGCAAAAGGCGTTGTATGCTCTCTAAAGCATAATCTTCCAGGGGTTCACTTTCTTTTTCCTTCTGTTATGCACATCGAATCCTCATCTGGGAGACTAAAGTTCAAGGACTCTTGATCATCTAAACCACATCTCGCTGAGAAACCCGCCATTTTTTTCTAACAATATCCACCTCTAATAATAACATTTTCCAACGATCCATTCTTTAGTCAACGCTAGTGTTTCCATCAAGAGTATCAAAGGATCAATTCTTGAGAATGAGCAAGCGAAGTGATACAACATATTTTTTCTGAGCCCTCAAGCTACCGGAACAACAAAACTTTTGAATTGGTGGATAACACATCTTGTAACTGGTGATTCTTTGCTCGGATAATAAATGGCTCTTTACTTCACATCTCATCATGTTGTCCAAGTGCACCCCATTGAGTTTTATAAGTTGTTAAAGAATCAACGACCAAACTGGAACTGGTGTTGTCAGAATTGTGCACTTTGAAAAATGCTTCTTGACCTTTGTAGGGCTTCTTGGAATTCTTCATCTCATACTCTTGGATCAGTCTCTGTCAGCAACTTGAACACTGAATCACATTTTGTCTATTTGTTACGATGAATAATTCAGTCTCTCATGGCTTCTTCTTTTTTTCATTTTTCTTATTTCTTTTTCATCATTATTTTTTCAATTTTTCTTTTCTTTTCTTTTTTTACTTTCTTTTCTTCTTCTTTTTTGCTTTATTTTTTTTCTTTTCTTGTCTTTTTCTCTCTCTTTTTTCACCCGGAGGGAGAAGATTTTGAACGACTTCCACTTTGTCAAGATAAATTTTAGTTCCACTTTTGTTGGCCCGTTAGTTTCCCAAATGTGGCCTCCAAGAGTATGCTTTGATGAATTGGATCTCAACTGATACCTCCACAATCCTTGGAGACTCATTTTTGAATTTTGCACCCATCTTTATTTCGAGTACCATGACCCTCCGATATATTGCCCAATGGCATTAGCTTGCAGCGAAATGAATCTCACATGATTGTAAATGTTGTTTTCTCTGCCTTGTTCGGATCAAAAGAAGATTGTCTTTTTGGCCCACTTTATTAATGACTTGGCCATCTTGAAGAAGTCATCATCAAATTGCCTTTGCAACATTTTTGAACTCATTCTTCCAGGCTTTTTCTAAACAATTTTTCATTTGGGCCTTATGAGTAACTTGTGCATAACATTGTCAGGATCTAACCCTCGGTATATCTTGGTATGACCGCGTGAAGATGTCTCTGAATTCTTGCAGCCATTCAAATCACACTTGGCTTTTGCTGAGGAAGTTGAACAGATCTTTGTTTCTCACTTTTCATCTCAAGTACCCAAATTCAGAATCTCAATTTCTCACTTGTGAGGCTGGATCTATTTTCCTCATTTCCATTCAACCTTGATAATTTCTCAATGACATCAACTTCCTCTTCATCTTCGCATTCACTTACCTCCATCAATCATATGGACTACTCTATTTCAGAATTAGGGACTGATTCATTCATACAATGAGTATTAGGGGCCCTGCAAAGAAATTAGGAATATGTACATATACTTGAAGAGAATGAATATTTTAGGATGCGTGTTTTCCATTTGAGAAAAATCATGTAAGAAATAAGCATCGAATAGAAATAAACTGATTAACCTCCCTTACAAAGGACCCCCAATGCTCACGGGTAGAAGCGATTGGGATGGTTCAGGGTATTATTCTGTAACGGTCCTAAAACTACAGACATGTCTCTTGTGGTCCAACTATCAATCTTTATTCAAGTAATACTTGAGTGAATTTCAGCCTCAACAATTCTTCAGTATCCCTTGCCAGCACAAAGACATGTTTCATCTTGTTTATACCATGTTGTTTTCATTGAGCCTTTTAATTAAGATCATCCTGGCAATGAGTTTCCTTGTTTCTTCAATCAATTGTTTGCTCTTTTATGTAGAATATTTGATCATTTGCATATAGAATTTGACAAATTCTTCTAGTTGACGCCTAAATGAACTCTGCTTCTCCTGCTCTAGGCTAGATGTGTTCAGGCTTTCAGTAGTCATGTTTGTTCGAGGTTTCTTCATTACCAGCTGTTGATCCTGGATCGGTTCCACCTTTCCCTTCCTTCTTTTCCTTTTCTTAAAGCCTTTCAGCTGTTGGTTTTTGGGCGATCCTATTGCATTGGATCAAATCAAGGAATCACATATCTTAATGGATTGACCTTCAGTGTCAACTTCCAAAATTCCTTGGTTCAAAAAGTTTTGAACTTGCTGCTCGAAAATGTAACAGTCCTCAATGTCATGATCATGAACCCCATTATGATGCTCACAACGATCCTCGATGTTGTACCAACTTGGATAATGGGGCCTTGAAAGTTTTGGATGATGCAGTGAAGCCTCGAGCAATTTAAAGTACATCTCACGATAAGAAACATGAATAAGATCCAATTTAGCCTTTGATTTTCCAATGACATGATCACTTTGAGCATTTGACTTTGGAGCATTCTTCAATAAAGGAAACATTGATGAGGTAGATGTCCAAACAGTACTCTGCACCTGGTAAACCCCAAACTGTAACGAAATGCCCCCAAAATCATGTTGTAAATTCGACCCCTTTTCTTTTATCACGATCTTTTAGCCAACGTTGGTCTTTTTTGTAATCGGGGTTCTCCATTCTCAAAACATAAATGTACACGGTAGGGCTACAAAAACACTTATAAAACTGACTATGTGTTTCAGAAACATGTAATCTTCCATAGAGTGACTAAAATCTCCACAATAATAACCGCGAGCATTTCTCATGCCATAGAAAGACTTAAAAAACTTCGATGGAACCGACATCGGTAAATGATTCAGTATAAGGTACAACAACAAATATGAATATGGTATTGGGATAGAAATAACCATCTCCCTTTTTATTGCTAAACCATTCAACCTCCTTATCTTTCATTTATGTGCTCGTTTCCCCTCTTTTCTTTGGCGTAGGCAATTCCATTGTGAGAAAAACTTTGACATCAATTGAATCTTTGGCCTTTATCCTTTCAAAGAAACATTCCGGAAACACATGTGGTTCTATAACTCTATTGTAATCATCTTGTTCTTTAATAGTCTCACAACCCTTAGGCAATACAGGTCTAGAGAAAACTTCAAAATTCTGGCTTTTACTCGGACTTCCTGTATTCGTGTGATTGATAACATCAAGTTTAGCTCTATCAATTCCTATCAACACATCGAGGCTAGGAACGTCATCTCCAAAGTTTGTTTCCAATTTCTCTGAATCATTGGCTGATACTTTGACCGCACCAGTCTGAACATCCTTCGGGTTGAACCTTTGTGTGAGATAAGTTTTCATTCTGACCATCAATGTTGTTTTTTCCATTTAAAACTTTCTCTTTCTTAGCTTCCCTGATTCTAAGCAATGTGGTAGTTCGTGTTACCATCTCGTTCTAGGACTGATCAATCTTTTGCTCAATACTTCCCAAGCGGTCCTCGACAACTTTTTGAGATTGCTTCACCTTAACAAGCATATTGCCCATGTTTCTCAAAATATTAGTTTTCAGCTTTCGCACTATTATCTTAAAAATAATGCAATACTATTAAAACAAAATGCAATTATTATTATTATTTTTTAAATGATGTTATTTAAAAATGTGACAATTTTTCTAAAATGCAATATTTATGCAATGCAATGCATGAATGCACGAGGTATCGATTTCAAGGACTAGTCTTTAGAGCAACATCCATTAGCCAAAAGGCTGAATACAAGAAATAGACAATTTGATTACAGAGATCAGCTTGCCCTCATCCCTAGGCTAATCATTTTGTTCTGTTTTTGAGTTTGCGTCTGTCCTAGCTTGGTGCTGATGTCAAGGTGTTGTTATAGGTTCATGGCTTCAATGGATAAAATATGCATGAATCGGGCGACTTTCTGCGCATGGCTTCTGAACTTGATCATTTCATGACTCTGCATTTGAATGGTTTGAGTGGCTACCTCAAGCTTGCCTTTCAGTTCTCTGTCCTCCATTTATAGTGCCCCGTCGAAACTTGTAAGATGGCCTTTCAAATCCCGTACAACACTTTCCAATCATGCCATCCTCATTTTTAGTTCTTACCTCTCTTATTCAATATCAGCTTTTCCTTTATTATTGTACCTTTTTGGCAATTTTCTCTATTTGTGAAATTCGAAGTGACAATTTTGAGTTGAGAGATTGATTCTTCACTTATTTCTATTTGGTCCAACTATATAAATCTTTAACCCTTGAATCTTTTTTTCTCAGTACCCTTTAAATGTCGTCTTGTAATTGCTTGCATTCTAACATATTTTGACATATGACTCGCTTAAATATTGTTCCTTTCTTGAACTGAGTCTTCTCTGACCGGGTCCACATTGTCGTATTACCTTCTCCTTGTCTATCTAACTCATTGGACATTAAGAACATTGCCTAATTTGACTGATCCTCAAATCGATACCTCTAATGAATGCAAAATGATGTTAGGTAAAAAACAAGAAAACAAAAAAAGAAACAATGTCAGTATTGTGAATTAATATGAAAAACAAATAAACAAATTATTAACACAGAAAAGCACATAATATTTAGCAAAGAGAATAACCAGAGAAATATATTTAAACTGGCAGCACAAGTCCTAAGTCTTTGTCTGGCTCTAGTGGGGTAGGTTTCTAAAACCAAAATGTGGGATTTGTTCAAGACTCTTGGTTCCCGAACTGTCATTGTTGTCTACTGCAACAATAAGATATCAATTAAGTAGTATAGGTCCCTTATAACGGAGGCGTGGGCCCCACGGTGCATAAGGTTAGTATACCGGAAGAAGACAAAAATCTAAACTCGGAATTGAGTGCATCACGTCGGATATTGTCTTTCTCCCACTTAAGGGTGAAAAACATGGGTCAAGGGTTTATGCATGAATGACAAATATATCATACACAAAAGCTACCTCCATTGTTCTTGAAAATTCATCCAACAATTCTATAGAAAAAAATAAATTTAAATTATTGCTCAAAATGCCACGTAGAATTAATTAATACGCCTGACTCTCAATTTTTCCTAGCGGAGTCGCCAAGTTGTCGCGGCCATTTTTAAAATCGCGTGAAAAATAGCCTGGCGATTAGGGTTTTGAAATTAAGGTTTTACTATTTTTAATTTGGTCTTGAAATTAGGGTTTTTCCTATTAAATCGGGTTTCCTTTATTTATTCTTGAAAATCAATGTGGAGTCGCCACTGATCACTTTGGTAGACCAGACACAAATAAAAATGGACCATAGATTATTTTTACAAACATTTGGGATCGGGAGTCGGTTACGTGTAGGGAAGGGTTAGCACCCCTACAACGTCGTTATCGGTACCTTATTAATTCCACGTGGCATTTTGGCATTTCGAGCAATAATTAGAATTTAATTAAATCTTTAATTGTTAAATGAATTCCATTTCGAATGGAGATATCCATTTGTAAGAAAATACATTTTAAACGAATATAAGCTTTGAAACATCCAATTACTTTAGCAAACTTCAATTTATATTCAAAATGTATCTCAACACAAATGGTGTAATGCATATCCAATTGTTTTCTTGTCGTTTTTAAGTTCAACCTAATTGAAGCTCCATTGATTTAATTAATTAAGGGAACTATAAATATTATTAAGTTTAGGGTTTATGTGATAACACGCAAATAATTGGGAACTAGCCATATTAAACCCTAAATCAATAATATTCCTACTCATTACTAATACTTATATCCTATCTTAATTTTATTTTATTTTTAATTAAAACTAACTAAATGTGATTACATGTTCTAGGTTTAAAGGTAATGCTAGATATTTAACTAAAATACCCCCTTGATTAACATCTCATTACATTGAGACAGTAACCAAATTAGGATATTAAAGTTGTTATTTAGCACTCATTTATTTTCTACAGTTGTCTTCCCATTCAATTATTTAATTAAAGATCCTAGGCTAAAGGCTCTAATTAATACAATCAGGTGATTAAGTCTTCCTAACAAGTATACTATTGTAACCCACTATTTTGACCTAAGGTTTTATAACAAATTGAAATTGACAATTTGGAAACTTTCCCCTCAAGTAAGATTATTTATAAAAATTATGCCAAGATTATTATTCTATTATAAAAGCTATCCTTTAATGTTTCGTCATAAAACAAGCATGCTAAAAATAGTTTATCAAACCCCAAAAATAATAAATGTCCAAAGTCCACGTTTACAACCAAATCCGAAAAAATACTTAAATAAATAAATATAAGTCTAGAACAAAACGTACAGATAAATAGTATCAAATAATGTTCGAACGAGATCCTCCAAGTACCGAAACCTAAGTCTGGAAATCTGAAACAGATACTAAGGGGGAGTCAGCTATAAAGCTCAGTGTGTCTCTAAAGTGCATAACAGAAGTCAATCCAACAGTCAAAGAACGTATCAAGAATTTACAAATATTCCGAAGTATTACAAGCAAAGCATACAAATATCATAACATGACATGCACCCAACTACATCACCGTCCGAAGAGTGAGGTTCCCCTGAACCACTCTACACCTCAACACCATGTCCGAAGCAGAACTCATCCCGAAAGATGGAACTACTGATCCGAAGCGAAGTTCAACCCGAATGATGAAGTCGTTGAGCTTCCTCCGTACAATATCCCAACCCAATGATATGACATGTAATTCGATTTTAGAGTCCGAATACAATCTTGTTAAATAACTAAGATGCATGTACATAATAATTTGATTCCGATATGTGTTACATAACATGATCATAGCATCTGAATCATATAATGTTTATCAGATAACAGAACAGAATAGCATACAGTCGAGTCATGCAATATTTATCAGATAACAGAGCAGAATAGCATACAAAATATTTCTCAATCAACCGAGCAGGATAACACAGAGTATTTCTCATACAGATCACGAAATCAGGTAACACATACATGTAGCACAGACATAGAACACACCTTAGGCAGCTAAATAGTCAACGTCGATAGTGATGTCTCCCACGCTCAGCCCTAGCAGTAGGTCGAACAGAATCAGCTCCTAAAAACAAAAAACACTATATAAGACTTCCTACTATGCCACATTCGAATAAACTACGCTTAACAGAAATCTTACTAGTAGATCTTGAAGACTGTGCCACCGGAGGTCTGCCTGGCTGAGGAGGAGGTAAAAACTCAGGGTCAGAGTCCACGTCACCTGAACACAAGAAAATATCCGAGTCAAACTCTGATGCAACATTTAACAAAAATCTGAGCTCAACATATAAACTTGATCCAAAAAGGCAATTCGGGTTCGAATTTTAAGAACGGACAGTGGCAACGGAACCGGAACATCGAAAAACTTAAAGGTGGACTCAGCCGAAAAAGTCAACCAAAAGTCAACACTGACGTCATCGCTGACGTCATCATTGAATGCGATGACGTCATCATTGACTGCAACAGCAGATGACATCATTGTTGCATCAGTACTGCAACAGTGGATGACATCATCGTTGCATCAGCCCACTAGTCCGGTTCGGTTCAGCCCAACCGTCCGGATCACCAACACAACTGGTCCGGCTCAGATCCAACAGCCACCCAAATCAACTTCCAAACCTAACCCTAATTAAACAACCCTAACACCACACCCCCGGCGGCGTCTGACTACCCACGACGTGACCCCAAAGACGGCCACGACCCCCCCACGACAGCGGCCAACAACA
Source organism: Hibiscus tridactylites (assembly GCA_958450335.1). Taxonomy (NCBI): domain Eukaryota; kingdom Viridiplantae; phylum Streptophyta; class Magnoliopsida; order Malvales; family Malvaceae; genus Hibiscus; species Hibiscus tridactylites. The sequence continues at coordinate 36,773,060 of OY288279.1, forward strand.
ACCCCAAAGCTAAACAGAACCCCGACCACAACACTCGCCCAACTCGAGACGGCAGCGGCGCTCACAGAGGACGGCGGCGGCAGGAGTTCTCGAAGGAAACTTAAATGTTTCTGGTGGCAACGGGGGCGACAGAGCGCGACCATGACGGTTCTCAATCCGTCTCCAAAAAGAACAGCGTGCGACGAGAGACGGCGGCCAGGTTTTGTTAGCGCGGTGACGACAAGCACTCCACTGGCCTCGAACCGCTTGAACGGCGATGAAAACCTCTTGACCGGAGCTTCGACGGAAAAACATGGAATGGTTTACTATTGCTTTGTAATATTGAATTATTATTTTATTAGAGAACATGAGATGGTGAGCGGCGCATATAACAGGAATCAGACCAAAGGAGTGTTTACCCTAGACAAATAGGTAAATTACCGAATAAGGGTCTCTATTCTTGCCCGCCTAACAAAATAACCACCAAACTTATAATTTATTCAATTTGGTCCCTATTTTAGATTAGGTTAAATTCCGATTTTTCCTCAAATTCTAGGGTTTCCAATTGGGGATTTTACTATTTAGGTTTTACAAATTGGGGCTAAATTGGGGTGTTACAACTCTCCCCCCGTAAAAAGAAATTTCGGCCTCGAAATTTTACCTGGAGCAAACAAATGCGGATACTGAGCTTTGATGACAGCTTTGGGCTCCCAGGTAGCCTCATCATGACTGCGACCACGCCACAAGACTTTGACCATCTTAATGGTCTTCCTTCTGAGAACTTTCTTATTTTGAGCAAGAATCTCGATAGGCTCCTCCTCAAAATGCAAATCAGGACGAATCTCAATCTCCTCCACAGGTAAAACATGAGACGGATCAGCATGATAGCGTCTCAACAGAGAAACATGGAAAACATCATGAATACGCTGAAGCTCTGGTTGTAACTCGAGCTGATAAGCAACAGGTCCAACCCGACGAAGAATTCGATAAAGACTAATATAACGAGGACTCAGCTTGCCCTTCCGACCAAACCGAAGTACCTTCCTCCAAGGAGATACTTTCAGGAAAACCTCATCACCGACCTCAAACTCAAGATCGCGACGTCTCAAGTCAGCATAGGACTTCTGTCTGTCAAAAGCAACCTTAAGCCGGTCTCGAATCAATCTGACTGTCTTCTCGTCCTCACGGACTAGGTTTGGTCCCAACAATCTATGCTCATTAAGTTCAGTCCATCCAATCGGTGACCTACACCTACGTCCATACAGAGCCTCATACGGTGCCATTTTGATACTGGCCTGGTAGTTGTTATTATATGCAAACTCTGCGAGCGGCAAGAAATCCTCTTAACTACCACTGTAATCAGGAACACAACCTCTCAACATGTTCTCAAGAATCTGAATCACACGCTTGGACTGCCCGTCAATCTGTGGATGATAAGATGTACTGAAGTTCAACCGGGTACCCAAAGCAGAGTGAAGTGCCTTCCAAAACTTCGCTGTAAACCTCGGATCACGATCAGAAATAATCGATAGCGGTACCCCATGAAGTCGAACGATCTCAGAAATATAGAGCCGAGCCAACTTATTCAAAGGATAGTTGACTCGAACCGAAATGAAATGAGCAGACTTAGTCAAACGGTCCACTATAACCTAGACAGAGTCCATCTTGGACGGAGTCATCGGAAGACCACTGACAAAATCCATAGTCACACGCTCCCACTTCCACTGAGGAATCTCGATGTGCTGAAGCAACCCAGATGGACGCTGATGCTCTGCCTTGACTCTCTGACAAGTCATACACTTAGACACAAATCTGACAACATCTCGTTTAAGACCTTTCCACCAGTACCTCTGACGAAGGTTCTTATACATCTTATCACCACCAGGATGCATAGAATAAGGGCTGTCATGTGCCTCGCGAAGAATAACCTATTTCAACCCAGATTTCCTCGGAATACAGTATCGGCCTCGGAAACACAAAACACCATCCTGATCAATAGCATAATCCACAGATGTACCCTCAGAAACCTCTCTGATACGATGCATAAGAAAAGGATCTGTAGGCTGCTCAACTCGAATATCAGATATCAGCGTAGGAATAACCCGAAGTTCTGCCATTAAACTACCATCCTCAAACAAACTCATCCGAGCAAACAAGGTCCTCAAATCTGAGATGACATTAGGGCTCAAGGCGTCGACAACCACGTTCGCCTTTCCCGGGTGATACTCTATCTCACAGTCATAATCCTTGAGAAGTTCCAACCAGCGATGTTGTCTCAGATTTTAACTCTTTCTGAGTAAGAAGGTACTTAAGACTCTTGTGATCACTGAAGATATAACACTTCTCTCCGTAGAGATAGTGTCTCCAGATTTTCAGAGCAAAGATCACAGCAACAAGCTCCAAATCATGGGTAGGGTAGTTACACTCATGCACTTTCAACTCACGAGATGCATAGGCCACTACATTCCCCTCCTGCATCAGAGCACATCCCAATCATGTGTGAGAGGCATCACTGTATATCATATAGGCCTTCCCAGGCTCAGGCTGAATCAGAACCGGTGCTTCAGTCAACACGGTCTTAAGTTTCTCAAAACTGGTCTACTGAGCCTCAGTCCAGACAAAAGGAATATCCTTCCTAAGTAGTTTAGTCAGAGGAGCTGCAATAATCGAGAAACCTTCCACAAACCTCCGATAATAGCCAGTTAAACCCAAGAAGCTTCGAATCTCAGGAACATTCTTGGGCTGCTTCCAACCCAAAATAGCCTCAATCTTCTTTGGATCAACCTGAATACCATTAGCAGAAGCCATATGTCCCAAAAAGGTAACTCGGTCAACCAGAATTCACATTTACTGAACTTTGCATACAACTTCTTTTCACGCAAAGTCTGTAGGACAACCCGGAGATGTTCCTCATGTTCTACCTTCGATTTAGAATAAATCAGTATGTCATCAATGAAAACCACCACGAACTGGTCCATATAAGGTTGAAACACTATGTTCATCATATCCATAAAGGCTGCAGGGGCATTAGTCAATCAAAACGGCATCACCAGAAACTCATAATGACCATAACGAGTCCGAAAAGCGGTCTTGAACACATCAGAATCCTTAACCTTGAGTTGGTAATAACCCGATCTCAGGTCTATCTTAGAGAATACTGTAGCTCCCCGGAACTGGTCGAACAAGTCATCAATACGGGGAAGTGGGTAACTGTTCTTGATCGTCAGCTTCTTTAGCTTCCGATAATCAATACAAAGCCGAAGTGATCCGTCCTTCTTCTTCACAAACAAAACATGGGCTCCCCAGGGAGAAACACTAGGTCGGATGAAACCCCTACCCAACAATTCCTGCAATTGAATCTTCAATTCTTTAAGCTCTTTCGGAGCCACCCTGTAAGGAGCCATAGAGACAGGAGCTGTACCCGGATATACATCTATGCCAAACTCAACCTTGTCACGTTTAGGCGGTACCCCTGGCAATTCCTCCGGAAAAACATCTGGAAAATCCCTAACCACCGGGATCTTATCCAAACCAGAATCTGACTGCCTCGAGTCAAGAATATAAGCAAGATAGGCAGTAGCTCCAAGTCGAATCATCTTTTCTGCTTTGAGAGCCGAAACAACATTGGTCATATAACCTCTACGCTCTCCAACCATAATCACCTCGAACCCATCTAAGGTTTTCAGAGTCGCCCTTTTCTTTTCACAAAAATCAAACGGACTCGATGAGCAGATAACTAGTCCATTCCGAGAATAAGGTCGAACTCTCTAAAAGGTAACTCCATCAAATCAGTGGAGAATATTTTCCCTTGAATCTCCAAAGGGCAATTCTTGTACACCTTAGAAACCTTGACATGATCACCCACTAGACTATAAACGGAAATCGCGTTCCCAGTATTCTCAACAGGAATTTCAAGTCCCCCAGATACCGAACTCGCAACATATGAATGGGTAGAACCAATATCTAATAAAGCAAAATACGGAATAGAGTGGATAGAAAATGTACCAGCAATAACATCTGGCTCATCACGATCCTCATGTCTCCTGGTAGCATAAACAAGACCTGGCTGTCTCACCCCGGATCCAGCTAATCCTCCACTCTGAGCTGACCTACCTCTACCAGCAGAAACTGTAAAATCAGGTCTACCTCGACCTCTACCCCTAGCAGGAGTCTGTACTGATGCCTGTGACAGAGTCGTCATATGAGCTGACGGAGGTGCATGCGGACAATCTCTGAAAATATGATCGTAAGACCCACATCGAAAACAAGCCCCGGACTGTCTCCTACACTAGAAGTCGGAACATTGTGGTGGCCCCCGTGTGCTAGTCGATCCTCTAACACTAGAAGTCGGAACAACAGTGGTCACTGGTCTGACTCTGGAATAACTCTGATAGTCACTCTCATCTCTTGCCCTCTTTCTGGTCTGGTTACCCTAACTATACTGAACTGTCGCGGTCGACTGCCTCTTACCCCGATCCATACCATGAGACTCAGCTTGCCTCAACTCTGCCTCATTGCACTCTGCAGTCCTAGCTCGGAAGGTAATATCCTTGTACTCTTTGTCCAAAGGCAAAGACACACCAGTCTTGATCGAAGGTCGCAGACCCTTCAGAAACCAGCTGCACTTCTCTTCCTCTATAGTAACTAACCCATGGACGTACTGTACCAGCCTCAGAAACTCAATCTCATACTGATTCACGGTCATGTCATTTTGCTTCAGATTTATAAAGTCCTCACGACACTTGGCTAGATACTCAGCCCCAACATATTTGTCTCGGAAAGCCTGATGGAAATGATCCCAAGTGATCCGACTAGCAGAAATAACGGTCTTCTCAGCCTTCCACCAGTTCAGGGCTTCACCCTTCAATAAAGATACAACAACTCTTAATTTTCTGTCAGCAGGGTAGTCCATCTCATCAAATAACTGTTGTAATTTCTTCAACCAATACTCAGCGTCAGCTGGATTTGCAGTCGTCTTACCATCAAACATCGACATACCAGCAGACAAAAACTCGGCAGATATAGGTCACCTAGAACCCTGTCGAAGATACTCAAGTAGCTCCAAATGCACTCCAGCAACATCAACTCCAGCAGTCTCACTGTTACCGGCTGCACGAGGACCATCAATCTGAGTCTGCTGATCAGGGTGATCGGTCTGTTGACCACTCATATGAACCTTATGTTGCTCCTCAACCTGCTCATGTTGTGGGTCCTCCTGATGTGGTGGTGAATGCTCATGAGGATTAACGTCACTCGTATTACCAGCGGTACGACCTCGTCCACGGCCTCGACCTCGGCCGGCCGTAGCTCTAGTACTCCTACGGGGTGGCATAGTAGTCTATCTACAAAAGAAGAGTCCTAAAGTCAAAATTGGTACTTGGAGACTTTAATTAAAACAAATATTACTTCTTAAAAATTCGAACATTTATCTGAAAATCTTGTAGTTTCCGAAAACATTTATTATGCATGCAATTTTTTGAAAACTTTAAAACAAATTTTTATCGAGCCTCACAGGCCGAGGGGTGTAACCTAGGCTCTGATACCACTAAATGTAACCCCCTATTTTGACCTAAGGGTTTATAACAAATTGAAATTGACAATTTGGAAACTTTCCCCTCAAGTAAGATTATTTATAAAAATTATGTCAAGATTATTATTCAATTATAAAAGATATCCTTTAATGTTTTGTCTTAAAACAAGCATGCTAAAAATAGTTTATCAAACCCAAAAAATAATAAATGTCCAAAGTCCACGTTTACAACCAAATTCGAAAAATACTTAAATAAATAAATATAAGTCTAGAACAAAACGTACTGATAAATAGTATCAAATAATGTTCGAATGAGATCCTCCAAGTACCAAAACCTAAGTCTGGAAATCTGAAACAGATGCTAAGGGGGAGTCAACTATAAAGCTCAGTGTGTCTCTAAAGTGCATAACAGAAGTCAATCCAATAGTCAAACAACGTATCAAGAATTTACAGATATTCTGAAGTATTACAAGCAAAGCATACAAATATCATAACATGACATGCACCCAACTACATCACCGTCCGAAGAGTGAGGTTCCACTGAACCACTCTACACCTCAACACCATGTCCGAAGCAAAACTCATCCCGAAAGATGGAACTACTGATCCGAAGCGAAGCTCAACCGAAGGATGAAGTCGCTGAGCTTCCTCCGTACAATATCCCAATACAATGATATGACATGTAATCTGATTTCAGAGTCCGAATGCAATCTTGTTAAATAACTAAGATGCATGTACATAATAATTCGATTCCGATATGTGTTACATAACATAATCATAGCATCCAAGTCATATAATGTTTATCAGATAACATAACAGAATAGCATACAGTCGAGTCATGCAATATTTATCAGATAACAGAGCAGAATAGCATACAAAATATTTCTCAATCGACCGAGCAGGATAACAAAAAATATTTCTCCTACAGATCACGAAATCAGGTAACACATACATGTAGCACAGACAGAGAACACACCTTAGGCATCTAAATAGTCAACGTCGATAGTGACGTCTCCCACGCTCAGCCCTAGCAGTAGGTCGAACAGAATCAACTCCTAAAAACAAAGAACACTATATAAGACTTCCTACTATGCCACATTCGAATAAACTACGCTTAAAAAAAATCTTACTAGCAGATCTCGAAGACTGTGCCACCAGAGGTCTGCCTCGCGGAGGAGGAGGTAAAAACTCAAGGTCAGAGTCCACGTCACCTGAACACAAGAAAATATCCGAGTCAAACTCTGATGCAACATTTAACAAAAATCTGAGCTCAACATATAAACTTGATCCAAAAAGGCATTTCGGGTTTGAATTTGAAGAAACGGACAGTGGCAACGGAACCGGAACGTCGAAAAACTTAATGGTGGATTTAGCCGAAAAAGTCAACCAAAAGTCAACGCTAACGTCATCATTGACTGCAACAGCAGATGACATCATCGTTGCATCATCACTGCAACAGCGGATGACATGATTGTTGCATCAGCCCACTGGTCCGGTTCGGTTCAGCCCAGCCGTCCGGTTCACCAACACAACCGGTCCGGTTCAGATCCAACAGCCACCCAAATCAACTTCCAAACCTAACCCTAATTTAACAACCCTAATACCACACCCCCGGCGGTGCCCGACTACCCACGACGCGACCCCAACGACGGCCATGACCCCCCCCCCGACAGCGGCCAACAGATACCCTAAAGCCAAACTGAACCCTGACCACAACACTCACCCAACTCGAGACGGCAACGGCGCTCACAGAGGACGACGGTGGCAAAAGTTCTCGAAGGAAACTCAAATTTTTCTGGTGGCAACGGCGGCGACAGAGCGCGACCACGGCGGTTCTCATTCCGTCTACAAAAAGAACGGCGTGCGACGAGAGACGGCGGCCGAGTTTTCTTCGCGCGGTGACGACAAGCACTCCACTGGCCTCGAACCGCTTGAACGGCGATGAAAACCCCTTGACCGGAGCTTCGACGGAAAAACATGGAATGGTTTACTATTGCTTTGTAATATTGTATTATTATTTTATTAGAGAATATGAGATGGTGAGCGGCGCATATAACAGGAATCAGACCAAAGGAGTGCTTACCCTAGACAAATGGGTAAATTACTGAATAAGGGTCTCTATTCTTGCCCGCCTAACAAAATAACCACTAAACTTATAATTTATTCAATTTGGTCCCCATTTTAGATTAGGTTAAATTCCGATTTTTCCCTAAATTCTAGGGTTTCCAATTGGGGATTTTACGATTTAGGTTTTACAAATTGGGGCTAAATTGGGGTGTTACAACTATATGCTTAGATTGAAATCATGCAATCATACAAATAAATTAAACAATTGCAATTAAATTATTCAAAGTTGTAAATGACCAAATTAAAAAGAATTAAAACTTAGAACAAAGCTAAAAGGACTCAATTTAATTATATTCCAACCAGGAGAGCCAAATTACAATGATCTAAGGACCAAATTATGAGAAAAACAAAACTTGAAAGCCTGAAATGTGAGGAGGGGAAAGAAGGGTGTGGATCTCTCGCCCACATCCGAATCATCTAGGCGGGTCGAGCCAACTCGGTGCCAAAACGGCACCGTTTGACTCAGGGTATAAATACTCTACTCACGAACCAACTTGGCCATTTGAACTGAGCGCTCTCTCTCTCTCTTCCCACCCACTCTCTTTATATTCTCTTGACCAGAAACACCAAAAACCCAGATCTCTATCTCATTTTCGATCAACCTCGCTTATTTCGCTCTAGTTGTTCCTGTGTTCTTCATTTTTTCTGTTTTTAACCCATTATAAACACTAAAACGCCCTCATTTCTTGTTTCTCTCGGATCAAAACCCATTTTCTTGTCCATGTTCTTCACAAATTCATCCACATTTCATAATTTGATCTGAAACCCTAACCTCGTCTCAGCCATAACATGTTTCTCGGCCGCCGAAGGCGACGTCGGTCACCGACCGTCGTCTCCAGCCATCGTCCGATCAAACCTTCCGTTCCGATCATCTTCCCCGACCAAACCTAAATCTCTGGTAATCTTCTCCAACCAAACCTGCAACTTTGGTCGTCGTTATGCGATTTCCGACCACCATGCCGAAAATCTAATAACTCACAGAATGCTTATTTTTTTTCATCCTAAAGCCTATTCTAGTGGTCGTTTTAACAGAAACACTCGTCTTCCCTGTCCTGGACTACCTATCGAAACAAAAACCCTCTATCATTTTGGACTTCGGCCAAAAGCCTAACCTCAGATCTCACAAATTCACTCCGGCGGCGTTCGAAAAAAGATAAGCGTTCGAAACTTTAACTTTGGTTTTGTTTTGATCTAGATCTAGGTTTTATGTCGCTATTTTTAGGATTTTAAGTCTCAAATCTGACTTTTTGTTTTATTGCTGCAGGAAAGTAAAAGAGGGGATCAGAATATACCTTCTAGTATGTTCGACGTACTCCGGCGACCTTCTCGGCGAGCAATTCCGGTGACCGCTCACCTCTAGTATGCATCTTCAGTTTCTTCTCTCTCCTGAATTATTACTCCAATGAATTGTGCAATCATTAGTTATTAATTCTTTTTTCTCTCTCCAGATGGCTATTTATAGCTGGTGTAAGCCCTGACATTAGCGAAGGGTGGCTATCCGCGTGAGACGGAACGGACCAATGAATGGCCGCCACGTGGCATTTTTGGAGGGCCAAAGAAACACAAATGTGTTTCTTTGGGCTTTTACCGACTTTGAGAGAGCAAATGGGCATATATTTTGGGCGGGACAAGCTTTTGGGATAGAATATTTGGGCTTTAGTTGGGCTTTTGGCTATTTAAAATGTAAACGAACTCAAATATGTTGGATAATGGACATTGTTTGAACTTTAATGGATCATTATTTGTTTGTTACTTATTTATTTATTTATCTATCATATTATTTGGGGTTTTATTTATAGAGAATATATATGTATTTTCGGACAAACTACGGGTTCTAAAAAACCACAATACATGGATAAGGGTTTGGACCAATGGTGGCACAACACATGTACCTTGGATACCAGATTTCGGCAGGGAACTTGTTTTTTCAGATAACATTGTGTTTGTTTGGTTCAAGTAAACTGTAAATTGGAATTTGGGCTTGTAATGGGCTATGTGTTTTTGTAATTATAAAGTCGACTTTGAAATGGATTTTGAATTGCTATTTGAGACTTATTTATTTATTATTTATGGTTTTATTTATATCGAATTACTAATATTATACTAATCCCGGACAAGATATGGGTATTACACGTTAGTCAGTCGACATTACTGGTATGTTTTTCCCACCTTTCTTGCGGTATAATCATCCTATGGGTGGATGCTGACTGATCAAAGATTACACAACGTGCTTACATGATAATGAGATCCACCACTTATGGTTTCGGGATTAAGTGCTCGTCAGTTTCTTACTATCCAACCACTGAGGTGAGTTTTCTTTATTTCTTGACTTGTTAGGACTCATTACTGATGTGTCAAATGAGCTTTTGCTTAGCTGAAAAATGTAGGAGCTATCAAAGCATATGGTTCGAGTATTTTGGTAAAGTCTGGTTTATAATTATTTGTTTATTAATAGAATACTACTTCAAGGGTCCAGGAAGTTTAGGTTCATAATTTGGTAAAATTATAGTGTTGTGAAATATTTTAATTGATCATGTTGGGAATAGCTCACTGGTTCTCTTATTAAAATTCAGTGTTCACAGATTCCCTTCTTAGTCTGTTCATATCTTGGAAATGAAGAAAAATAGTCCAATAAATCAATGGGATTTTCAATACCAACTTGCTAAGGATGATCTATTTACTACTTTGAAAATGGCTAGTTTCATGGATTATGCTTTTCTTATGCCAGTTCAAACCCATGTGCTAGTTCCTCGAATCCGAAACTTAGTCCAATAACTAATGAGACTTGATTCAAATGAGTTGATAGGCAAAGCTTTCATGGCAAAGGATCTGATTATCCATACCATAATTTCTACTGCATAATTGCAGTCCTTTCTAAGTTTTCTTTCATGTCATTTTCAGCCATTTTAAACCGATAGATAAAAGCTTGCTTTTGTCAATAGCATGGCATTGCAATTTATTGATCATTGCTCACTTATGCATTATTATTGATTATTTTGTCACTAAAACTAAAGTATCAACTTCGATGACAGAATGGCTTTGTCAACAATGACTATATCCATCAATTTCTAAAAAACTTATATGAACTTCGCATGCAAGCCTGCTTCCTGTGAAACAATACTTGTCTGAATTCGAGCGATTGGAGACAACTCATTTTCCAAAGGTGTGTGCCTACATGATCAGTTGGAATGGAAGCTTATAACATCGCATGTAAGTGTACCATTCTCAAATTGTCTATTTTGTTTATTAATATTTGTGGCTCCTAGATTTTATTATTATAATTTTCGTCTATAAGAGAAACTTCATTTGGAAAATCACAATTGAATGCAACCTTATCGGCTCAATTGATTTCTAATGGTTATTGTTTGAAATATTTGGATCGAGCACATGACCTTCAGATAATTATATGTATGGTGGTTAAATTTATCTTCCGTGCTTATCTTTCTCAATTTTTTTCACGGATAGCTTCTGATAATTATATGTTGGGTTGCCTTTATGGAAGATGTTAAAAGTATGAACTTTAGATTTTTTGACTTTTGCGGTGCTTAAGAATTTTCTTACGGCTAGCAAAGAAGTAGCGACGTAAGGAAAAACGCTCCAAAAGTAGTGATCACAAACCTATACCGCTCCGAATATTGACGTAAGGTAAACGCTTCAAGTAGTGATCACAGACCTATATCGCTCTAAGTAGCGACGTAAGGTAAAACACTCCAAGTAGCGATCACAGACCTATACCGCTGCAAGTAGCGACGTAAGGTAAAACACTTCAAGTAGTGATCACAGACCTATACTGCTCCAAGTAGCGACATAAGTTAAAACGCTCCAAGTAGCGATCACAGACCTATACCCCTCCAAGTAGCAACGTAAGGTAAAACACTCCAAGAAGCGATCACAGACCTATACAGCTCCAAGTAGCGACGTAAGGTAAAACACTCCAAGTAGCGATCACAGACCTATACCGCTGCAATTAGCGACGTAAGGTAAAACACTCCAAGTAGCGATCATAGACCTATACCGCTCCAAGTAGACGTAAGGTAAAACGCTCCAAGTAGCAATCACAGACCTATACCGCTCATGTCGCAACCCTTTCGAGCCCGACTTTAAAAAAAAACACAGAGTCGCCACCGATCTTTTAAAAAGGTGTGATTGGATCACCTAAAAACGGGTTGTTTTAATAAAACCAATGTTATTTTATTAAAACAACTTTTTTTGGTCTGCGAAAACACAAAAACGGGTTCGAGAGTCAGTTACGCGTGGGGAAGGGTTAGCACCCCACAGTGCCCAAAAGTTGGTACCTAGCCGATTACAAATGGTTTTAAAGTCGAAATTTGCAAGTTCATATAAAGTTTAATTTAATTGTCCATTTATGAATATGATTCTATTTTAAATGTCTTATCATTCGGAAAATGAACTCCAATCACCTCGAACACTCCTGGCATTAAGCCGTCATTTTCGTTTGATAAAACACCAGATTTATTATTTAAACAACCAAGCAAAGAAGTAAATAAAATATAAAATAAGAAAGCAGGAAATTAAAGTAATAAAAAAAGGCAAATCACAAATCTTAAAAAATATCTTGAACTACAAATTTTAAGGGATTTAAAAATTAAGTTAAAAGAGTGTATCCTTCCCAAAATTGAGTCAACACCCTAATTTATTTTTTATTTGAAAATATTTTAAAAGATGTGGAATTTAATGGAGGGGATAAACCAAAAGGCTTTGGGTATAAAGCTCAATTTTAAAATAAACGCATTTTCTTTTTTAAAAGACAAAATGGACCAAATTCCAAACAAAATAAAAATTTTATTGTTCTTGGTGTTCTTCGAAAATAACTCTAAAAACATAAAAAAAATAGTTTTAAATTTTAAAGTGAGGATCCAAGTTCAAAAACATTTTTTCCCTTTCAATCAAAAGTAAGAACAAAACTCAAACTAATATTAAAATTCGAAATAAAATTAATAACATAAAAGAAGAAAACAATACCGAAGTGAGGAAAAATTTGCTTACTTTGATTCCAACAGAATTTGAATACAATTGCTGCAAACTCAAGCCATTACTCTATTCATTTCCCAATGAAAAAGACAATGGGGTGGGGGTTTATATAGGATTCAAGAACTAGAATCTACAAGAAAAATTGGGATTTCAATCCCTAAAATCAAGAAAAATCAGACCAAAACGTGATTCTTGGTTGAATTTCAAAATCAACCCAATTTGGCTCAGATTTGAGACTGATTCTCCTTATTTCCTTATTCGATTCGCAGATCTGGTTTTTGCACGCCTTGTCTTCAGTAAAACAAGCATATCTTGAGCTCCCGATGTCCGATTGAAGCGTTTCAAGATGCATTGGAAAGGTAACTAAAAAATGGTCAATACTTAAGAAGACACCTTGGCCTGAAAACGCTTAGATCTTATCAGAAATTTGTCATAAGTTTGTAGTGAGGAATCCTTGACTTTCCATGTTTGTTATGATTATGCTTGATTCCTTGCCTTACTTGAATGATTCAGATTTCCTTTTGACTTTGGTCCGATTTGCATTGATTTGGAATTTTGTTTCCCCTTTTTCCATATTTGATGCGTTCTCTTCCCTTGTTTTTTATGTCAGGCTAAAAATCGGTGACAACAGCTGCCCCTCTTTGCTTATTCTTGTGAAATAGGGATATAGAAAAGAACATAAGGCATGATTTTAACCAATCACACTATAAAATTGGTTGATGGACATCAAAGCTTGGTTCAAATCTCCTCGCACCTGAATGGATAGGCAATTGCTGAAAATAAGGGTTCCATTCTCCTTGCGCCTGAACGGATAGGCGTTTTGCTGAAAAATAAAGGTTCCATTCTCCTTGTGACCAAACGGATAGGCGTTTTGTTAAAAAGCAAGGTTTCATTCTCCTTATGCTCGAATGAATAGGCAGCTTGCTAAAAAGCAAGGTTCCATTCTCCTCATGCCTGAATGAATAAGTGAGTTTCATTCTCCTTATGCCTGAACGGATAAGCGGGTTCCATTTTTCTTATACCTGAACGGATATGAGGGTTCCATTCTACTTATACCTGAACGGATTGGCGGGTTCCATTGTCTTTAGGCCCAAACGGATAGGCCAGTTCCAAAAATGTTTCATCCTCCTCATGCTCGGATGGATAAGCAGATTAAAAAATAGTTCCATTATCCTTATGCTCGAATGGATAAGCATGTTCTGAAAAAAAAATCCATCCTTCTCATGCTCGAATGGATAAGCAGGTTCTAAAAAAATAAAAGTTTTATTCTCCTCATGATCAAATGGATAAGCATGCTCTATTCTCTTAATGCTCGAATAGATAAGCAGACTGAAAAAAGGCTTCATCCTCCTCATGCTCGGATGAATAAGTAGGTTCTATTCTCCTTATGCTCGAATAGATAAGAAGACTAAAGAAAAGGGCTTCGTCATCCTCATGCTCGGATGAATAAGCAGGTTCTATTCTCTTCAAGCCTAAATGGATAAGCGAGTTCCAATCTCCTTATGCGTGAATGGATAAGCGAATTATATTCTCCTCATGCCTGAATAGATATGCAGGTCCTATTCTCCCCATGCCGAATAGATAGGTAGGTTCGTTTGCTGGGAAAGCTTTGATATACCTGTCAAAACTGAACAAAATGCTATAATTATGATGAGCATTCCCCTAAGGATGCCTAACACATGAGTGCATAGTTTTTCCTATTTTATTTTAAATTACTTTCCTCAAAATTAATTTTTGCTTTGGTTTTTGAATCCTCATGTTTGCTCACTCAGTCTAGATAGACAATTGTGATTTTTCATTGTATTTCTTCTATTCATGGAAAACATCTGATCTTTGCAAATTTGCTCACTCAATTCAGTGATCTTGTACTCCTAGTTGGAAGAACGGACTTCTTCAACTGTCTCTGCTTCACCATTCTCATTCTTTGTACCTCTTTGCTTCATTGAAAACATATGATCTTCGTAGGCAAATGTCTCAAGATTGTAGTTGATACATCAATTTCGAGTGAAAGGTCTCCTTGAATGGTCTTGAAAGCTTCAAGTCTTTATATGCCCCTTCAAATAACATTAAGCACCTACATCGATTCTTGTGAATTCTCAAATTCCAGCCCCTACAGGACATCTTGAAGCTTATTTCCACCTTGAATGTCTTTGATGTTGGAGCTTTAATCTCTTCTTCTCGTGCCTATCAAAGTCAGGGATCCTGAACCCTTGGTTGACATAACTTGCCCCAATCTGATGGCACAGTTTGCCCACTGGGCATGGTTCTATCCTTTTTATGCGTTAGAGATCTTACTTCTTAAGTGTGGATCTTGCTTGACAACACAGTCCACTTAAAATTCTTCAACACTTGTGCTTCTTCTTCTTTTCTTTTTTCCCTTCCCATGTAAGGTGATGCTCCCATTCAAACTGAGGTTCAATTGTTTCCTGAAGTAATGGAAAACATTAATTCCTAGTTCCCTACAGCCGGGATCAATACCAAGATTTCTTTTGTTTTTTCATAAATCTATGTCAACCTACTTGTAAGATGCAAGAAAAGGCTAGAAATGAGTATTTAATGGAAGAAGCCATGGCAAACACAGAAAAGAGAAAAGTCAGATACCCCAAATTCATAGTATGAATGATTCATGAATCCATCAACCGGGTAGTGCCCCACTTTTAGGTGGCTCTCTTTAACTCACTCACTCCTCAAATTTTAAATTTCCCACTTTTCTAATCTCGAAAAAACAATAGAAGTTTGAGGTCCCTGAAGAAAGGTTAACTCGATAAGGTAGAATGTGTTCTGAAGACAAACTCATTTTCTCAGATATCCATGTGTGATCCAAATGGTTTTTAAAGGCTTCTAATGTAAGCTAGGCTCGAGTTGCCAAAAAAAGATATATAGGCTCAAATACATGTTTTAAGGGTAATTAAACCAAGGATCAATCTTTCTTGATGAAATCTTCGTTCTTTCCTTCTCTGGATCACTCTAGACTGCCCATTTTGGGTTTTCACCATAAAGTTCATTTCCTCTTCCGGCACACGTCTCATATGGAGGATTTGTTTCAAATTTTCCTCCGCACTTCAGCTTTCATTTCTTCCTTTCACTTCTTTCTTCCTTTCTTCTTTGTCTTCTTCTTTTTTCATCTTTTTTCCTTTTCTTCTTCTCTTTTCTTCTTTATTCCTTTTCTTTTTTTTTCTTTTTTCGTGTACCTTTCATCTTCAGTTTAGGACATTCAACTTGATCTATCATGTTTTTTTTTCTTGTAAATAGCTTTTCATCCTTTTTGCCCCCTAAAATGGGGATGTAACGCCCCAATTTTGGGCTTAGAAGTTTTGGGTTCGGACCGGTTCAATCGGAGTGCGGTTCGAATATATAAAGGTGAAATTAGGAAAGCCTAGTTCGGGTTGCATTAAAAATATGGAAAAATGTCTTAAAATCCTCTTTTATTATATATAAGAGAATGGTGAAATCAATTTTACAAAATAAGGTTTGGAAGTATGACATTTTGGTTAGTGACCAAAATGTAATTTTCGAAAACTGTGAGACTGTTTTAAAAAGGATTGAAACTTTGAATCTTTAAGGAGCTATTTACCCAAAAGGAGTTTCTCCAGATTTTTCTTAAATATTAAAGGTTTAATTAATGGTTTTTAAATAAAAGAAAATTGGAGGGAAGATATTTTGGCCATAACTAACTTTTCTCTCAAATCTTCCATTTTCATTTTCTCTCATCTTTTCTCTCAAACCAAACACATTTCTACAGAGCTTTTCCCTCTGATTTTGTCACCTAAATAACTCATTTCAATCCTCTTTTGATCTTCAATCATCTCTTCAACAAAACCTTTGCATTTGCTAAGTGGATTTTCAAGAATTTGGTTCCAAAAAGGGAGAAAACTCAAGTTTGGAGGTAAGAACGTCCTTCTCCTCTAAACTCTCAGTTCTTTACTGAAATTCCCAAGTTCTCAATCCTTAATTTGTGTTTTATAAAAGGTTTTAAGGTTGTGTTCTTGATCTTGGCTTTTAAATGCAAGATTTGGTTGATTTTTGGTTAAAATTCGTGTGATATGTTTGGGCAGTGTTTTGAGGTGTCTTTTTGATGTTAAATGAATGTTAAATTGATGAGAAGTTGAGGTTTAATTAATGCAATCCCGGATAGGTTGATTTTCCTAAGTTTAGCTTGAGTTCTTGGTTGTTTTTGGAGTGATCTTGATGATCTGTTATAGCTGGAGGTATAAGGGTGATGTTAGATCCTTTTTGGATGTTAATTGATGTTTAAAGATGATTTGATTTGATGGATCATGGCTGGGTAGTGTTGTGGATTTGTTTAGATGCATTTTCGGTTGTGTTTGGTAGCCGAAAATGGAGTGTGGTTGAGAGCAGCGGGTTTAGGTGCTTTCATTGAAGATATTAATGCATGATGATGCATTAATCCTCTGCTTTGATGTGTTTAAAATAGGGGAGTCATCTTTGGATCTTAGTGGTGGTGATCCGGAAGCTTGATTGGTGTTTCGGCAAGTGGCGGAACGGAATCGGTGAGTGGATTTTGGTTTTTAGCTTTGAAACCAATGTTTTGAAGGTTTGGGAGCTTAGTTTAAGTCTAAGCAACTTAGCTAAGCTCAAGAGTAAGTTTTCGGAAAAACTCTCTTGGTGATGAACCATGGATTGGTTGTATGCAATGTGGTTTGTTTGCATGTTTTAAATCCTGTTTTGAAAGCATATTTAGCATGTTTATTTGCTGAGATTATAAGCCATGTGTTGAAGGATGCTCAAGGTAAGAGATCCTTGTTTTTGAACATTGATTAAATGTGGTTTGATGCTTAAAGATGCATGACGTTTATGGCTTTGTTAAATGCTTTAAAACAATGGAATATTGTTGTTAATGATGCATATTGGCAAGTGATGGTTAAGGTCACAAAGGTGGTTAAAAGTCCTTGTGTGAGCCTTGTTTATTTAAGAACAACATGGTGGTTAAAAGTCCATGGTTGGTTCTTGGTTAAGATCACAAAAGTGGTTAAAAGTCCTTGTGTGAATCTTGTGTATTTTGAGAACAACATGGTGTTTAAAAGTCCATGGTTGGTTCTTGGTTAAGGTTACAAAGGTGGTTAAAATTCCTTGTGTAAGCCTTGTTATTTAAGAACATCAAGGTGTTTAAAAGTCCTTGGGTGATTCTTGTTAAGGACACAAAGGTGTTTAAAAGTCCTTGTGTGGTCCTTGTCATGGTGTTAAAAAGTCCATGGATGATTCTTGTTAAGGACACAATGGTGTTTAAAAGTCCATGTGTGGTCCTTGGAAATTATAAGATCACAATGGTGTTTAAAAGTCCATGTGTGGATCTTATGTTGATGTATCACTTGTTGCCAACATGACATGTAATGAATTTGAAGCATGAATTGCTTGTCTTAAATGCTTTAGTGCATGTGCAAATGATGATTGATTTAAGGTTTATAAAGGTGTTTTATAAATGCATTATTGTGTGGTTTTAAATAAGCATTCCTCACTAAGCTTTTGCTTACGCTCTCTCTTTTCTTAAACCAATAATGCAGAGCATTGAAGTGCATTTTGGGGCAGCAAGGAAGCCAAGCATCCAAGTGAAGGTTTTAAGCTCATGTATGGTGAACATTTCCTCAAAACTATTAGCTTTTGGGTATTTGGCAATGGGGGACCTATGTTGATGCTTTAGGAGATGTTTTGAACTCCCTAAGTTGGATTTATGATGTTAATAATGCTGGAACTTGTAATTGGCCTCTTGTTATGTGTTTTGGTGATTTGAGGATTTCATGGTTTGCCTTATAGTATGCTTGCCTATAGAATTGGGTATTTCTTATTTTGATGCCATGTTGAGGAATGATTGATGCAATTATGTTCCTTGTATGTTGAATGACTTGCTGGTAAAATTTGGTGGCTTTTGGAGCATGTTTGATGGGTCAATTGTGTGATAAACCAGCAATATTTTCTGCAATCTGGGCAGCCTATTTCAGAACAGGTGCTACCGTATCGGAACGGTCCCGCGTTTCGGAACGGGTCTTCCCTGTTCCGAAACACTTGAACGTTGGGCACTGAAATTGTTGGTTAAATGTTTTGAAACCTCTGCGTTTTGGTCCTGAATCTTGTTTATGCAATTGTTTGAGTTTGAGATGTCCGTTTGAGCTGAAATTTGACAGAGAAGCATGAAAGATGATTAATTTCAAGTTGGTAACTTTAAGTTGGGTTAAGTCCTTATAATTCTCAGAATTTACAATTTGGTCCCTAAAGTCTTAATTTGTGCAATTGGGTCCCTGAATGTTCTCTGATGGTTATGATCTTTGAGTATGCTGATTGTATGATCATGTCTAGGGATAATATGCATTTAGAAAAGTTTAAAATGAAAAAAAAGGGTCGTTAATCAAGGTTGACTTTCGGGTTGACTTTGGTTTTCCCCGTGTAAACTTCTTAATTCGGTTCAACCGTCTGGGCCGGGTTAAGGGGGTTACATTTGGTGGTATCAGAGCTGAGTTCTCGAGTAATTGGGAATGATTATGTGAATGATTTAAGTATGTATGCTTTGTATGCTTGTTGAGTGAAAGTATGTTGAGTGAATTGTAAATATGTTGCAATTGAGGTGTATGCTGTGGTGAAGCATGTTGTGGGTACCCATTGCCAAATCAAAGCTAATGTAATGATGTTGTTTTTAAGTGAAAATGAGCTTGAGTACTTGGATTGCTTACCTTGCTGAGCCTGACTTTGTTTTATTGTATTGTGATTGCATTGTTAAAGTATGGCACCTCGTAGAGAGTTGAGGAGTAATGTGTGAGCTACGGCTCAAAATGAGAATGAGAATGAAGAGAATGTTGAAAGTGCGGTGGATTTACCTCCTCCACCTGGTGGTGGTGGTGCTGGGGGTGAAGGAGCTGGAGCTGCAGCTGGTGCTGGGGTCGCTGGACTTGAGGCTGGTCAGGGGCAAGCTGTTCCTGACATGACGGTGTTGATTCAAGCTATTGCTAGAGCTTTTCAAGCAGCGGTAGCTGGAGCTCAAGGAGTTGTGCATCAGGGAGATGCTGGAGTTAGACTACCTTTGGAGCGTTTGCGCAGTCTGGGAGGGACTGAGTTCAGGGGTTTGTCAGCTGAAGGTTCTGAGGCTTGGTTGGAAAGTACCAAGAGAATCTTGGGTCAAATGAGTTGCACTGATGTGCAAAAGCTTGGCTGTGTAGTATCATTGTTGCAAGATGATGCTTACACGTGTTGGACAACCACTATCACTGGGATGGCGGAAGCTGATGTAACTTGGACGTTCTTTCAGAACACGTTCAAGAGAAGGTATCTAGGTGTGAGGTACCTAGATGAAAAGAAGAGGGAGTTTATGTCTCTTACTCAAGGGAGCATGTCTGTGGCTGAGTATGAGGTCCAGTTTGTTCGACTCAGTCAGTACGCGCCTGAGCTTGTCCCGGATGAGCGGGAGAGGTGTGAAAGATTTCGTTATGGCTTGGTGACGGAAGTTAAGATGTATGTGCTGGCAACCGAGTATAATGATTTTGATGTGCTGGTGGGCCGAGCCAAGGATATTGAGATGAACTTGGGTTTATCTTCTAGAAGTGCTGGGTCAAGTGCTGGTAAGCAAGCTGCTGAATATAGTTCCGGTGGGGGACGGAACAAGAGGGGACGTGATCAAAAGTATCAGTCCTCAGCTAAGCGAGGTGGTGGTGCGCCTGCTCGGGGAGGCAACACTAGAGTTGATCCGAGTGCATGTTGGACATGTGGTTCGCGTGGCCATATGAAACGTGATTGTCCTCGTGCTGTGAGGGAGGTGCAGGCTCCTGTTGTAGCAGCTGGTAATGCGTGCTGGAACTGTGGATCTACGGATCACATGAGGAGAGAGTGTCCTATGTTGGCTGGTGGCCAAGTGCGTGCTCCTGTTGTTGCTGCACCACAGAGAGGTCGTGGGCGCGGCCGTGGTAACTTCCAGCGGAGAGAGGAAGGTGGTCGGGGTGTGGCTCATGTTGTGGCTATTCAGCCTGAGGGTGGTGGCCAAGCCAGGGTGTATGCTCAGCGGGAGGGAAGGAATGACGCGGATGTGATCGCAGGTACTTTTACTTTGCAATCATTGTCATTACTTTCCTTGATTGATTCTGGATCTACGCACTCATACATTTTGCGTGAGCATGCTGAATTGCTTGGTTTGCCTGTTGAGTCTTTGGATGTTGGTGTGCGTGTCACTAGTTCTTTTGGTGAGACTGTTGTGACTCGAAAGCTTTATAGGAGATGTCCTTTGGTTGTGCAAGATCATGTTTTTCATGTTGACCTTATGGAGTTGCCTTTTTATGGTTTTGATGTAATCCTTGGTATGGATTAGCTTGCTGAGCATCGTGCTGTTGTGGATTGTGAGAATAAGCGAGTTTTGTTGAAGCTTGCGGATGATTATGAGGTAGTTGTGGTTGGTGAGAATGTGAAGTTTCTTGCTAATGCGGTGTCTACATTGGAGGCGAGCCGGATGCTGAGGCAAGGTTGTGAAGCTTATCTAGCTTTTGTGATGAATCCTAGCTCTAAGGAGTTGCGTGTGCAAGATATCAGGATTGTGCGAGAGTTTCCTGGTGTGTTTCTTGAGGAGTTGCCTGGGTTACCTCCTAACCGCGAGGTGGAGTTTGGGATTGAGCTGTATGAGAATACAACTCCTGTATCCATTACCCCTTATAGAATGGCACCTAAAGAGTTGAAGGAGCTGAAGACGCAGTTGCAAGAGTTGCTTGACCGTGGGTTCATCCGGCCGAGTGTGTCGCCTTGGGGTGCACCGGTCTTGTTTGTGAAGAAGAAAGATGGCACTATGAGAATGTGCATTGATTATCGTCAGCTGAACAAGTTGACTATCAAGAATCAGTATCCTTTGCCGAGAATTGATGATCTCTTTGATCAATTTCGGGGAGCAGCTGTGTTCTCTAAGATTGACTTGAGGTTAGGGTATTACCAGTTGAAGGTAAAGGATGTGGATGTGCCTAAGACAGCTTTCAGGACAAGGTATGGGCATTATGAGTTCCTTGTGATGCCGTTTGGTTTGACAAATGCTCCTGCAGCTTTCATGGACATGATGAATCGTGTGTTTCATGAATACCTGGACAAGTTTGTTGTGGTGTTCATTGATGATATCCTTGTGTACTCGCGTACTGAGGAGGAGCATGAAGAGCATTTGAGGATTGTGTTGCAAGATTTGTTGGAGAATCAGCTTTATGCCAAGCTGAGCAAGTGTGAGTTCTGGTTAAGTGAAGTGGTGTTTCTTGGGCATGTGGTTTCTGCTGAAGGGATTCGTGTTGATCCTCAGAAGATTGAGGCGGTGATGAATTGGAAGGTTCCTAAGTCTGTTCATGAGGTTCGTAGTTTCCTTGGTTTGGCGGGATACTACCGGAGGTTTGTGGATGGGTTTTCAAAGATTGCTGCACCTTTGACAAAGTTGTTGCAGAATGATGTTAAGTATGAGTGGACGGAAGCGAGACAGCAGGCTTTTGAGAAGCTTAAGGCAGCTTTGACGCAAGCTCCGATCTTGGTTCAACCTGAATCAGGGAAAGAGTTTGTGGTCTACAGTGATGCGTCTTATGTTGGTTTGGGATGTGTGTTGATGCAGGAGGGTAAGGTGGTGGCTTATGCATTGCGGCAGTTGAAAGTGCATGAGCGCAATTATCCTACGCATGACATTGAGTTGGCTGCGGTGGTTTTTGCTTTGAAGATCTGGAGACATTACCTGTATGCTGAGAAGTGTACTGTGTACACGGATCACAAGAGTTTGAAATATCTGATGTCTCAGAAGGAGTTGAATCTTAGGCAGCGACGTTGGGTGGAGTTGCTCAAGGATAATGATTTGACGATTGAGTATCACCCTGGAAAAGCTAATGTTGTAGCGGATGCCTTGAGTAGAAAGGTAGTTGTTGAGTTGAGGGCTATGTTTGCCAGTTTGAGTATTTCGCGTGATGGTGGTCTTGTGGCTGAGTTGCAAGTGAAACCATCTTTGGTTCAGTTGATCAAGGAAAAGCAGCTATTGGATGATTCCTTGGTACCTCATGTTCAGGATATCACGGAGGATAGGCCTTCAGATTTCTGCTTTAATGATGATGGAGTGTTGTGTTTTGGGAGTCGAATAGTAGTGCCCAATGATGCTGAGTTGAGGCGTGCTATTCTGACTGAAGGTCATAGTAGTCCTTTTGCTATGCACCCTGGTAGTACTAAGATGTATCGAGATCTTCGTGATGAGTACTATTGGGTGGGTTTGAAGAAGGATGTTGCTGAGTTTGTGAGCAAGTGCATGGTGTGTCAGCGAGTTAAGGCTGAGCATCAGGTTCCTTCAGGGTTGTTGCAACCGTTGAGAATCCCTGAATAGAAATGGGAAAGGATTGCCATGGATTTTGTATCTGGTTTACCTTTGTCACCATCGAAGAAGAATTCAGTGTGGGTGATTGTGGATCGCCTGACGAAGTGTGCGCATTTCTTGCCTGTGCATACTACGTATTCTTTGGATAAGCTTGCGGAGCTGTATATTGCTGAGATTGTGCGGCTGCATGGTGTGCCTAAGTCGATTGTGTCGGATAGGGATCCGAGGCTTACATCGCGTTTCTGGCAGTGTTTGCATCAAGCTTTGGGTACACGGTTGAATTTCAGTACATCTTATCATCCTTAGTCTGATGGTCAGTCCGAGTGTGTTATCCAGATTTTGGAGGATATGTTGAGGTGCTGCATGATTGAGTTCCAGGGCTCTTGGGAGAAACATTTGCCTTTGGTGGAGTTTGCCTATAACAATAGCTATCAGGCAAGTATTCAAATGGCACCTTATGAAGCTTTGTACAGGAGGAAGTGTAGGACTCCTCTTTGTTGGGCTGAAACGGGTCAGAAGTTGGTTTCGATGCCAGCTTTGTTGAAGGGAACCACCGAGAAGGTGAAGCTCATTTGTGAGCGTTTGAAGGCAGCTTCTGATCGGCAAAAGTCTTACGCGGATTTGAAGCGTAAGGAGATTGAGTATGCGGTGGGTAACCGTGTGTTTTTGAAGGTTTCGCCTTGGAAAAAGGTGATGAGGTTTGGCCGTAAGGGTAAGTTGAGCCCTAGGTACATTGGACCATACGAGGTGATTGAGCGTGTGGGTCCTGTTGCGTACAAGTTGAGGCTACCTCAAGAGTTGGAGAAGATTCATGATGTGTTTCATGTTTCTATGCTTCGGAAGTATAGATCGGATCCTTCGCATGTGATGCCTATGGAAGAAGTGGAATTGAATCCGGATTTGACCTATGATGAGGAACCGGTGAAGATTCTGGATTTGGATAGCAAGGTTCTTCGTGGCAAGACCATTGAGTTGGTAAAGGTGTTGTGGAAGCATCGTGGTGTTGAGGAAGCCACGTGGGAACGGAAGGATGACATGCTGAAGCAGTTTCCTTACCTCTTTCCTTCAGGTAAATTTCGAGGACGAAATTTCTTAAGGGGGGGAGAGTTGTAACGCCCCAATTTTGGGCTTAGAAGTTTTGGGTTCGGACCGGTTCGGTCGGAGTGCGGTTCGAATATATAAAGGTGAAATTAGGAAAGCCTAGTTCGGGTTGCATTAAAAATATGGAAAATGTCTTAAAATCCTCTTTTATTATATATAAGAGAATGGTGAAATCAATTTTACAAAATAAGGTTTGGAAGTATGACATTTTGGTTAGTGACCAAAATGTAATTTTCGAAAACTGTGAGACTGTTTTAAAAAGGATTGAAACTTTGAATCTTTAAGGAGCTATTTACCCAAAAGGAGTTTCTCTAGATTTTTCTTAAATATTAAAGGTTTAATTAATGGTTTTTAAATAAAAGAAAAATGGAGGGAAGATATTTTGGCCATAACTAACTTTTCTCTCAAATCTTCCATTTTCATTTTCTCTCATCTTTTCTCTCAAACCAAACACATTTCTCCAGAGCTTTTCCCTCTGATTTTGTCACCTAAATAACTCATTTCAATCCTCTTTTGATCTTCAATCATCTCTTCAACAAAACCTTTGCATTTGCTAAGTGGATTTTCAAGAATTTGGTTCCAAAAAGGGAGAAAACTCAAGTTTGGAGGTAAGAACGTCCTTCTCCTCTAAACTCTCAGTTCTTTACTGAAATTCCCAAGTTCTCAATCCTTAATTTGTGTTTTATAAAAGGTTTTAAGGTTGTGTTCTTGATCTTGGCTTTTAAATGCAAGATTTGGTTGATTTTTGGTTAAAATTCGTGTGATATGTTTGGGCAGTGTTTTGAGGTGTCTTTTTGATGTTAAATGAATGTTAAATTGATGAGAAGTTGAGGTTTAATTAATGCAATCCCGGATAGGTTGATTTTCCTAAGTTTAGCTTGAGTTCTTGGTTGTTTTTGGAGTGATCTTGATGATCTGTTATAGCTGGAGGTATAAGGGTGATGTTAGATCCTTTTTGGATGTTAATTGATGTTTAAAGATGATTTGATTTGATGGATCATGGCTAGGTAGTGTTGTGGAGTTGTTTGGATGCATTTTCGGTTGTGTTTGGTAGCCGAAAATGGAGTGTGGTTGAGAGCAGCGGGTTTAGGTGCTTTCATTGAAGATATTAATGCATGATGATGCATTAATCCTCTACTTTGATGTGTTTAAAACAGGGGAGTCATCTTTGGATCTTAGTGGTGGTGATCCGGAAGCTTGATTGGTGTTTCGGCAAGTGGCGGAACGGAATCAGTGAGTGGATTTTGGTTTTCAGCTTTGAAACCAATGTTTTGAAGGTTTGGGAGCTTAGTTTAAGTCTAAGCAACTTAGCTAAGCTCAAGAGTAAGTTTTCGGAAAAACTCTCTTGGTGATGAACCATGGATTGGTTGTATGCAATGTGGTTTGTTTGCATGTTTTAAATCCTGTTTTGAAAGCATATTTAGCATGTTTATTTGCTGAGATTATAAGCCATGTGTTGAAGGATGCTCAAGGTAAGAGATCCTTGTTTTTTAACATTGATTAAATGTGGTTTGATGCTTAAAGATGCATGATGTTTATTGCTTTGTTAAATGCTTTAAAACAGTGGAATATTGTTGTTAATGATGCATATTGGCAAGTGATGGTTAAGGTCACAAAGGTGGTTAAAAGTCCTTGTGTGAGCCTTGTTTATTTAAGAACAACATGGTGGTTAAAATTCCATGGTTGGTTCTTGGTTAAGGTTACAAAGGTGGTTAAAATTCCTTGTGTAAGCCTTGTTATTTAAGAACATCAAGGTGTTTAAAAGTCCTTTGGTGATTCTTGTTAAGGACACAGAGGTGTTTAAAAGTCCTTGTGTGGTCCTTGTCATGGTGTTTAAAAGTCCATGGATGATTCTTGTTAAGGACACAATGGTGTTTAAAAGTCCATGTGTGGTCCTTGGAAATTATAAGATCACAATGGTGTTTAAAAGTCCATGTGTGGATCTTATGTTGATGTATCACTTGTTGCCAACATGACATGTAATGAATTTGAAGCATGAATTGCTTGTCTTAAATGCTTTAGTGCATGTGCAAATGATGATTGATTTAAGGTTTATAAAGGTTTTTTATAAATGCATTATTGTGTGGTTTTAAATAAGCATTCCTCACTAAGCTTTTGCTTACGCTCTCTCTTTTCTTAAACCAATAATGCAGAGCATTGAAGTGCATTTTGGGGCAGCAAGGAAGCCAAGAATCCAAGTGAAGGTCTTAAGCTCATGTATGGTGAACATTTTCTCAAAACTATTAGCTTTTGGGTATTTGGCAATGGGGGACCTATGTTGATGCTTTGGGAGATGTTTTGAACTCCCTAAGTTGGATTTATGATGTTAATAATGCTGGAACTTGTAATTGGCCTCTTGTTATGTGTTTTGGTGATTTGAGGATTTCATGGTTTGCCTTATAGGATGCTTGCCTATAGAATTGGGTATTTCTTATTTTGATGCCATGTTGAGGAATGATTGATGCAATTATGTTCCTTGTATGATGAATGACTTGCTGGTAAAATTTGGTGGCTTTTGGAGCATGTTTGATGGGTCAATTTTGTGATAAACCAGCAATTTTTCTGCAATCTGGGCAGCATGTTTCGGAACAGGTGCTACCGTATCGGAACGGGGGCCTGAAATGGCCTGGGCGTTCCGAAACTGAAGGAACTGTTCCGGAACGGTTTGGCCTCTGCCAGGCGCTGTTTTGGTACCACTTTCGGAACGGTCCCGCGTTTCGGAACGGGTCTTCCCTGTTCCGAAACACTTGACCGTTGGGCACTGAAATTGTTGGTTAAATGTTTTGAAACCTCTGCGTTTTGGTCCTGAATCTTGTTTATGCAATTGTTTGAGTTTGAGATGTCCGTTTGAGCTGAAATTTGACAGAGAAGCATGAAAGATGATTAATTTCAAGTTGGTAACTTTAAGTTGGGTTAAGTCCTTATAATTCTCAGAATTTACAATTTGGTCCCTAAAATCTTAATTTGTGCAATTGGGTCCCTGAATGTTCTCTGATGGTTATGATCTTTGAGTATGCTGATTGTATGATCATGTCTAGGGATAATATGCATTTGGAAAAGTTTAAAATGAAAAAAAAGGGTCGTTAATCAAGGTTGACTTTCGGGTTGACTTTGGTTTTCCCCGTGTAAACTTCTTAATTCGGTTCAACCGTCTGGGCCGGGTTAAGGGGGTTACAGGGGGTTACAGGGGAGTGATCATTGGTTAGAGTTTTAATGAAAGAAAAATAGCAGGCTCAAGATTGGACAACAATGGATTTTTATTTTCTTAATCGTGAAGGGAAATGAAGAGATGCCAAATGTCATTTCACACACAAACATCGTCGAAGAGAAGCAGTCTTCAGTTGGTAGATGTTTTAGAGTTATCACTTCAAAGTCCCTAACAACAATGTCTGGGAGGAAAATCACTCAAAATTTGTACATGAGATCTACCCATTAATCCTGAACACACTTTATTGCTTCTCTATTCCGAGATTAGATTTAAGAATCATGCATACAATCAATTATAGGGACTCTGCAAAGAAGATGTATGTTTGAAGAGAAATTGATGAAGAATGAAAAGAAAAAGGAAAGAAAAAAAAGAGAAATGTTTGCCATTTGAGAAAACAAAAGGAATGCATCATTAAGTAGATTAACATATAGGCCCTTACAAAAGATCCCTAATGCTTGCGGGCAAAAGCAAAAGGGTTGATTCTAGGTATGAACCCAACATCGTCTAAGAAAATTAAGCATTATTCTATGAAGGCAATGACGGACTTCAACCAAGCTCTATTTGTCTGCTTCGCAACAAGACTCCATTTTTAGAGTAGTTCATGTTATAGGCGCTCGCTATATTCTTCTTCTCTGAGTCTTCCACTTTTGATGGCAGCCAATATTAACTCTCCATTCATGACCATGTCTGCAAAACCTTCACTGACATGGTTTAACATATTGTCATACAAGGGAATATTTAAAGTATCCACAAACATTGGAGTAACCTCGTTTCCCAACAGTGGAGATTGAACTTGGGTTGCCACATCTCCCCACCTCTGGGCATACTAGCAAAAGCTCTCATTGGGCATTTGTTCCATATCCTGCAGCACGATCCTGCTTGGGGTCATATCTATCACATACTCGTATTGTTTGAGGAATGCTTTCGACATATCTCTCCAAGTTCGTATGTTGCCCCGGTTCAACTGAGTATACCATCAAACACCGAACCCTGATAGAATATCTTGGAAATGGAAGATGAGCAATTTTTCATTTTCCAAGTGCGATGACATTTTTCGGCAGTACATGGTCAAGTGCGACCAAGGGCAAGTGGTCTCGTCGTACTTCTCGAAGTCAGGAGCTTTGAATTTTGGAGAAACTACCAAGTTAGACACTAGACTTATATCTTTAGCATCTACGCCACCATAGACATTTCCCCCTTGTAGGGCTCTGATGATCTCTTCGAGCCTGTCATATTGATCTTCTATCTTCTTGATCATTTTGGATCTATCGGCTGCCTTATGGAGATCTAAAAGTTGTACAGATCTAAAATCTCTTATTTTGTGGAAATATATGACTAGTCATCTCGTGCTGAGGTGACAAAACATCAACGGCTTCAACCGCCTTTCCTCTTTTCGGGTCTTTGAAACCCAACATGGCCGCTATCTGACTGATGATGTTTCTTTGGGCTCGTGCAATTTCTTCCTTCAATTCTTTCTCCATTTTATCGAGTCTGCCTTGGGTACCCTAGTGATTATCCTTCAAAGTGTCTCATCCATCCATTTCACTCATCCAACGATCCAAAAAAACGTGTAAAACTTAAAGAGTTTTACATTGTGTAACTGGATCCTATCCTATATATATATATATATATATAAACAGTTTTACATTATGTAACTGGATCCTATCTCATATATATATATATATATATATATATATATATATATATATTATATATATATATTAGATCCAGTTACATGGTGTAAAACTCATTTAATTTTACACTAATCCATGACCATTGGATGAGTGAAATGGAAGGATGAGATTAACAATAGAAAATGAGAAGATTATCACTTGAAAAAAAAGATAAGAAAATAATCTTAGCCATTTATTACCATCATCCAACTGTCCAAAAAAGTGTAAAACTAAATGAGTTTTACACCATGTAAGTAGATCCTAACCCTATATATATATATATATATATATATATATATATATATATATATATATATATATATATATGACTTGAGTTTTTTCGACTAGCAACCAAAAACCACAAAAATCTTTGTTTTCGAAATTAAAAAGGAACTAGCATTCTGATAGTCGTTCTTCGTCCATTCGCGTGTGGATATTTGTAAAGGGCGATCGTCTTTTAGAAAGGCAGGCAGAGCCTCAGCACAACAAGATTACAGAATCTATATTGAGGTAATCTTATAATTATCTTTGTCATTCGTTAATATGATTGCATGAGATCTTGGAATATTTCGTAGGATAACTTTTCCGCTGCGTTTATTTGCATGATTAGATCAGTTTTATTTCCTATGAAACCCAACAGTATAGTCAACCTTTTGTGCTTTCGAAGCAACTAATAGTGTTGGATTAACTCCATTATTGATATGTGACAAAAATATATATTCAAGAATGTTGTCACTAGATTTTCACCTCTTTTATTTTTTTTATTTTATTATTATTATTGTTTAATAATAAAACTCATCTCCAATAAATAATAAGAAACCTATTTAGATAAAACCCATCCCAAAAAATAAATAAGAACCCATTATATTTTTAAAGAGGCCCAAATTGACCCATTTGTTGTGTTTTTATTCAAGTTTAATGTGGGCCATTGGATCTAGGGCAAGGGGATTCAAAGGGTCAAGAATGGATCCAACAAAAATCAAAAAGGGGAAAAAAGAGGACTAGCTTGTGCCGCTACGCGCTCGGGCTAGATCCCCAATTCTTAGCCCCAATTCGAAACCACGTTGTTCTTCCACCTCGTTTCCATTGGCCAAGAGCCACGGCGCCCGTCGTGGTTAGTGTCATTTGATTCGTCTCGGCCGGCTGAACCTGGTGCCACCAAACCCATCCCTTGCCGTTGCCGGTAGCTCGCCAATTTGGGAGGAAAGGGTTTGAACCCTAATTTAATCTTGGGGCAAAATCCCAAAAATTCGAGCCAATTTGGATGAAATTTTGCTCAATTCTCAACGGGTCAATGTTATTTATATCAGATGGATGATTTTTAGGGGAAGAATTTGGGGAATTTGTCTCTAAATTACCTTGAATCTCTCTCCCCAAAACCCTATAAATAGTGCCTAATTCTTTTATTCATGACCAAAAAAAGAAACCAAGAAAAACACTAGAAAATTGATCCGAAAATCATCAAAAAAAACTCTGAAAATTTCTGAAAAATTGTTGAAGTTGGTTCGAGTTTGGAGTAGCTTCGGTTTAAATTTTTGACGAGGAATCAAGCTTTTCCGGTGGCACTTGGAATCGACTCGAGCTCGCATTTTCTTCGTTAAACGGTATAATTTCTTGTTCATTTACATTTTAACTTTTTTTCTGGTTAAATTTTGTGTTTGTTTGTTTACGTTTTTTAGGTTGCAATTTAGTGTTGGAGATTAAAATTAGTGCTTGGTAACTATTCTCTTTATTGACCATTTGATTTTAAATAAAATGTTAATAATCATAAAAAATAATTCAAATTTTGATCTTTAAACTTGTTTTGATCCATCACAATTTGAAGAAAAAAAATAATAAAAGGTGTTGTTTCTTAAATAAAGTTTTCTTTAAAAATAAAATAAGTTCTTTAAAAAAATGTGTTCAAAAATAAAATAAAGGGATCTAAACATAAATAAAAGATTTTGATAAAAAAAAGACTTTAAAATTTAAAATAAAAAAGGGTTTAAAACATAAATAAAATATTTTGATAAAAAAACTTTAAAATTTAAAATAAAAGGCTTTAAAACAAAAATAAAATATTTTAATAAAAAATTAAAATCAAAAAATTAAAATTAAAAATGGGCTTTAAAACATAAGGATTTTGTAAATAAAAGGTTTTGAAAGAAAAATTGAAAAAAAGGAATAAAAAGGTGTTAAAAATAAAAAAGGAAACTTTTCAAATATAAAAACATTAAAAATTTAAAACCCAAATAAAAATATTTCAAATAAAAAATAAAAGAACAAAAAAGATACAAAAAAACAAAAGCATGAAAAAGCAAAAGAAAGTTTCTTTAGAAAAATTCTCAAAATAAATTCAAATTTAAGTCTTGAATTTTATTATCTTGTTAGCTTTAGTATAGGTTAAACTTTAAGTTTAAGATCTATGAGCTTAGATTAGAGACTTGTTTGTTGAAAAACTCTCTTCACTAAAATAAAATATATTTAATAAAATTTAAATCCTCAAATAGGAATAAAAATGTAGAGATCCATACTATTGATAGCTTCAAATAAATAAAATCTTCAACGAATAAAGATTCTCTGTTTATTTGAAAAGTGAGACTTAATTAATGCGGTGTCTTATCAAACGGAAATGACGGGTTAGCGCCAAAAGTGTTGGTGGTGATTAAAGTTCATTTCTTGGGCAATAAGACCGTTAAAAATAGATTTATATTCATTAATTGGACAAATGAAATCGAACCTTCATGAACTTGCAAATTCCAATTTTGAAAACGTTTTTGAAATCAAATAGGTACAAATTTTTTGGCGTCGTGGGGTGCTAACTTTTCCCCACGCGTAACCAAACCCGAACTTGTTTTCTAGTTTTCATAGACCAAAATCGTTGTTTTAATAAATAAAATATTTTGTTAAAATAACTCCTCTTTAAAGTGATCCAATCAGAATTTTTTCAAAAAAATTGGTGGCGACTCTATATTTTTAAAATTTTAAAAAATTCGGACTCTTTAAAGTGAATATTCAATCAAAAAGAAAGGTGTATAGTCAACCTTTTGTGCTTCGTAGCAATTAATAGTGTTGGATTAACTCCATTATTGATAGGTGACAAAAAGAATTATTCAAGAAGCATGGCATTGAAAAAGTTAGGAGTGAATGATGGATTGAAAAGAAAGGTGTATATAATCAACCTTTTGTACTTCTGAAGCAACTGATAGACGATAGTGTTGGGTTAACTCAATTATTAATAGGTGACAAATATATATTCAAGAAGCATGGCATCACAACAGTTAGGAGTGAATATTCGATAAAAAGAAAGGTGTATAGTCAATTTTTTGTGCTTCCCAAGTAACTGATAGTGTTGGATTAACTCAATTCTTAATTATAATGTTGGATTAACACTATTATTTTTTGGGTAAAGTACACCGGTAGTCATTAAATTATTTTTTTTGACAAAAATTCACTACTTTTTTTTAATTTAGTCACCGGCCTTTAAAAATTAACGGATATGCTTACTTGATTTTTTTTAATTTGTCATGTTATTTTCTCTCTCCTCATAAGCAGTTTATGTGTAATTTTATAATATTTTTTATTTAGACCAATTAAGTCGTAACATATGTCACCTCCTATTGTTGGAATAAAAATATATATTTCAATTGGGTTTTCAGACCGGATCAATATTTTACGCCCCTAAGTCCAAGTATCATTTTCACTTGTTAACGACTCCGCTTGCATTGCTTAGAAAAACGATTTTTCAACCAAAAGCAATGTCAAACCCTTCAAAATTGGAGTGAAAATCACTTAAAAAATGATTTTCCACCCAACCTCAAAAGCTAAGATTTCTAGCTTTTGAGATGAAAAATCACTTTTGGGGGTGAAGTTATTTTTTTACCATTAATTATTTAACACTAATATTAATATTAATATATAAATATTAAAATAATATTAAATATAACAATTATTAATATATTTAATTATATTACACTAATATAAAAAATGCATAGTTTAGAGGCTATTTTTTATTTAATCCAAAAATTTATATTAATTATTTAGAAATATTTGAAGTTTATATTTTATATATAAAAATTACTAATGAATTGTCATAATTTTTATATTTTTATTACAATTTAAGTTGATTTATTTTATATATAATAATGTTAAAAAATTTAACATGATTTACAATATTATTTTTGCTTATTTTTGCTTTATAATATTATGTTTAAAATTGACATTTTATTTTTTCAAAAACACTTTTTGACAGAAATATCAAACACTAAAATCTTACAATTAACTTTTCAAAATCACTTTTTGACAACACTTTAAAATCACATTTCAAAAGCAACGCCAAAGTGGCCAGTGCACCTTGGGCGGGTGTCATTCCTGCCCACTCTCAGGGTCAATCTTGGGTGAGCATTCGATCGAGTCGAGTCAAGTAAAAAAACTTGAGTTAGTCGAGTTGACGAGCCCTATTTTATAAACTTTATTTGAAATTTTTTCGACTTGACTTTATGAAATTCGATTCAAGTCGAATTTTCGAGTTTTATGTTCAAAATTTAATTTGTAAACATTTACAATGTTTATGGTATTCATTGGTTTTCATTTAACTGACTTTCTATAACCATATGTGATATACATATATAATTCTTCATATTTTCATATGCAATATGCATATGTTATGCAAACTTGAGGGACTCGACTTGAATTTAAATATCGATCCATTAATAACTAGTAAAAAGTTCAAGT
Source organism: Hibiscus tridactylites (assembly GCA_958450335.1). Lineage (NCBI taxonomy): Eukaryota > Viridiplantae > Streptophyta > Magnoliopsida > Malvales > Malvaceae > Hibiscus > Hibiscus tridactylites. The sequence goes on from OY288279.1 coordinate 36,806,689, forward strand.
TATTCACACTTTCATTTTATCATTAAAACTTATTAAATTTTATAGTCGAGTTTTGCTCACCTTTAATAATTGTGCATTTGAGTCACTAATGACAATAAAAATTTATTACCGATAGTAAGGGTTTCTAATACCTTAAATCATGATCAATGCCTCAATGGTGAGCACATAGTACCTTTAAAACTTATGGTTAATATCTATTTTTTATATGGACCAACTGAACACGATATATTAATCACTTAACATATTTTAGTGGATATATTGAAATACAAAATAATAATAGATTTTGATGAGAAATAAGATTATTACTATTTTGACAAAAGCAAATAGTTTTATTAAAATGAGGAAATATTTAAAAGTATAGTAAGGGTTTGCAACTATAACCGTAAATTGAACATATAATCCGAATATTTTTCTAAAATTTTTGAAACAAGAAACTAGCTATTTGAGATCATACAAGTACTATATAAGGAAAAAGGTTAAAACCTCATCCAAAGATTCAAACAAAAGATAGATACTAACAACACCAGTATTAAACAATGAAGTATAAAACTATCAACATTAATATTAACAAAGGGTTTGTCTAACATATGCATACATGCATAGGTTAAGGGTTATTTAATAACTTATATTAAATACAAAATTCTATTTGAAAAAACAACAATCATTTAATGTATTACAAAACCCTAAAAGATTCTATTGAAAGCTCTAAACTCTAAACCTAAAACCATAATCTCTAAACCATAAACTCTAAACAATAAATCTAAGCCCTAAAACATAAACCATAACCCCAACTCTAACCATAAAACCCTAACGATAAAACCATAAAACCCTAATCATAAAACCATAAAATCATAAACCATAAACCCTAAACCTTAAACCCTAACCATAAAACTCTAACCTTAAACCATAAAACCCTAAATCATATACCCTAATACATTAAATGAGACTTTTTTCAATAGAATCTTTTAAGGTTTTGTAATACATTAAACGATTGTTATTTTTTCAAGTAGAATCTTCTATTTAATACAAGCTATTAATTGACCTTTAACCTATGCATGTATGTATAGGTTAGAAAAAGCCATTAACAAATGCATATAATACTTAAGGCACGTTGACAAAACGATCATTATCACAATTGAATCATGTACAATAAATGGTGATTATTGTAGTGAGAACAACATCATCTTAGATTAGATTAATTGAATCAGATCCAGAAAAGAGAAATAATGCTTTATGCCATATGTATGAATCATTCAAAACCCAACATCTTTTGTAAAAGTTCATCAACTTTCACAAACAGTGGATACTACCAACATTTAATTTCAGCTTTAAGAATAATATTCTCATTGGGTATTAAGAAAATTGAAAACTCAAATGAAATTTGAGTCCAAAACTAATCGAAAGAATATGACAATGGAAAATGAAATTTTAGGGATTAAATTGATATGATATTGAAATGTTGGGTTAATAGAATTAAGACCAAATTAAAATAAAATTTAAAAGTTTAGAGTTAAATTTATTATTTATGTTAATTTTTTAATTGCCATGTCATCAATCATCGGTCTTCTAGCAGCAGCGAACCACTTTTTTTATTCTCTTTTAAGTCAAATAATCATTTTTAACGTTTTATGGCCATAGGACTCCACGAAAAACGCTCTATAATCAATAACTTATTTATTTATTTTACCTTAATAATAAATAATGATGATGTAATTATTTTTTGAAAAATACTTTGGTACATAACTTTGTGTAAAACTTACACAAGCCTTTTAATTTTAGTATTTATGGATTTAGTTTAGGGTTTAAGTTGTATGGTATAGAATTTATGATTTATGTTTGTAATCATTCATTTTTGTCCGGATTATATACTAGTAATATATTATTAAATAAAATAATAATAATAATATGTATAGAAAAAAGAGAAAAAAGAAATATATATATATATATATATATATTAAAAATTATATAAAAAAAGAACATAAAAAAGGCAAAAAAAGAAGAAAAACCAAAATGCAAAAAGTAAAAAAAAAATCAAAAAGCAAAAGATATAAAGAAGAAAAAAAGAGAAATGAAATGTGTGGACACACCCCCCACTTTGGCTATAAATAGCCGGGTGGGGGAGGCAGCAAATCACACCAATTTCACACCCAATTTGGGTGAAATCACGCCATGCCCCTTGTTTTAGGGGAGGCGGCCCGAGTGGCTGCCAAGGGTTGGGAGTCCCAATCCTAGTTAGTTTGATTTGATGCTCGATCAGAGTTTTTTTGTGGTCCAATTTAATTATTTTTTAGGTTATGGTTAGAGTGCGTGAAAATCTTGAATATCTTAGATTTTAGTGGGGTAAAATTCAAGCATTATTTTTATATTTTATTATTTTTGTTAGTAATAATTTTTTTATATGAGTTATATCAATGTATGTTTTTTTTGTTCGTGCCCTTTTTATTATAATTTTATGCCCTTTTTATTATATATGTTAGTATATATTTTATTCATGCATAATTAATTGTTATATTTATTGTATTATCCTAGTTTAGTTTAGTTTTCGATATTCTAGTGACAGTCCTTAGTGGGATTGTCAAGACATGCCCCTAAAAAAAAGACTCTTGTCCGCACTCTACTTGCACGGGTTAATGATCTTCCCAAAAACTCCAGGGTACGTAGAATACATTGTAGCCCGGAAGCAACGTTAAGACATGGAATACGAGCCTTGCTTCGCAAAGTCGAGACAACAAGACGGAAAGCTAATCGTTATCTGAAATTTATTATTATAGCTTCTTGTAATCAGACAACTTCTCCTTTAAATGAATGTCTTTCTAAGGACTGTTTGAGAATCAACACCTCATTTGCATTCATTCTTGCATTTGTAACTATGGTTATGCTTTATACTTTTTTGTACATTGCTTCATTAGACATGTTTAGGACATCTTGTTTTCATAAAGTATTCATAGCAATTGCATCTTTGCATCACCATAGAATCATGTACATACATCGCATTTGTATAAATATACTTAATAGAAAGTAGTTTTGCACTATCACCGAGAGATATTTTTTAAAATTCATACTTCCATGAGGACACATCTTTTAAAAAAATACGAATTTTCTTCAATTCAATCCTTTCACAAAGAATTTTTTTTTAATAAGTAAAAAAAATCAAACCAAAATGAGATTTTTTTTCCTCACAAAGACCCCTATGTAAAAAAAGAATTTCTTAATTTTATCATTTTTGTAAGGATTTTAAAGAATTCCTGATTTTTTAAAGATTTTTTTAAATTATTTCCTTCTTTTAAAGATAAATTTTTTTTAATTATTTTTTTATGTATATAAAATGTTGCATACATACATAGAACAATTAAATTGATTGCAGGATTCTATTCAAGAACCAATTAACTTGTTGCATGCTCAAACACAAGAATGGAAATGATAGAACTCTGCTTAGTCCCTCACTCGATCATTCTGCTTACGGTGATGAAGATAATGTCAACCATTTGGTCAAGATCGTGACCCGAGTGATACTCGCGATTTCCGCATAAGGGCACAGGGGCATGCCACCAAAAAGGTATAGGTTATTGACAGAAATTAGGAGGTTGGTTGGCAATGGAGTCATGACAAAAGTTAATCCAGCAATGGAGGGTAAAAGAAATGAAGCAAGCTTACATTGAACTGGAAATACCTGAATAACTCGAAAGTTCATATGCTTGGGTTTCTCATATTTTCTTTTGAAGACCAACAAATATGTTGGCGTAACGTGCTTAAACACGGTAAAGCTTAAGATAATGGATAATTCAAATGTCCAAAAATTCATTCTCACGAATGGTCAAAGGAAAATAAATCCTTTGAAAAAATCCAATGTCATAACTGGTACAAACTGATTGTATCCAGGGAAATGGTACAACTAGCTCGGAGCAAACGACTACCGGTAAAGACAACTCAAAACCGTTGATCTCTGTGCATTTGGAAAAAATGCAAGTCTCAATTCAATAAAATAGAATTGTAGACATGACATCGCCTCAAGACAGAAGAAACGATGTTTGGCAAGTCCGATAGAAATGTTGGCACAACGTGCTTAAACACGATAAAATTTAAGATAATGGATAATTCAAATGTTCATCGGAAAACCATTTTTACGTATGGTCAAAGGAAAATAAATCCTTTGGGAAAATCCAATATCATAATTGGTACAAATTGATTGTACCCAGGGAAATGGTACAACTAGCCCGGAGCAAACGGTTACTGGTAAAAGCAATTCAAAACCGTTGATCCCTGTGCATTTGGGAAAAATGCGAAAGAAATCTACAAGCTAAGCTGTAGATTTTTTTAAATCAAATGTTAGAGTATAATTATTTTTTCATAATGAGAAAAGTTTCATTTTGTTATTTAGAAAATATTTTTTTGATTCTTTGATTCTTTAAATGTGATTGTTTTTGTTCTCCCATGCACATATACATTTTTGTTTTTCCATACACACATATATGTACATTTCTTTTTACTTTGATTCGAATGTGAGCATCAGCTACCTATTTGGGCCAACAGAGGAACGAAACGAGTGTTTAGATCATGGGCACACCCATTTCGGAATACCTTCTCAGGCATTTGTTGTTTAAGATCCTTGAGTCGAGTGCTGACTCTAAACCTCTACCACCTAAAGACTTTCTCCGGATGTCTATGGATGAGATGACGAATGGCATTCTTTCACCTTCCCTTCACAAAAGTAAGAAAATATACTCATTGTTGTCCCCTTTTAGCTTGATCATTTTTTCTGGTAGAACCCAAACCAAAGATCACCTCCACATTGGGGGCAAAGAGGATCCAAATTTTGTTTACAAATAAAAGTCGCCCGATTTTTAATGGGAAAGATTTGAGAACATATACATCAAATACAGAGGTCAGAGAAACATCAGAAGCATTAATGAAGAATTCTGCCAACAAAGGAGAAAATCAATTAAGAATAAAAACATTGAATTGAAAGGTGCAATCAAGGAATAAAAGAATTGTACACAATCATTCATTCTAATGAGCACCAATTTTGATGAACCAAGGGTGGCCGATCATCTTTGAATAGAAAGCAGGTATCCATATCCATCAAAGATACGAGCCAGTCCAAGCTTACAATAGAAGAAAATGAACTCTAGGGTGAAAACTAAAAAATGGGCAGTCTAGAGCGATCCAAGAAAATAAAATGCCTCATCAGAGCACATTCCTGAATTACAGAGGTAATATTTTGCTCGAAAATGATCCTCAGTTTTCCATAACTCTTTAAACATTTATTTGAACCTATATATCCCTTCTTTCATAACCATGAACCAAGGCTTACATTACAAGCCTAAAAAGACCATTCTGATCATACATAGATATCCAAGTTGGATAAGTCTGTCTTCAGATTACATTTCGTCTATAAGGGTTAACCTTTCTTCAAGGAACGTCAAACTTTAAATGCCTGATCGACACCAAAATGAGGGAAGGATGGGGCATGGTGAATGAGTGAGATCAAGAGAGCTACCTAAAAGGGGTTAGAGATTAGGTATGGAAATCGTTTCTCTCAAAAGCCTAATAGATCATAAGAGACTGTACATGTGCATATATCATCACAACATTCAAAATCTTCTAAGCATACACTTCATTTGGATTGATCTTTGATAATTTGAAGCAAATGTGTTATTGTATTTGATATTTTAGGCTGAACGTTAGTTTTTAAAAAAATGTTTGGTATTTACTCGAATTTTGATTTTCCTTTGAACATTAGTTTTTAAGAATGTTTGGCATTTACTTCGATTTTGATTTCACCCGAACATTAGTTTTTTAAAAAAAATGTTTGGCATTTTTCTCCAAATTTAGATTTTTTTATATATTTATTATTTTCTCAAAACATCAGTAGGCAAAAAAATGTTCGACATTTTTTTCAAATTTTGATTTTTAAAATACCTATAATTTTTTCCCGAACTGTGATTTTCAAAAAGTTTGGCACTCTCTTCAAGTTTTGTTTTTTTTAAATGACAGCTATCTTTTCAAAATGGCATTTTTTATAGTAAGAATTAAAGCATAGGGACCTAGAATTGGTTTCCGCCGAGATGCTTCGTTACATTTAATAAAGAAGATTGAGCTTACAAGATGAGTTCACAGGAATTGAGGCGTTTCATTCGCCCAAATTTCAAAGTAGACGAAGACTCTGCATATTGAGTCAAAAGACGAGAAAACGTCAAGCCTGATACTGAATGGGGGGCAATGAGATGATGAAAGTCCCTATGTAAGAGTAGTATAGTGAGATATGTATAAAAGTTAGCGGAGACCATGAAGATGAAGAAGAAAAGAGTTACTCGTACAAGAAAGAAGCGCGAGTCAAATGCAAGATGGAGATTGAGGAGCATACTGCAAAGATATTGAGAAGAAATCCGAGAATAATATTTCAGGGAATAGGATTTTAAAAGTAGACTTGAAAAGAAAAGAAAGATAAAGAGAAAGAAAAGAAAAAAGAAAAAAGAAGAAGAAAAGAGAGAGAAAAAGAAAAAGAAGAAAAAAAGAAGAGGAAAAAGAGAGGAAGAAAAAGAAAGAAAAAAGAAAAGAAAAGAAGAAAAAGAAATGAGAAGAAAATATTACATTGCATGCATCATACATAGATTCTTATTACTTGCTTTAAACAGGTATTACCAAAGATTTTGATATGCAACTTAATGTTGAAGAAGTAGATCGTTTTAAAAGATTTTCGGCAGCCTTCGAGCGTGAGTCCTCCAATTTTTAAAGGATTTTCGGCAGCCTTTGAGCGTGAGTCCTCCAATTTTAAAAAGATTTTTGATAGCCTTCGAGCGTGAGTCCTCCAATTTAAAAAATATTTTCGGCAGCCTTCGAGGTTGAGTCCTCCAATTTTAAAAAGATTTTCGGCGGCCTTTGAGCTTGAGTCCTCCAATTTTCAAAAGATTTCTAACAGCCTTCAAGTGTAAGTCCTCCAATTTTAAAAGATTTTCGGTAGCCTTCGAGCATGAGTCCTCCGATTTTCAAAATATTTTCGGCAGCCTTCGAGCGTGAGTCCTCCAATTTTAAAAAGATTTCCGGCAGCCTTCGAGCGTGAGTCCTCCAATTTTAAAAAGATTTTTGACAGCCTTCGAGTGTGAGTCCTCCAATTTTAAAAAGATTTTCGGCGGCCTTCGAGCGTGAGTCCTCCAATTTTAAAAAGATTTATGGCAGCCTTCGAGCGTGAGTCCTCCAATTTTAAAAGATTCCCAGCAGCCTTCGAGCGTGAGTCCTCCAATTTTCAAAAGATTTTCGGCAGCCTTCGAGCGTGAGTCCTCCGATTTTAAAAATATTTTCGGTAGCCTTCGAGCGTGAGTCCTCCAATTTTCAAAAGATTTTCGGCAGCCTTCGAGCGTGAGTCCTCCAATTTTAAAAGATTCCCGGCAGCCTTCGAGTGTGAGTCCTAATCTTAAGTCCTTCGGGCCACCGGTAAGTCCTTCGGGCATGGTGATAAGTCCTTCGGGCCATCGATAAGTCCTTTGGGCACGATGCTAACCTTAAAGTGTTGTCAAGACTGATAGAAACTGGGGCATCATTTTAAGGGATTGGTAGCTTGTTAGCGTGAATCCTTATCTTAAGACCTTCAGGCCATCAATAAGACCTTCAAGCATGGTGTCAAGCTTTCTTTTTGATATCGAAGACGAGTACAAATCGGGTCATTGAAGAGTTCGAAGCTTGAAAGAACTGGTCTAAGAAGAGCAGAAAGTTCTAGAAAAACCCATGATTTCAAAGCTGAAGGTTCAATATCGAAAGAACCCGAAGTCCAAGACTTCAAAGCAAAGAGTTTTATATAAGAAAGACTCGTAGCTTCAGGATTTCAAGGTGAAAAGTTCTATATAGGAAGAACTTGTAGCTTAAAGAATCCAAACAAAGAAAGTGAAAGGTTATATATAGGAGGAACACATAGCTCCAAGACTTGAAGGTGAAAAAGTTTCATATAGGAAGAATTTGCAGCCTAACAAGATGTCGCCAAGGATAAGCCAAAGGTTCTATACAGGAAGAACTCACAGCTCCACGGCTTCAAACGGAGAAAGAGTGCAACGATTCCATATAGGAGGGATTCGTGGCTTCAAATCTTCGAGCAAGGAAGTAGGACAAAAACGAGTGCTTTTGATCTTTGCTTTGTTCTCATTTTACAAGAACAAGCAAAAAGGGGTAGTTGTAATCACTCATTTTTGTCTGGATTATATACTAGTAATATATTATTAAATAAAAAATAATAATATGTATAGAAAAAGAGAAAAAAGAAATATATATTAAAAAATCATATAAAAAAGCATAAAAAAGGCACACAGAAAAAAGAAGAAAAAACAAAAATAAAAAGTAAAAATAAAAAAATAATCAAAAAGCAAAAAAAAAAAAGAGAGAGAAATGAAATTTGTGGAGCAAGGGGCTCCACGTCACCCCACACACCTCCCACTTTGGCTATAAATAGCCGGGTGGGGGAGGCAGCAAATCGTACCAATTTCACACCCAATTTGGGTGAAATCACGCCATGCCCCTTGTTTTAGGGGAGGCGGCCCGAGTGGCTGCCAAGGGTCGGGATTCTCGACCCTAGATGGGTTGATTTGGTATTCGATCGGTTTTTTTTTTGTGGCCCGGTTTAGTTGGTTTTTAAGTTATGGTTACAGCGCGTGAAGATCTTGGAAATGATCGGTCGAAGTTTTCTATCCGAGAATTTAGTGGGGTAAAATTCAAGCATTATCTTTGTATTTTATTATTTTTGTTGTAATAATTTTTTATATGAGTTATATCAATGTATGTTATTTTTATTCGTGCCATTTTTACTATAATTTTATGCTCTTTTTATTATATATGTTAATATATATTTTATTCATGTGTAATTAATTGTTATATTTATTGTATTAGTCTAGTTTAGTTTTCGATATTTTAGTGGGAGTGTCGTCCCGAGTCTTTGGGCGTCATCTCCTTTTGTATCGCAGGTTATAAATTAGGTTGTTAACTTGTATGATCATGCACCTATGTATTTTAGGAATTATTAATAAAGTTAGATTCGAATTTAAATTTGCTTTAATAAATATGATATGAACCTCTAGGTACCAATTTTTGGGCGTGGTGGGGGTGCTAATCCTTCGCCACTCGTAATCGACTCCCGATTTTTTTTTAATCTTTGGTTTTGTTTTCTCGGTGTCTGGTCTACAATTTTTTAAAACGATCGGTGGCGACTCCAGTATTTTATTCAGAATACCAGCAGGTTCAAAAAAATTCCTCTAAGATTAATTTTTTTTATAAAAATGGGGGAAAAACATATCCTCATATTTTTTTTGGTCGCTACAACGTTTAGAATTTAGAGTTTAAGATTTAGATTTTAGGGTGTTAGAGTTAATAATTTAGGTTTTAAATTTTATAGTTTAAATATGAAGGGTTGTGTAAATTTTTGTTACACAACTTATGTATCAAAATATAACCCTTATTTTTAAAAAAAGAATAATGATTAATATGAAGGGCTGTGTAAATTTTTATTACACCTGTATAAATTATACTTAACCACACATATTACAAATTTACAACATGATTAATTCAAGCTCGGTTATAAACCATCATATTTTCAAACTAAATTAATTGAGTTCAAAGTCTACAAACTTGAGGATTAATGTAAATTTTAAAACAAACCAAGATCTTTGTACATAAAACACCATAATAAAAGGCATAATCAAAGTCTACAAATATAAATGGTCCAAAATTCATATGGTAGGTAGTTAGTGGGCGGGTGGATGTTGGCGGACATGGTGTGGGTAAGGTCTCAAATCCAACACCTACCCACTACACAAGGCGCCGCCACTACTCACCAAATTTATACACATCCTCGGTAAGGAATCCACAAAACTATACTCATTTGTTATCCCTAACGTGTATGGAATCACATTGTAACACTCATAGTAAAAAAATTATAGTAATTTGCTGCCAAGAAGAATTGAACACAACCTTAAGTCTTCTAAACCAAAGACCCAACCGTCTAAGCTATAGCAGCTATTGGTGTTAAACTCACCCACCTTTATTTTATTCTCTATAATTTGAATAAAATAATAATACACCCAAAATATCCCAACCACCACCATTCTAGCATTTAATTCGGTATTCTATCCCAAAAGCAGAGACTGACCCTTCATCTTCTCAACCTTTTACCACTCATCATCGACCGTACCCGATCTGCGCTCACCGCCACGCCTTGCCGTTCACCGCCGGTGCCATAGTGCTCGCCATCGAGTCCCGAGCCAAACCCCTTTAGCCACTCGCACAGTCGTTGTCCCGATCGCCGCCAATCGAAGAGTTAAGGTTCGACGAACCTAGGGTTAAAGACTTCAATTTTTTTTCGTCGATTTAGTCCGCCGTGGGTGTCCGTTCATTGCACCACCACCACCGTGGAGTTCCTTGCGGCGAGGAAAGCAAAACCTTGTCGTAAAATTGATGTTTCGTCGCAGCCAAAGGTTTCATCGGACCTACGTGTTTTCCGGCCGTTTCGGTTCAATTTAGGTAAGATCCGGCCATATTACAACTTGTTTCGTCCAATTTTGGGTTTTGTTTAGTCATGTGACTGATAGGCTTTCAAAATCCGGCAGAATCGTGCATTTTGGGGATCATCTGCGACATTCCGGCAAGGATTCCAACGAGATTCTTAGGGTAAGTGAACCGGCCCCAAACCCGACCTAGTGAACCGTTAATTTAGACTCGAACCGTCTTCCTGACCCGAACCATCTGCTCGACCCGAGTTGACCCGAACCAGACCCGTTGACCGAGTCAACCCAATGAGTCATCTCGCTTGAGTCAACTCAGTGAGTCAACTCGTTGAGTTAGCCATTGGACCAGTGACGTCAGCGTTGACTTTGACCGCTGACGTCCGCGTTGACTTTGACCAAAATGTCAACTTTTCCGAAAAGTCCTATTTTATGTTTTTCGACGTCTTGAGTCCGATTTTAAAGCCCGTATTACAAAATTCTAACTCGAAAGCCTCCAAATTGGACTTTGAACCCGAGAATGTATGTGTTTAGTTTTTCAATTTAAGAGTTATGTGCTCAAATTAAGGATTGATTATGGATTATATTTAATTGAAGGTATTCATGTGTCTTCGTATCCGAGGAGTAAAGGACGTTGAATTCTGGTTCGAGTTTGATCGAATGGAGTACCACGGTCGACCTATATAGCAAGGATTCAAGGTAATACATTGTTACCTCTTGTATGCCTTAAGAACATGTCAGTGTTCGGTTAATGCATGCACTCATATGATGATGAGTATCGTTAATTCTGCTTAAGTCTAACCGGATATGAAAATACACGACGATATAGATAAGATTGGAATAATCGAATGAGAAAGATGACAAATCAAAGAATCCGGAATCCAACAAATAACTAATGAGGCAATCAATCTCCAAACCCGATTAATAATGTTAATTTGTCAAAATGATAGAAATATTTGAGTATATAATTACAAAAATGCCCTTGAGGTGAAAATGACAAAAATACCCCTAATAATGAAAGTGGTGCTGAAACTTACACTAGATCCGATAAAACAATTGATTCATCTAAAAGTCTCAAATTACTTAGAGAGATGCGATAATAAGACACAAACATTCAAGAAAGATAAGCACTTGGATCTAGCGTAAATCCTTAATAAACCTCTGAAGATGAATTTGTGGGGGAAACTCTCTATACGTTCGGACCAAACAAACTACCAGAAGATATAGAATTGTTATTAATGGCTGAATCGAGTAAAAGAGTTGAAAATACCGATACAACAGGGTCAACAAATGACTAAAATGTGCTATGGCATTGGAATTTCTAAATTAACAAAAATGACGGGTCTATCCTCGTGTTTTGGAAATAATAGATTGTTGGAAAAAGGTCGAAAGGACAGAAATAACCTAAAGAATAGAAAATATCGACATGTAGGAATTGGCTAAAAGAGACTAAGATGCCATCGGGCACCCAAAACTACCGAATTAACCATATGATGGGATATAAACTAGTGATTAAGATGATTAAGTGGTTCAAAAAGCCCGAAAGAACGTGAACGGCTGCACTTTCAATAATTGGGATACCCTCTTGATTGAGATAAATTAAAGCTTCGAAATCTTGAACTTTTGAATGCACGCAAGTGATTTTAATATTCAAATGGGTTGAAGTTTGGGTTATGTATGTCAATCATTTCTTAATACCCAAATTGACATAAATGCATGTTTAACCTCTTAAGGCATGTTCCGAGATAATGTGACATTGATTTATACAGATATACAACACAGTCAGAATTAAATAGTGAACACAGAGAAAGTGCACCGATATGGATGCATGGAAAGTAATGTATTGGTGAGATAAGTATAATGGAATGGTCTTTGAAGCCTAGTAAACCATCGGAAATCTTCAACGCGACAAATCATTGACCTATCCCCTCGAAATCAGATTATGGAACTACTCCATAGTGTTAAATGACCAAAAGGCCCCTATTGGCTAAATGATCAGAACAATCTTAACATATCTGAGATCCTAACTGATCGTATCGTATCAATTTTCGAATGCTTGGTTAGAGACATTGATTATGAGGCCCCCTTTATATAGAGACATCGTTTCTAAAATTAGTTCAGAATTGTCAAAAGTTCAGTGTTTCATCTCTCCTTGTAAATACTAAGTATCTCTGAGCAATAAATCGTTCCACCTAGTGTGTTCCAAGTGCACATAAATATCCTCCCCGCTTAAACCGTAGACTGTCTCATGATTTGAATCATGACTATTAATTAACCGGAATATGCCTTTTTTTATTAAAACTGAAACTAAAGATTGCTTCATATCTACTATTATAACCGGTTATTATTGATTACTACTAATTACTGTTATTACCGATTACTGTTTTCACTGTCTAGACCGTTACCGAGATACTTGGGATAGGGTATGAAGTTACCGTAGGTTCAGCCCTGATCATGCTGGTAATTCCTTACCGTTTCAGGTTCCTATGCTTTGGCTAGGGTAATTCCTTATCGTACATAAGGTATTCCCTTAGGCTGGCACCTACGCCCAATGGGCTTGGGTTAATGCCCGTTATATTTGTAGTTCTGGGAACTATATACTGGAGTTTGGTTGGAGGGTAGATAGAAAATTAAAAATGAACTTTATCGTGAACTTTACTGCAATCATTATGTGTCTATGAAATAAAATGTTCACTGCACCGTTACATTGTATGTGTTAACTTTACAATATTGGAACACACACTAAGTCTCTTATTCAACTACCGTAATTCATATCTCGCGTAATTCTCCAGTCTATATGTTCCTGGTCTGATACTCAGAGATTGAATAAAGAGCAATTATTTTATTTTCGTGTATACAGCTTCATTGAAATATTGAGTCGTAATTTTGAACTTTTTGTCATCCGAAACATCATGATTGTATTATGCTTTCCCTATACATGCTTGTGCTTATAGCATCCATTGGTAGTTTTGTATTATTGAGCTTTCCGAAGCTCACGCTGTTTTTACCATCGCATGTTAAAAGAAATCTAACATGGCTCGATGACTAACATCAGTGTTTGGAGTTCTCTCTGTGTTGCTTTTGGAGTACCGTACTGACATAGTTAGTGGGCATGCATGTCATTATTGTTTCATGACAGTGTCTGTAAAATGTTTTTTTTTCTGAAATTTTTGTTATACGTTTAAATAATTTTCTAAAAGAGTATTTTAAACAAAGGTTACCATTATAATTTAATAAGTGTTTTTAAGAGAAAATGTTTTTTATGTGGGTTTTTACGGTGGGTCTCTCTTGTGACCCCAATGTGACTTCCTGAGATCCGTGGTAACGCATATGTGGGTCTAGGGGGTTACATTTAGTGGTATCAGAGCTTCGAGTTGCATCATTCTGGGTAGATCAGCCGATCGGTTGTCATAGGATGTCTGGTCTGCGCATGCCCTAGATCTTAACCGTACTCCATAAAGCCGAGACTCTGATGTCGAATCCTTCTTGTAATAAGTACATCTAACCATTCTGTGCATAACAACTCGATCTGCACTAGCAAGGAGTATTGGTAATGTTTGTCCATGAATTAGATTAACGTGATGAATCTGAAATTGGATAAAGAATTGAGATGGTTATTGCTTATGAAATTGAAGACATGATTTAAATTGAGAATAAATGTTTGATTATATGAGGTAATCGATATAAAATTTCATGTAAAGTTGTTCGGTGATAATGATTATGTTTGGAAATATTTTTAGGGAAGTTTGATAAAAGTATTATGAATCTAAAATTAAGTTGTCTATGAGCTTGGCGAAAGTGTAAGTTCTATGATGACTAGGTTTTACAAAAGAGAGAGAGAGAAAAGTTTGAATATTACGCTGAGGGTAAGTGATATTCGTTCAAAACCTTGGTTATGTTTGATCAGCTTGAAGAAAGACATTTTGGGGAAGAAGCTGGCTAAATTGTATATTTTTTTATAGTCAAACTTTATAATGTACTTCTGTCTATCATTTCAAATCGAGATTTGAGGTTTACCTTTTGGTTCTAGAAGGTCTTACAGTAATACCTTGGGCACATATCTGATTTTCAGTACATCTTTTCATCTGCAGATCGATGGTCAGACTGAAAGGGTGATTTAGATTTTGGAAGACATTTTGCGAGGTTGTGTGATCGACTACCGCGGTAGTTGAAAGGATTTCTTGCTCCTGGCTGAGTTTACGTATAATAATTGTTACCAGGCTAGCATTCGTATGACACCATATGAGTCTTTGTATGGCCGTAAGTGTCGTACTCCTATCTTTTGGACATAGTTGTATGATAGGAAGACCTTAGGCCCAGAGTTCGTTTGAGAGATTGAGGAGACCGTTAGGTTGATCCATGATCATTTGAAAGAGGCTTTGATAGATATAAGTCTTATGCTGATCGGAAGAGAAAAGATATTGAGTTAAGATTGGTGAACAATTCTTCCTAAATGTGTCTCTGTAGAGAAAAGTCCTGAGATTTAGGGGCAAAGGCAAGTTGAGTCCAAGATTTATCGGGCCATACCGTATCCAGAAAAGAGCTGAACTTATCGCTTTACAACTTGAAATGCCTCCTCGGTTTAGCCGAATTCATGATGTATTTCATGTATCTATGTTGAGGCAATATCACCCGGATATGAGTAATCTTATGTAGGTTCATGATACAGAGTTGAGGTCAGACCTGTCTTGCGTGGAGGAGTTTGTTCAGGTTTCGGACCGAGATGAGAGTTTTCTAAGAAACTAAGGTATACCTATGGTTAAAGTTCAGTGGAGTAAGCATGGCCTAGAAGAAGCTACTTGGGAGACTCTCGAGTCAATGGAAGAACAATTTCCACATCTGTTTAAAATAGGTAAATTTCGAGGACGAAATTTCTTTTAAGGGGAGGAGAGTTGTAACACCCCTAGTAAAAAAACATAGTAATTTGCTGTCAAGAAGAATTGAACCCACAACCTTAAGGCTTCTAAACCAAAGACCCAACCGTCTAAGCTATAGAAGCTCTTGGTGTTAAACTCACCCACCTTTATTTTATTCTCTATAATTTGAATAAAATAATATTACACCCAAAATATCCCAACCATCCCACTCTAGCATTTAATTCAGTATTCTATCTCAAAAGCAGAGACTGGCTCTTCATCTTCTCAACCCCTTACCACTCATCACCGACCGCCCCGATCTACGCTCACCGCCATGCCGTGTCGTTCACCGCTGGTGCCAGAGTGCTCGCCATCGAGTCCCGAGCCAAACCCCTTTAGCCACTCGCACAGTCGCTGTCCCGATCGCCGCCAATCGAAGAGTTAAGGTTCGACGAACCTAGGGTTAAAGACTTCAATTTTTTTTCGTCGATTTCATCTACTGTGGGTGTCCGTTCATTGCACCACCACCACCGTGGAGTTCCTTGCGGCGAGGCGAGCAAAACCTTGTCCTAAAATTGATGTTTCGCAGCCGGCAAAGGTTTCACCGGACCTACGTGTTTTCCGGCTGTTTCGGTTCGATTTAGGTAAGATCCGGCCAGATTACAACTTGTTTCATTGAATTTTGGGTTTTGTTTAATCATGTAACTGATAAGCTTTCAAAATCCGGCAGAATCGTGTGTTTTGGGGATCATCGGCAACATTCCGGCGTTGATTCCAACGAGATTCTTAGGGTAAGTGAATCGGGTTCAAATCGGTCTGAACCGGCCCCAAACTCGAGCCAGTGAACCGTTAATTTACACCTGAATCACCTTCCTAACTCGAACCATCTGCCCGACCCGACCCGAGTTGACTCGAAGCAGACTCGTTGACTGAGTCAACTCGCTCGAGTCAACTCAGTGAGTCAACTCGCCCGAGTCAACCTAGTGAGTCAACTCGTCGAGTTAGCCATTAGACCAGTGACGTCAGTATGACATTAGCGTTGACTTTGACCGCTGACGTCAGCGTTGACTTTGACCAAAAAGTCAACTTTTCTGAAAAGTCCTGTTTTATGTTTTTCGACATCTTGAGTCCGATTTTAAAGCCCATTTTGCAAAATTCTAACTCGAAAGCCTCCGAATTGGACTTTGAACCCGAGAATGCATGTGTTTAGTTTTTCAATTTAAGAGTTATGTGATCAAATTAAGGATCGATTATAAATTATATTTAATAGAAGGTATTCATGTGTCTTCGTATCCGAGAAGTAAAGGACGTTGAATTCGGGTCCGAGTTTGATCGAATAGAGTACCACGGTCGACCTATATAGCAAGGATTCAAGGTAATACATTGCTACCTCTTGTATGCCTTATGAACATGTCAGCGTTCGGTTAATGCATGTACACATATGATGATGAGTATCGTTAATTCTTCTTAAGTCTAACCGGATATGAAAATGTACGACGATATAGATAAGATTGGAATAATCGAATGAGAAAGATGACAAATCAAAGAATCTGGAATCCAACAAATAATTAATGAGGCGATCAATCTCAAAACCCAATTAATAATGTTAATTTGTCAAAACGATAGAAATATTTGAGTATATAATTACGAAAATGCCCTTGAGGTGAAAATGAAAAAAATACCCCTAATAATGAAAGTGGTGCTGAAACTTACACTAGATCCGATAAAACAATTGATTCATCTAAAAGTCTCGAATTACTCAGAGAGATGTGATAATAAGACATAAACATTCCAGAAAGATAAGCACTTGGATCTATCGTAAATCCTGAATAAACCTCTGAAGATGAATTTGTGGGGGAAACTCTCTATACGTTCGGACCAATAAATTACCAGAAGATATAGAATTGCTATTAATGGTTGAATCTAGTAAAAGAATTGAAAATATTGATACAACAGGGTCAACAAATGACTAAAATGTGTTTGGGCATTGGAATTTCTAAATTAACAGAAATTATGGGTCTATCCTCGTGTTTTGGAAATAATAGATGGTTGGAAAAAGGTCGAAATAACATAAATAACCGAAAGAATTGAAAATATCGAGATGTATGAATTGGCTAAAAGTGACTAAGATGCCTTCGGGCACCCAAAACTACCGAATTAACCATATGATGGGACACAAACTAGTGATTAAGGTGATTAAGTGGTTCAAAAAGCCCGAAAGAACGTGAACGGATGCACTTTCAATAATTGGGATACCCTCTTGATTGAGATAAGTTAAAGCTTCGAAATCTTGAACTTTTGATCGCACGCAAGTGATTTTAATATTCAAATGGATTGAAGTTTGGGTTATGTATGTCAATCATTTCTTAATACCCAAATTGGCATAAATGCATGTTTAACCTCTTGAGGCATGTTCCGAGATAATGTGACATCGATTTATACAGATGTACAACACAGTCAGAATTAAATAGTGAACACAGAGAAAGTGCACCGATTTGAATGCATGGAAAATAATGTATTGGTGAGATGAGTATAATGGAATGGTCTTGGAAGCCTAGTAAACCGTCAGAAATCTTCAACGCGACAAATTATTGACCTATCCCCTCGGAATCAGATTATGGAACTGTTCCATAATGTTAAATGACCAAAAGGCCCTTATTGGCCAAATGATCAGAACAATGTTAACATATTTGAGATCCTAACTGATCGTATCATATCAATTTTCGAATGCTTGGTTAGAGACATTGATTACGAGGCCCCCTTTATATAGGGACATCGTTTCTAAAATTAGTTCAAAATTGTCAAAAGTTGAGAGTTTCATCTCTCCTTGTAAATACCAAGTATCTCTGAGAAATAAATCGTTCCACCTAGTGTGTTCCATGTGCACATAAATATCCTCTCCGCTTAAACCGTAGACTGTCTCATGATCTAAATCATGACTATTAATTAACCGGAATATGCCTTTTTATTAAAACTGAAACTAAAGATTGCTTCATATCTACTATTATAACCGATTATTATTGATTACTAATAATTAATGTTATTACCGATTAATATTTTCACTGCCTAGACCGTTACCGAGATACTTGGGATAGGGTATGAAGTTACCGCAGGTTCAGCCCTGATCAGGCTGGTAATTCCTTACCGTTTCAGGTCCCTATGCTTCGGCTAGGGTAATTCCTTACCGTACCTAAGGTATTCCCTTAGGCTGGCACCTACGCCCAATGGGCCTGGGTTAATGCCCGTTATAGTTGCAGTTCTTGGGAACTGTATTTCAGAGTTTGGTTGGAGGGTAGATAGAAAATTAAAAATGAACTTTATCGTGAACTTTACCGCAATCATTATGTGTCTGTGAAATAAAATGTTCACTGCACCGTTACATTGTATGTGTTAACTTTACAATATTGTAACACACACTAAGTCTCTGATTCAACTACCGTAATTCATATCTCGCCTAAATCTCCAGTCTATATGTTCTTGGTCTGATACTCAGAGATTGAATAAAGAGCAATTATTTTATTTTCGTGTATACAACTTCATTGAAATATTGAGTCGTAATTTTGATCTTGTTGTCATCCGAAACATCATGATTGTGTTATGTTTTCCCTATACATGCTTGTACTTATAGCATCCATTGGTAGTTTTGTATTACTGAGCTTTTCGAAGCTCACGCTGTTTTTACCATCGTAGGTTAAAAGAAATCTAACATGGCTCGATGACTGACATCAGTGTTTGGAGTTCTCTCGGTGTTGCTTTTGGAGTACGGTACCGACATAGTTAGTGGGCATGCATGTCATTATTGTTTCATGACAATGTCTGTAAAATGTTTTTTCTGAAATTTTTGTTATACATTTAAATAATTTCCTAAAAGAGTATTTTAAACAGAGGTTACCGTTATAATTTAATAAGTGTTTTTAAGAGAAAATGTTTTTTTATGTGGATTTTTACGGTGGTTCGCTCTTGTAACCCTAATGTGACCTCCTGAGATTCGTGGTAACGCATAGGCGGGTCTAGGGGTTACACACATCTTCAACTTCATAAATTCCATGTCCTTAAAATGTGATGTTGTTTTAGGCATTGCTGATATCATTCACAGACATGGAAAGCCAATGACTGTTATCTAGTTGGTCGCTGCACTACCGACCCTCAACCCTACCAAGGCTTGCAACATCTACCGGCTCATGCGTGTTTTAGTTCATTCAGGCTTTTGCGATGACGCCCAAGAAGATGGCTATGTTCTTACCAATGCTTCTCGTTTTGTTATAAACCCAGTTCACTAAAACCAATTTACTTCAAAAACCAACATTGAAAAACAAAATTAAAAAATGTTGGCACCTTGGTTTAAAAAAAGTTTAATCGTTTAAAGCTTTGATTGAGGAAATTGGAAGTTCATCCGATGAGGGTGTGGTTGAAGAAGAAGTTGAGGGCTTTAGTGTTTATGGATTGAGATTATAATTTGGGAAATAGGGTTTAGGGTTTGGGAAATAATTTTAAATTATTTTTTATTTAATAATAATAAAATATGATTTTATTTTTTATTTTAATTTATTTTTATAGTTAATAATAATAAAAATGTCATATCATAAGAAAATAATAATAAAATAATTCATAGTGACTAAAACATGAGCAATCCGAAAGTTTAGTTAGTAAATTAAAATTTTTGAAAGTTGAGTGACCAAAATAGAAGTGAGAAGATAGTTGAGTGATGATTTATGTATTTTACCCATATTATTATGAATAATTAATTAGTACTCTTAAAAACAAAAGTAAAATTTGTACAATATAAAAGCTTTAAAACCAAAAAAAAATTATGAAAATAAAACTAAAATTTATATGAGAAAATACAAAAAAAAACCTTCCACCGTTTCACAAGGAAAAACAAAAATTTATAAATTAAAATTTCCACAAACGCCCTAGTTTTAGGACTTAGGGATATAATTTAGGGATCTAGTTTGATGTGTTTAGAATTTAAGAAGTATGGTTAGAATTAGAGTTTAGGGTTAGAATTTAGTGTTATATGTTAAAATCTAAATCTCTAATATATTACCCTAAAACATAAATCCTAATCTCTAAACCCTAAACTCAAACCACAATTCCTAATTTTTAACACCTAAACCCCTATACCCTAGGGACAAAGCTAGAAATTTATTTAAGGCTTGTCATTCTTTTAATAGTATTTAAGAGAAATTAATCATTTAGAAAGATGTTTTATCAAAAAAAATTATTTAGAAAGATGTGACATTCTTTTCAAAAAAAAAGAAGAAGAAAGAAGTGACATTCTATTTATAAAGGATGTCAATTATATCTATATATTTTAATGTTTTCTATAAAAATTGTATAAAACATTTTCCATAAAAAACAGGGTGTCATCAGACACCCTAATTATCTATGTGGCTCCGTTTATTCTATATTCTAAACTCTAAACTAAATTCCTAAACTCTAAAATTCAAACGTTTGTGGAAACAAAAAATTTTTCGTCAATGCACGTAATATTTTCTCAAATATTAAATTTGTAAAAGTAATGATGGTTAGTCACTAGGGATGGTTATGTGAAATGTACTTTTAAGCTATTGAATGGCGTTGTTTTTGTAAAAAAAAAAAAATCTTAATAATTGAGTTTGTCAAGGCGTCACGCTGCCTATAAGAGATGTAAGCATATAGAGAGGCTATAAACAAAGGAAAGGAGTGAAATTTTTCATCATTCGAATTCTGCAAATGGAGCTGCTGAATGTATCTAATCTTTCCAGCAATCCATTGTTACTCTCTCTGATTCTCCTTCTCTCCCTTTCAATTTGGTTAAAACTAGCAAAAGGGAGAAATCTGAATTTGCCTCCATCACCCCCAAAGCTACCAATCATTGGCAACATCCATCAACTTGGCAAACTTCCCCATCGTTCTCTCCGGGACCTCTCAAACAAGTACGGCTCTCTCTTGCTGCTGCGGTTGGGGTATAATCCTACTTTAGTGGTTTCAGCAGTCGACATGGCGAGAGAAATCGTGAAAAGCCATGACATTGTTTTCTCCGACAGACCAAGGACCACGGCTGTAAACCACTTGTTCTACGAATCCAAGGGTATGGGTTTTACACCCTACGGTGAGTACTGGAGACAAGTTAGGAAGATGAGTGTTGTTGAGCTTCTCAGCCACCAAAGAGTGCACTCGTTTCAGTTCGTAAGAGACGAAGAAATTGGAGCTGTCCTCAACAAAATCCGTTGTGCATCTCTTAAAGGAGAGGCTGTTAACCTAACAAAGATGCTTACGTTCGTTTCGAGTAACATAGTTTCTCGATGCATTCTTAGTCACAAAAATGATGAAGAAGATGGGTGCAGCAAGTTTGGGGAGTTGGTGAGAAGGCTATTGATTCTCTTCACCGGTTTCTGTATTGGCGATATGTTTCCTTACTTGAGGTGGGTTGATGTGCTTACTGGATACATTCCAAGTATGAAAGCATTATCTGCAGAATTGGACGCATTCTTTGATCAGGTGATTAATGAGCATAGAGCTGTTGAAACCGGTGCAGAAGTTACCCACAAAAAGGACTTCGTTTCTATCATTATGCAACTCCTAAAGGATGGCATGTTTGAGAACCTCACACAAGACAACATTAAAGCAATCTTACTGGTTATTTCAACTCTCTCTTCTCCCTTGTTTGGTATTCATGTGCCTTAATCTGAAGTCTTTAACTTTGATAATCTCAGGACATGTTTCTTGGAGGAACTGATACCACTATATCAACATCAGAATGGATGCTGGCTGAACTCCTAAAGCATCCAAATGCCATGAAAAGAGTCCAACAAGAGGTGAGAAATGTGGTGGGAAACAAATCTAAAGTGGCTCCGGAGGATATACCTAAAATGGAATACTTCAAGTGTGTAGTCAAGGAAACTTTAAGACTACATCCCCCTTTTGTTTTTCTTCACTGGAAAACATCAGCAAGTGTTAAATTGGGAGGATACGACATCCCTTCGAATACCTCGGTCTTGATCAATGTATGGGCCATTCACATGGATCCCGAATGGTGGGAAAAGCCAGACGAGTTCATCCCGGAGAGGTTTGAGAATACTTCCATTGATTTTGAAGGTCAAGCTTTCCACTACGTCCCGTTTGGTATAGGAAGGAGGGTATGTCCTGGGCTGTCTTTTGGAGTTTCTTCCGTTGAGCATGTGATGGCCAATCTTCTCTACTTGTTCGACTGGAAGTTACCGGCGGGTGAAACTGCTGAGAAGATGGACATGACTGAACTCTACGGCCTCGCATCCTCCAAGAAAACTCCTCTCCATGCTTTACCTATTCCTCATTCATCTTTCTAGACGACTCACATGTGATGTACCAAATTTAAAATAAATAAGTAATAAAAAATTGTATGAGACTCATATGAGCTCCAATTAGTAACCATCGGTAAGCATTTTGTTACAGTTAATATCTTAGCTGGATATTATCAAGAAAGTTAGTTAATAGTGAGTTAGGGTTGTAAACTCTATATATATTGTAATAAACCTCTATCTCTTTTGTATCTTTTTACACGATAAACATATCAATAAGAAGTTTCTTTCGTACTTCTATAATTCCAATATGGTATTAGAAATATTTTAGTTTTCTTTTTCTTCTTGACTCGTAAAAGAAGTTGCTTCCAGTTTCTTGTTCCTAGTTTTGTAATCAAAACCAGTTTCTTCCAGATTTTAGTTTCTTTTCGAAGCCATGGTTAACCTCAATGATCAGTTTGAAGAGGGTAACAATCCCTATTATCTTCATCAGTCAGATAATCCATGTATGGTTTTGGTTACTCAACCTTTAACCAATGATAACTACAATAGCTGGAAAAGGTCTATGTATGTTGATGGCTTTGTCTGCCAAGAATAAACCGAGTTTCGTTGATGGATCGATCTCGGCACCTGCCTCTACTTCAGATCGATTTAATGCCTAGACAAGAGCTAATAATCTTGTCAACTCATGGATCTTGAATTTTGTCTCCAAGGAAATTGCGGCGAGTTTACTCTATCATTCAACAACAGCTGCGATCTGGAAAGAGCTTAAAGACAGGTTCCAACGGACAAATGGCCCTCGTATTTTTCATCTTAAGAAGAAGTTGAGTGAATTGGCACAGGGTTCGATGTCTGTTAGCACGTATTATACACATCTCAAAATCATATGGGATGAGTTGGTTTCTGTCAAATCGGTGTGTTCTTGTTTGCTTTGTTCCTGTGGAGGAGTTCAAAAGATGCTAGATGATCAACACCGAGAACAAACTATGCAGTTCTTGATGAGTCTTAACGAGTCTTATGCTCATGTCCGTGCCTAGATTTTATTAATGGATCCCCTGCCATCCATTGCCAAAGTGATTTCTTGGGTTTTACAAGGAGAGAATCAAAGATCCATTTCTTTAAATGCTCTTGCTTCTAATCTTGAAGCTGTGTTTGTTGTTAAGTCTTCACATGTACATGTTTCTAATCAACGAAGGTCCAGGCCACATTGTACTCATTGTCACATGTTGGGGCACACAAAGGATAAGTGCTACAAGTTGCATGGATATCCTCCAGGATATTATGTTCGTTCTAATAAAGCATCTTACACTGTTCATGCAAATGCAATTTTAGATTCTGATTCTGCTATCAGCAGTACCACTAATAGTGTAACTACTCAGCAATGTCATCAACTCATTGCCATGCTTACTTCCCAATTACAAGCTGCATCAACTTCCACTTCAAAAATTCCTACTACATCCATCAACTTTTCAATGCAAGGCAAGATCTTATCATATATAAATAGTTTGGCTTCTTTTCATAGTGGTTGTAATTGGATCATTGATCCAGGGGCTTCTCGTCATATTTTTTGTTCTAAAGAGTCTTTTGAATCTTTATATCCTGTTAAAAGTAGTTTTGTTATGTTGCCTAATGCTTCTATTGTTTCAGTTAATTACACTAGAACTGTTTGTTTATCTTCAACATTGACTCTTCATGATGTTTTATTTGTACCTGGATTTAAATTCAATTTACTTGCTGTCAGTGAGTTGGTAAAACATTCCAATCTAACTGTGTTGTTTGGCAAAAACTATTGTGTTATTCAGGACCTTCATAAGGTGATTGGGAAAGCTGATCTGCATCAAGGGCTTTATCTTCTGCATTTACCTGATGTTGATGATAGTTTGCATATTGCTAGTCAAAATGTTGTTGGCAATAATGTTCAGCTTACTGTTAGTCAAAATGTTATTAGCACTGATGTTCAAACTCAGAATAATGTTGCTTATGTTTCTTGGCACACTAGATTAGGTCATCCCAGTACACGTGTTTTAAATTTACTCAAAGATGTTCTGCCTTATTTTGTTTTAAATGAATTTGAAACTTGTTACATTTGTCCAATGGCTAAACATCATAGGCTTTCTTTTCCTAATTCTGTCACTCATTCTATTCAACCTTTTGAACTCATGCATTGTGAAATTTGGGGCCCCTACAAGTCCCCTACTTATAATAACAAACGCTATTTTCTAACTCTTGTTGATGATTGTACGCGTTCCACGTGGACATATTTGATACAACACAAGTTTGAAGTCTATCATCATTCCTGATTTTATTCATATGGTTAAAAGGCAATTTGGATTCGATTAAAAAAAATAGATATGATAATGCTCTTGAGCTTAAGTTCACTGACTTATTTTCTTCTCTTGGTATTTTTTTTTCAGTTTTCTTGCGTAGAAACACCCTAGCAAAATGATGTTGCTGAAAGAAAATATCAGCATTTACTAGATGTGGCTCGTGCACTTTATTTTCAGTCTAAATTATCAATTCAATTCTGGAGAGATTGCTTACTCACTGCCACTTATATCATCAACAGGCTTCATTCTACTGTGTTACACAATAAGTCTCCTTATGAACTTTTATTTCATAAAATTCCTACTTATGAACATCTTAGAAATTTTGGTTGCCTCTGTTTTTGTTTCCACTCTCAAATCAAAACGAGATAAATTTGTTGCTCGCGCATTACCTGGAGTTTTTCTTGGTTATGTTCCAGGGGTAAAGGGATATAAAGTTTTTATTATTTCCACTCCCAATATAGTCATCTCTTGAGATATAGTTTTCATGAACACATTATCCTTTTCATTCTCTTAAAGCTACAACACCTTTAATTGATCCATTTCAAACTATTTCTTTACCTTATCTTGTTTCGGATGGTTTTCCTTTGTCTCATGATCAATCTTTTTCGTCTCAGCCTCGACATGGTTCTGTCATGCATGGTGAGTGTGTTGACAATACTTCTGGAGCAAATAACAATTCTTATGTTATTAGCACAAGAGCTCCAACAATTGGTCCTGAAGTTCCACAAATTATTCATGTTGATTCTGAATTTTTGTGGAGCATGATCCTATTGATGAGCATGTTTTTGAGCATGGTCCTATTGATGAGCATGATCCTATTGATGAGCATGTTTCTCAAGATATTAATGACCTCGAGCCTGTAGCACTAGGTTTTATATCTCAACATGTAGAAGTTGTTCGAAGATCATCTAGAGTTTCACAAAAACCTTCTTATCTACATCATTATCATTGCAACAATGCCTCATTTAGTTGTCCTTATCCTATTCAGGATTATGTTTCATCTTCTAAGCTTTCTGCTTCATACAAAGATTTCATTAAGAATATTTCTTCTGTTGATGAACCTACTTATTACCATCAAGTAGTGAAATATCTTGAGTGGAGGGCTGCCATGAAAGATGAATTGACAGCCATGGAAGATTTACAAACTTGGACGGTAGTCCCATTTCCAGAAGGGAAAAAGCTTATCGATTGTAAGTGGGTGTACATAATAAAGTACAAAGCTGATGGTACTGTAGATAGGTGCAAGGCTCGATTGGTTGCTAAGGGCTTTACTCAAATTGAAGGAGTTGATTATACTGACACCTTTTCACCCGTTGCCAAGATGAATTCCTTCAAAATTTTATTAGCTTTGCCCGCTACACACAACTGGCATCTACTACAATTAGATGTGAACAACGCTTTTCTCAATGGGCAGCTTGATGAGGAGGTATATATGAAACTTCCTTTAGGGTATAACTTGAGTGGATCAACATATTTAGTGTGCATATTAAATAAGTCAATTTACGGTCTTAAACAGGCTTCCAGGCAATGGTTTAATGGTTTTTCTCAAGTCATTCTTAAGTATGGATTTGTCTAATCTCCATCAGAACATTCTCTAATTACTAAGGGGACGAGGGATGATTTTATGGCATTACTGGTATACATGGATGATGTTGTTCTTGCTGGGAAAAAATTGAAAATGTTAAATGCTGTTCAGGATTTCCTACAACAACATTTCAAACTCAAAATTTTAGGCCCTTTGAAATATTTCCTTGGTTTTGAGATTGCAAAAAATGATACTGGGATTTCTTTATCTCAAAGGCAATATGCATTGCAACTTTTGGAAGACACTGGTTCCCTTGCCAAGAAACCAACAGAGTTTCCCATCACACCTTCTCATAAGCTGAGCATTCATGAGGGAGAGTTATTACCCGATCCTCAGCTATATAGAAGATTGGTTGGATGTCTGTTATATCTCACGCATACGCGTCCTGATATTACATATACAGTCGATCTATTAAATCAGTTTGTTTCATCTCCACATCAGTCTCATCTTACAACCGTCTATCATCTACTGTCGTACATAAAAAGGGCTCCAGGCTTAGGGTTATTCTTTTTTACAAACAATAACCTTCAGCTTTGTGCTTTTGTGGAAGCTGATTACAGTTTTTGTCTGATAAACATTGTAACCCCCTCGTCCCGGTCTGGTCGGATGACCGATCCGAGTGGGCCACACGGGGAACACCGAAGCGAAACCCGTTAAGGTTTCCCTTCGGTTAACGACCCAGAAAATTTTCTTTTTATTTTATCTTGTCTATAGGCAAAATTAAAACCTATATGAAGCACAACAGCAGAAAATACAAACAATGTAACATACTCCGACCAACCAAACCTTAAACAGCTTATTTTAGCCCTTTACAGCAGGCCGTTTCGAAACTCCCTTAGGGTGTTCTGAAACGCCTTGACTTAGTCAACAGGCCAGGGTCAACCATAGGGTGACCGTTTCGAAACAGGGGTGACCCGTATCGAAACGACCTTGACGGTCAATTTCTCGTGGTCAACGAGATTTGACCGTTTCGAAACATCAAAGGCCCGTTTCGGAACGCCTTTATCTCGTCAATTTCTCAAAATTCCAGTAGCAAAAATGTTCCGAAACGACCCCCATCCGTTTCGAAACGGCAGGCCATCTGCAAAGGAACCGTATCGGAACAGGGTGACCCGTTCCGAAACACCCCCTGTCTGCAGACTCGTTTTGGTTGTTTTGAGGCATAAGGGTGCCCCAAAACACCACCAAAACACCCTACAACAACATAACAATTAAACCTAAGGCAACCCAACTATATTAGCATGCTTCAACAAGATTAAGACAAGTCTAAACACTAAGGCAAGACCTCACAAGACATGCATTCATTCAACATCATTCAAACATAGAGACAACATCTAAGGCACATGGCTAACATTCAAAATGAGCAATTTAGGCATGAGTTACAATTCCACATGGCAGCACAAACCATACAAAAGCACGGTATCAAGGAGTCTAAACATGCTCCTAACAACCAACAACTATCCAACAAAACAATACATGTCCCATTGCTCAAACTATTACATGTCCAACATTAAAAACCCATACTTGAAGCACTCAAGGCTAACAACCACACTTGGAGGCCCTCCACTTGCTCGAGCAACCCGCGAACTAAGGATCTGCAATGTTGAACAAGGAGAGCGTAAGCAATGATGCTTAGTGAGGGTAAGCTCTAAAAACAAACCTCAACATTGTAGGGTCCGAGCACGATCTAGCCAAGGCATTTCACAAACATACCAAGGATCCACAAGAGTCATGAGAATAAGATGCATGAGCAATGTACATTATAAATGCCATGATCATAAGCTTAACTCCATAATACATGTAAGCACATTCAAGCATCCCATCAAAGATCATAAACCTCAACACATTGATATACTTATCAAACAACATTGGCACCTAGCTATGACCCGAATACACGGATAGACACGTTGGAACTCACATCCAACAACCTCATTACCTCACGGTGGGATTACACTCATCACCGGTCTCGCGGAGGGGATTCCACTCATCCTCACGCCCCGTCGATGGGATTCCACTCATCACCGACTATATATTTAAATACAATTTCCGGGCGAACCCGTACTCCTCCTTGGTGACTCAACGCCACCAAGGCCACGCGCGACTTTTGACTCATGTGTACACACTAACATCCTAATGATCGATCATTTGTATTCAAGTATACTAGTGCCAACATTTACTCATTTCACATTACCCATTTCAATCAATTCCGTGCTTAGCACGTACTCACCAATAACTATCATCATGCATGTCTCAAGCATCACAAGCCATATCTCATCTCACATGTATAATACAATATACATAAGCATTCATATCACATTTCATACGAGACATACACAACCACATAAATGAGTTCATCCAAAGGCTCTAGATCAAGCTTAGGATTAGGCTACCACCCTAATCCTAACTCTAGGTGGGTCTACCAAGCCCAACCTAGTCCATATACTCGAACCAACCATTTTAAAACCATTTAAAACAATTAACCACTCACCTAAGCTTCCACGCTCAAAGACCAAGCGAGCAACCACCTTCAAATTCCCGGATTTACTTCCGATGCTTCACCGATGCCCAAACTCGATTCTAATCAAACCCAAACACAAACAAAACATCCACCATCAATAATTCATCGTTGGAATTAACCCGGAATGCATTTCAACCACAAACTACTATGTTGCAAGCATGAACAATTTCCATTTTTCACCAATTCGGATGGCCCCAAGACCATGTCCAAAAACCATGTTTTCAACTTCCATTACACCCACGAATGATCCCAATTCAACCCCTATCCATAGTACTATCAAAATCCTATCAAAACCCACCTAAAACAACCCCCAAAACTCACCCAAAACCCTCCAAAAACCCCAAGTTTGCCCAAATCCGAAAATTGTTCAAAATCATTTGAAATTCACATATGATGCACCCTTTGACTTCTATATACCTTAACTAAGCATAAAAAATCAAAATACTTCACTTAACCACATAAAGATTTCATTTTTAATCAAAACTTTCAAAAATTCCATTTTCTAAAAACTTCATGAAAACTAAAATGAAGAGTACTTTTGTGGAGGGGAAGATGAGGGGAAGTCAAAAATACCTTTACCTTTCAAAACGGAGTTGAAATGAGTGAGAGATGGGATGGAATAGTAGCTTGGTGGAGAGCTCTTCCCTTTCCCGTTGGTGAAGAAGAGAGTGAATAGGAAAAATGGGTGTTTTATGGTATAAAGGGGATTTAAATTAGAAAAAGGGTAAATTACAATAAGACCATTAATGAATGGCTATCCTTGTTTTTAAAATAGCTCTTCAACTTTGAGTCTAAATCATTTTGGTCCCATTCAAATCGTTTATTTTGAAACCCGAAATTTTAAAGGATCATTTTAAATTATAAAATCGAGCCCAAAATAATATTAAAATATTATTTTCACCTAACCCCTAAACCCGGGTGTTACAACTCTCCCCCACTTAAGGAAATTTCGTCCCCAAAATTACCTGGTGGAAACAAATATGGAAACTGCTCAACCATATCCACTTTCCTCTCCCACGTGGCCTCTTCCACACCTCTATGTCTCCACAACACATTGACCAACTCTATGGTCTTGCCACGCAACACCTTGCTATCAGAAGCAAGTATCTCAACGGGTTCTTCATTATAAGACAAATCCGGATTTAACTCTATCTCCTCAACGGGCATCACATGAGAAGGATCCGATCTATATCTCCTAAGCATGGACACATGAAAGACATCATGGATCTTTTCTAACTCAGAAGGTAACCTCAAACAATAAGCTACAGGCCCAAACCGCTCAACTATCTCATACAAACCAATGAACCTCGGACTCAATTTGCCCTTCCGGCTAAATCTCATTACCTTCTTCCACGGAGATACTTTCAGAAACACTTTCTCACCCACTGAGTACTCAATCTCTTTCCTCTTCAAATCTGCATAAGACTTCTGGCGATCGGAAGCTGCTTTCAAACGGTCACAAATCAACTTCACTTTTTCGGTAGTTCACTTAAGCAAGTCTGGCATAGGTAACAATCTCTGACCTATCTCAGCCCAACAAATCGGAGTCCTACATCGTCTACCATACAAAGCCTCATAAGGTGCCATCTGAATACTAGACTGATAAATGTTGTTGTAGGCAAACTCAACCAACGGTAAGTGCTTCTCCCAAGAACCCTGGAAGTCAATCACACAACAACGAAGCATATCCTCTAGAATTTGTATCACTCGCTCTGACTGCCCATCGGACTGTGGATGATAAGATGTGCTGAAATGCAACCGGCTACCTAAAGCACTATGCAAGGAACCCCAGAACCTCGAAGTAAATCTAGGATCCCTATCTGAAACAATAGACTTTGGAACTCCATGAAGTCTCACAATCTCACGGATGTACAAGTTTGCCAACTTGTCTAAGGAATCCGTAGTGTCCACTGCTAAGAAGTGAGCACACTTAGTGAACCTATCAACAATCACCCAAACGGAGTTCTTCTTCGAAGGAGACAAAGGCAATCCCAACACAAAATCCATGGTGATCCTCTCCCATTTCCATTCCGGAATCTTCAAAGGCTGTAGCAAACCTGAAGGAACCTGATGTTTTACCTTCACTCTCTGACAAACCATACAACGGCTCACATACTCGGCTACATCTCTCTTCAAACCAACCCAGAAGTAATCGTTCTTCAAATCTTGATACATTTTGGTACTACCCGGATGCATAGAAAAGGGACTCGAATGTGCTTCACTCAGAATATGACGTCTCAACTCAACATCTTCTGGTACAACAATTCTATCTCTAAAGCACAACAAGCTCTCACCACTGAAACTATACTCAGTCGGTCTTCCTTCGGCTATGTCCTGAACATGAGGAACTAAACTCGCATCTTGCAACTGCTTCTCTCTAATCAACTGAATCAAAGAAGGCTTCACTTGCAACTCGGTGATCAAACCACCATCGTCGGACACACTCAATCTAGCAAACATAGCTCTCAACTCAACGACCACTTTTCTACTCAAAGCATCAGCTACTACATTTGCTTTACCCGGATGGTATTCAATGGTCAAATCATAATCTTTTAACAACTCTAGCCATCTTCTCTGTCTCAAGTTCAACTCTTTCTGTGTCATCAGATACTTCAAGCTCTTGTGATCGGTGTAAACTATACACTTCTCACCATACAAATAATGACGTCAAATCTTCAATGCGAACACAACTGCGGCTAGCTCTATATCAGGAGTAGGATAGTTCTTCTCATGAATCTTCAACTGTCTAGAAGCATAAGCAACCACTCTTCTCTCTTGCATCAAAACACACCCTAAACCTACGTAGGAAGCATCACTGTAAATCACAAACTCCTTACCTGAAACAGGTTGCACTAACACTGGAGCATTTGTCAAAGCTTCTTTCAATTTCTCAAAGGCCTTCTGTCTTGCATCTGACCATTCAAACTTAACTCCTTTTTGCAACAATTTAGTCAAAGCAGCAGCTACTCTAGAGAAACCATCAACAAATCTCCTATAGTAACCGGCTAATCCTAGGAAACTCCTAATCTCGGTCACGGACTTAGGTTGTTTCCACTCAACAATAGCCTCAATCTTCGATGGATTAACTCGGATGCCTTCGGCCGAAACAACATGGCCAAGAAATACAACTTCTCGAATCCAGAACTCACACTTACTAAGCTTCGCATACAACTGATTGCTCAACAATCTCTGTAAAACAAATCTCAAGTGCTCATCATGCTCTTCTTCTGTCTTCGAGTACACAAGTATGTCATCTATGAAGACAACTACAAAACGATCTAGATAGTCTCTAAAAATTCTGCTCATCATGTCCATGAATGCTGCTGGTGCATTCGTGAGCCCAAATGGCATCACAGGAAACTCATAGTGACCATATCTAGTCCTAAAAGCTGTCTTCGGGGCGTCACACTCTTTCACCTTCAACTGATAGTACCAGGATCTCAGATCTATCTTCGAGAACACTGAAGCACCTCTCAACTGATCAAACAAATCATCTATACGAGGCAACGGATACTTGTTCTTCACAGTCAACTTATTCAACTGTCTATAGTCAATGCACATGTGCATGCTACCATCTTTCTTTTTCACAAACAACACTGGAGCACCCCACGGAGAACTACTAGGCCTAATGAAACCACGGTCTAATAATTCTTGCAACTGACTCTTCAATTCTTTCAACTCTTTCGGAGCCATACGATACGGAGCTATCGAAACTGGATTAGATCCTAAGACTGTCTCAATCACAAACTCAACATCTCTGTCAGGAGGCAAGCCCGGCAACTCTTCAGGAAACACATCTGGAAAGTCACACACTGTTCTGATATCTTTCGGTCGAGCTTCACTCATATCCGGATTCATAACATGAGCTAAATAAGCCCCGCATCCAGAGTCCAACAACCTATGAGCCTCCAAAGCTGACACCACATTAGACAAGAACTTAATGTTCTCGCCTACTACTACTACCTCGTAGTCACCAGAAAGCTTCAAAGAAATTCTCTTTGTCTCAAAATCCACACTAGCCCGATGCTCAACCAACCAGTCCATACCCAAAATAATATCAAAGCCGTAGAAAGGAAGTTCCATCATATCAACTGAGAACACATGACCCTGAATCTTCAGTGGATACCTCCTATACATACGTCTAACCACAATTGTCTCACCAAAAGAACTAGTAAAATGCATACCTACATCTAAGATCTCGACAGGGATATCTAACTTCTGTGCATGCTCACTTAAGATATAGGAATGCGTAGAACCCGAATCAACCAAAGAAAGCAAAGACATAGACTGTAACTCGAAATTACCTGCTATCACATCGGTGTCGTTCCCGGCCTCTCTCTGAGCATAAACTCTCGCTGGTCCTCCCGCCTCCAGCTGCACAGCCACAACATGAGCAAGATTCCTCTGAGCATATACCCTAGGTGCATCAGCCCTAGGCTGGAAGTAGCAACGACCGCGCCCACGGCCTCTCTGAAAATCATTCGCTCTCGCAGGAGCCTGAGCAATGTTCGGTGCCTGAGCCGCCTGATGCGGACAATCCCTCCTAAAGTGGTCCCGCGAACCACAGTTCCAACAAGCATGGAAGTTACCCCAACACTCACCAGCATGCTGTCTCCCACATCGGGTACACTCGGGCAAACGCCCTCCTCCTCTATGGCCCTGGTGGCCACCGCCACGTCTATGGTCAAACTGATGTCCGCCACCTCTGTGCCTCTTGGCGTCTCTACCATCAAAGTGGTTATGCCTCTTGCCAGAACTAGAACCACCAGATCGTTTGGCCGAACCCAAACTATGCTCCAAATCTTTGGCCCTCGCGACCAATACATCAAAGTCTGCATAGTCTGAAGCTAACGTATACCTCTTAACCTCTTCATTCAATCCATAGCGGAATCGGTTACAGTGTTCCACTTCAGTAGGAACCAACTATGGGGCATACTGACTCAAGCGAACAAAGCGGATCTCATAATCAGTCACAGAAGTCTCTCCTTGAGTGAGAGCCATGAACTCTCGCTTCTTCTCATCTAGGTACCTCGGTCCCAAGTACCTCTTCCTGAAAGCAGACTCAAAGAATTCCCAGTCTATCTCTGCCTCCGGAACCCCAGTAGTAATGGTGACCCACCAGGTGTAGACATCACCCTGAAGCAACGAGATCACACAACCCAATCTACGTGCGCCCGCACAACCCATCTGAGCCAAGATACGAACTGTCTTCTCCAACCATAACTCCGATCTCTCCGGAGTAGATCCTCTAAACTCCTCCGCCCCCAAGCTACGGAGCCTCTCCAAAGGTAGACTGGCATCGTTACACCTAGGCTGAGCTGCAGCCTGAGCTCCCGCAACTGCGGCCTGGAATGCTCCCGCTATTGCTTGCACAAGCGGAGTCATGTCATTTCCTGCTGGACCTTGGCCACCTTGGCCACCTCGAGGTCCATCTCCTCCGGCTCCATCCTCGCCCCCAACTCCATGTGGAGGAGGTGGTGGTGGTAGAGGTAGTGGAGGAGCGCCAACTCCCGCGGCCACCGGCCCTTCTAGGTGAGCCTCCGCACCAACTGCCAGCTCAACAGGAGCCGCAACCCGTGGTTCTTGACGAACCACTCTCGGTCTACCTCTCTGGTCGGATGACCGATCCGAGTGGGCCACACGGGGAAAACCAAAGCGAAACCCGTTAAGGTTTCCCCTCGGTTAACGACCCAGAAAATTTTCTTTTTATTTTATCTTGTCTATAGGCAAAATTAAAACCTATGTGAAGCACAGCAGCGGAAAATACAAACAATGTAACATACTCCGACCAACCAAACCTTAAACAGCTCATTTTAGCCCTTTACAGCAGGCCGTTTCGAAACGCCCTTAGGGTGTTCCGAAATGCCTTGACTTAGTCAACAGGCCAGGGTCAACCATAGGGTGACCGTTTCGAAACAGGGGTGACCCGTATCGAAACGACCTTGACGGTCAATTTCTCGTGGTCAACGAGATTTGACCGTTTCGAAACATCAAAGGCCCGTTTCGGAACGCCTTTATCTCGTCAATTTCTCAAAATTCCAGTAGCAAAAATGTTCCGAAACGCCCCCCATCCGTTTCGAAATGGCAGGCCATCTGCAAAGGAACCGTATCGGAACAGGGTGACCCGTTCCGAAACGCCCCCTGTCTGCAGACTCGTTTTGGCTGTTTTAAGGCATAAGGGTGCCCCAAAACACCCTACAACAACATAACAATTAAACCTAAGGCAACCCAACTATATTAGCATGCTTCAACAAGATTAAGACAAGTCTAAACACTAAGGCAAGACCTCACAAGACATGCATTCATTCAACATCATTCAAACATAGAGACAACATCTAAGGCACATGGCTAACATTCAAAATGAGCAATTTAGGCATGAGTTACAATTCAACATGGCAACACAAACCATACAAAAGCAAGGTATCAAGGAGTCTAAACATGCTCCTAACAACCAACAACTATCCAACAAAACAATACATGTCCCATTGCTCAAACTATTACATGTCCAACATTAAAAACCCATACTTGAAGCACTCAAGGCTAACAACCACACTTGGAGGCCCTCCACTTGCTCAAGCAACCCGCGAACTAAGGATCTGCAATGTTGAACAAGGAGAGCGTAAGCAATGATGCTTAGTGAGGGTAAGCTCTAAAAACAAACCTCAACATTGCAGGGTCCGAGCACGATCTAGCCAAGGCATTTCACAAACATACCAAGGATCCACAAGAGTCATGAGAATAAGATGCATGAGCAATGTACATTATAAATGCCATGATCATAAGCTTAACTCCATAATACATGTAAGCACATTCAAGCATCCCATCAAAGATCATAAACCTCAACACATTGATATACTTATCAAACAACATTGGCACATAGCTATGACCCGAATACACGGATAGACACGTTGGAACTCACATCCAACAACCTCATTACCTCACGGTGGGAT
The DNA here is from genome assembly GCA_958450335.1 of Hibiscus tridactylites. NCBI lineage: Eukaryota > Viridiplantae > Streptophyta > Magnoliopsida > Malvales > Malvaceae > Hibiscus > Hibiscus tridactylites. The sequence continues at coordinate 36,842,665 of OY288279.1, forward strand.
TACAGTCATCACCGGTCTCGCGGAGGGGATTCCACTCATCCTCACGCCCCGTTGATGGGATTCCACTCATCACCGACTATATATTTAAATACAATTTCCGGGCGAACCCGTACTCCTCCTTGGTGACTCAACGCCACCAAGGCCACGCGCGACTTTTGACTCATGTGTACACACTAACATCCTAATGATCGATCATTTGTATTCAAGTATACTAGTGCCAACATTTACTCATTTCACATTACCCATTTCAATCAATTCCGTGCTTAGCACGTACTCACCAATAACCATCATCATGCACGTCTCAAGCATCACAAGCCATATCTCATCTCACATGTATAATACAATATACATAAGCATTCATATCACATTTCATACGAGACATACACAACCACATAAATGAGTTCATCCAAAGGCTCTAGATCAAGCTTAGGATTAGGCTACCACCCTAATCCTAACTCTAGGTGGGTCTACCAAGCCCAACCTAGTCCATATACTCGAACCAACCATTTTAAAACCATTTAAAACAATTAACCACTCACCTAACCTTCCACGCTCAAAGACCAAGCGAGCAACCACCTTCAAATTCCCGAATTTACTTCCGATGCTTCACCGATGCCCAAACTTGATTCTAATCAAACCCAAACACAAACAAAACATCCACCATCAATAATTCATCGTTGGAATTAACCCGGAATGCATTTCAACCACAAACTACTATGTTGCAAGCATGAACAATTTCCATTTTTCACCAATTCGGATGGCCCCAAGACCATGTCCAAAATCCATGTTTTCAACTTCCATTAAACCCACCAATGATCCCAATTCAACCCCTATCCATAGTACTATCAAAAGCCTATCAAAACCCACCTAAAACAACCCTCAAAACTCACCCAAAACCCTCCAAAAACCCCAAGTTTGCCCAAATCTAAAAATTGTTCAAAATCATTTGAAATTCACGTATGATGCACCCTTTGACTTCTATATACCTTAACTAAGCATAACAAATCAAAATACTTCACTTAACCACATAAAGATTTCATTTTTAATCAAAACTTTCAAAAATTCCATTTTCTAAAAACTTCATGAAAACGAAAATGAAGAGTACTTTTGTGGAGGGGAAGATGAGGGGAAGTCAAAAATACCTTTACCTTTCAAAACGGAGTTGAAATGAGTGAGAGATGGGATGGAATAGTAGCTTGGTGGAGAGCTCTTCCCTTTCCCGTTGGTGAAGAAGAGAGTGAATAGGAAAAATGGGTCTTTTATGGTATAAAGGGGATTTAAATTAGAAAAGGGGTAAATTACAATAAGGCAATTAATGAATGGCTATCCTTGTTTTTAAAATAGCTCTTCAACTTTGAGTCTAAATCAGTTTGGTCCCATTCAAATCGTTTATTTTGAAACCCGAAATTTTAAAGGATCTTAAATTATAAAATCGAGCCCAAAATAATATTAAAATATTATTTTCACCTAACCCCTAAACCCGGGTGTTACACAAATAGATCCACTACTGGCAATTGCACATATCTGGGAGATGGCTTGATTTCATGGAAGTCCAAAAAGTACCACACTGATAGTCGCTCATCTTGTGAAGCTAAAAAATATTATTTTCACCTAACCCCTAAACCCGGGTGTTACACACATAGATCCACTACTGGCAATTGCACATATCTGGGAGATGGCTTGATTTCATGGAAGTCCAAAAAGTAGCACACTGTTAGTCGCTCATCTTGTGAAGCTAAATATCGAGCCATGGCTTCAGCAACCTGTGAACTAACGTGGATTGCAGCTCTTCTTAAATCTTTTCAGATACACATTTCTCATGCTTCTTTGTTTTGCGACAACCAATTTGCCATTTATCTTGCTTCAAATTAGGTTTTTCATGAAAGAAGCAAGCACGTTGAAGTTGATTGTCATTTTATAAGAGACAAAGTGGTTGCTGGATTTATCAAGTTATTTCACGTTCATTCTATCAACCAGTTGGCTGATATCTTTACTAAGGCGCTTTCTGTTTCAGTTTTTAAAGAATTTATCGTCAAGTTGGGTCTGTTGAATATTCATCAGCCTCCATCTTGAGGAGGGTTGTTACAGTTAATATCTTAGCTAGATATTATCAAGAAAGTTAGTTAGTTAACAATGAGTTAGGGTTGTAAACTCTATATATAAACATATCAATAAGAAGTTTCTTTCGCATTTCTATAATTCCAATACATTTTATGACTGTCATCCTATGACTTAAGGGTAGGAGAATATGTCCATCTATCATTATCCAACAAAAATATTACTCGACAAATATGATTTTATTTCATAGAAAATCAAATAAGCTTAGACTTGAATCGTGTGCCTCATTAAAAACTTCCACAATAAGACCGATACGCCTAATACAAAACAGAGAATCTCATTCAAGGCAACTTGGGAGTCTAATTCCACAATAAGGCTTGCCTTTCCTACCCAATTTACCTCGATAAAAACTTCCAACGCCATTTTAATCGCTGCCAGTTATGCATAATCAAAGTCAACAATTGAGACAGGACACGGAAACAAGGCCTTTACAATCTCATCTGCAATACGAAGAACCCCCGCACTTATTCCCCTTTCTCAACAAGTCTTTAGAGGATTCTCTGACTCCTCTACGCCCGAACTTTCATATATACTTTCAAATAGGGATGTAAAAACAGGTAATCGGATAGGTTTCAAGTCGGGTAAAATCGGATACAGGTCATTTCAGGTAAAAAATTTTTTTTGACTAGACTCGGGTCAGGTGCGGGCCCATTGCATTCGGGTAATTTGCAGGTCGGGTTCATTTCAGGTCAAACTCGTTGCAGATCGGGTAAAAACAGGTCGGGTAAAATCAGTTAATTGGCAGGTAAATTGCAGGCCGGGTAAATTTCAGGTCGGGTTCATTTCAGTTCGGATTCATTTCAGGTCGGTTTCATTTCAGGTCGGGTTCATTTCAGGTCGGGTTCATTTCAGGTCGGGTTCATTTCAGGTCAGGTAATTTTAGGTCGTCGGGTTCATTTCAGTTCGGGTTAATTCAGGTTCACCGGAAATGAACAATTTTGAATAAAAACAAAGTTTTATGGACTATAGTGAAAAAAATAATAATAAATAAGAGCTAATTTGGACTAAAATAAAGTTTTATGGACTATAATAGGCTCAATTTTGAATAAAAACAAAGTTTTATGGACTATAGTGAAAAAAATAATAAATAAGAGTTATTTTGAAGTAAAAATAAAGTTTTAAGGACTCAATTGAATTGAATAAAACTTAAAGGACTTGAATAAAAAACTTATATAATATAAAGAGCTTTATTTATAATTTACCCCAAATTGAAATTCAATTTGGGAATTGGACGGTTTCAAAATAAATTATCCCGCCCATATATATTAATTTTCCCGCCCAACAATTAATAATTATTATTAATTATTATATGTAGCCCATCTAAAATATTTAATCCAAAGCCAAACAATTAATAATTATTAATATTATTAATTATTATAAATGGGTGGTGAGATATGAGCCCAAAGGCCCAAGACTCAAACTATTACTAATTATTATTTATTATTAATTATTATATTATAAATACATTATATAACTTATAAGTTAAAAGTTTATATATATATATATATATTATATTTATACATTATAGGTTTTAGGGCCCATCCAAAATAAATGGGTGGTGGAATATGAGCACAAAGGCCCAAGGCCCAAACTATTACTAATTATTATTTATTATTAATTATTATATTATAAATACATTATATAACTTATAACTTATAAGTTATAAGTTTATATATATATATATATAATATATTTATACATTATAGGTTTTAGAGGCCATCTCAAATAAATGGGTGGTGGGATATGAGCCCAAAGGCCCAAACTATTACTAATTATTATATTATAAATACATTATATAACTTATAAGTTATAAATTTATATATATATATATATATATATATATATATATATATATATATATACATTATAGGTTTTAGGGCCCATCTAAAATAAATGAGTGGTGGGATATGAGCCCAAAGGCCCAATGCCCAAACTATTACTAATTATTATTTATTATTAATTATTATATTTTAAATACATTATATAACTTATAACTTATAAGTTTTTATATATATATATATATATATTTATACATTATAGGTTTTAGGGGCCCATCTCAAATAAATGGGTGTTGGGATATGAGCCCAAAGGCCCAATACCCAAACTATTACTAATTATTATTTATTACTAATTATTATATTATAAATACATTATATAACTTATAAGTTTATATATATATATATTATAGGTTTTAGGAGCCCATCTAAAATAAATGGGTGGTGGGATATGAGCCTAAAGACCCAAGGCCCAAACTATTACTAATTATTATTTATTATTATTTATTATATTATAAATACATTATATAAATTATAAGGTATAAGTTTATATACATATATATATATATATATATATATATATATATATTATAGGTTTTAGGGGCCATCTAAAATAAATGGCTAGTGGGATAAGAGCCCAAAGGCCCAAGGCCCAAACTATTACTAATTAATATTTATTATTATATAAATTATAAGTTCTAAGTTTATATATATATATATATATATATATATATATATATATATATATATATATATATATATATTATTTATACATTATAGGTTTTAGGGGCCAAACTAAAATAAATGGGTGGTGGGATATGAGCCCAAAGGCCCAAGGCCCAAACTATTACTAATTAATATTTATTATTAATTATTATATAAATTATAATTTATAAGTTTATATATATATATTGATACATTATAGGTTTTAGGGGCCCATCTAAAATAAATGGGTGGTGGTATATGAGCTCAAAGCCCAATGCCTAAACTATTACTAAGTATTATTTATTATTAATTATTATATTATAAATACATTATATGAATTATAAGTTATAAGTTTATATATATATATATATATATATATATTATATTTATACATTATAAGTTTTAGGGGCCCATCTCAAATAAATGGGTGGTGGGATATGAGCCAAAAGGCCCAAAGCCCAAACTATTACTAATTATTATTTATTAGTAATTATTATATTATAAATAAATTATATAAATTATAAGTTATAAGTTTATATATAATATATATATATATTATATTTATACATTATAGGTTTTAGGGGCCCATCTCAAATAAATGAGTGGTGGGATATGAGCTCAAAGGCCCAAACTATTACTAATTATTATTTATTATTAATTATTATATTATAAATACATTATATAACTTATAACTCATAAGTTTATATATATATATATATATATTATATTTATATATTATAGGTTTTAGGGCCCATCTTAAATAAATGGGTGGTGTGATATAAGCCCAAAGGCCCAATGCTCAAACTATTACTAATTATTATTTATTACTAATTATTATATTATAAATACATTATATAAATTATAAGTTTATATATAATATATATATTTATATATTATAAGTTTTAGGGGCCCATCTCAAATAAATGAGTGGTGGGATATGAGCCCAAAGGCCCAAGGCCTAATCTATTACTAATTATTATTTATTATTAATTATTATATTATAAATACATTATATAACTTATAAGTTTATATATATATATACATTATAGGTTTTAGGTTTTAGGGGCCCATCTCAAATAAATGAGTGGTGGGATTTGAGCCCAAAGCCCCAAGGCCCAAACTATTACTAATTATTATTTATTATTAATTATTATATTATAAATATATTATATAACTTATAATTTATAAGTTTATATATATATATATATATATATTATTTATACATTATAGGTTTTAGAGGCCCATCTAAAATATATTATATAATTGAAAGACAATTGTTTCGCATGTTATATAAGTATAATAACATTAACTTTATGTTAATTGAAAGACAATTTTATGAACGTAATAAAGTTTATGAACATAATAAAGTTAACATAATATATATTATATAATAAAGCATAATAAGCTTAATATATTATATTATCTATATATTACTAATATATTTTATACTTAGTAAAAATTATGACAAATCTTTTAAGTATATAATTTTATTATACATAATATATATTTTATACTTAAACAAATTTCAAAGTATATAATTTTATTATACATAATGTAGTTACAAATTAAGACAAATTTCTAAGTATAATGGAAGATAAAAATTTTCTAAGTAATGAAATTAACATAATCTACTAAAAAATTATTAAGTTTATAATGAACAATTTACACTTTAAATTATTTAACATTTTTAGCCAGGTCTACATTTGTTCATGTCAACAACAGTTTAGGTTCAAAACAAGTCGGGTCGGGTCCATTAACAGGTCGGGTTCAAAACAGGTCGGGTAAAATCGGATATCTGGTCGATTCAGTCGGATAATATCAGGTAATTTGCCAGGTCAGTCTCGGGTTCGGGTTCGTTTCAGTCGGATGCAGGTCGGGTTTCAGGTCAAAATTAACAGGTCAGATTCGGGTTCGGGTCGTTTTCAGTCCGACGCAGATCGGGTTCGGTTGCTACAGTAACAGGTTCAACTCGGGTTCGGGTCAGCAACAGTCAGTTACAGTTCGGGTTCGGATCATCGAATTCTCGGGTCAAATGAGGTTCTGACTCGAGCAGGTTTCAGGCAGGTTTTTAGGCCCTGACTTGTTTTTACAACCTTACTTTCAAAATACCTTATGCACATGGGTCTAAGATAACCTTAGTCAATAACTCTCCGTTCAAATCAAAAAAGACAAATAGTTCAAAACCGTTACAAACCACTAAGAACCACTACCCTACGTTGCAACATCAACAATAACTACAACAGTTTGACATGAAATGAAATTAGAGCTTGAAGTAAGAGGAAATTCTACCGGATAATGAGTATGATTTACCTTGTTATAAATGGCGTATGATGATAATGGTTCACGTGACGAATGCCTAACATGCAAATCTTTAAATATGATTGTATGGAAATTATGATATTACTTTGTTATAAATAATGATTACGTATACCTTAAGTTGTTTGAATATTTGATGTGTGGATTTGCTACTTTCATGAGACGAACAAGATCACTACACCACTCATACTTTCAATTCCAATAAAGGTAAAGGAAATTATATAAAAAGTATTTTTTTAAAAGAAATAAGGGTCTCCTTAAAAATTTCATCTATAGTCAACATTAGAAATCTTAATGCCAACCTCTAAGAGGGAAAAGAGTACCCACTAATATTATCCATTAATAGCATTATCAATTACAAAGTTTGCAATACAATCCGGACATTTAAAATAAAAATAATTACATTGTTGTACATTAAACGCCCATTGTGATAAATTATGGGCTGCCTTATTCGCTGATCTAGGAATGTAGGCAACCTATATATGATGATGCCGTTGGAGAAGATCCTTTGCCTCGGTCATGCTTTGTGCCAATGCCGATCTACCTAGAATTCTTGATTGGTGGCGATTAACCACGTTTGCAGCGTCTACTTCAATAATAACCTTCGGCCATCCTTGATCTATTGCAAAAAGAATAGCCGCATAAAAGGCGTGGCTTTTGACAATCTCTGCTGATGTTGCTCCTGTTAACGTGATTGCACATCCTGCTAGGACTAGGTCATGATGATCTCGTGCAAGTATTCTCATCGCTCCAGGACCTGTTTGAGATTGATACATACCATCAACAGTTAGTTTAACCGTACATGGAGGAGGCTTAGTCCTTGTTGCTGCTGCTCGTGCTTGTGGAAAACCAGATGGTAATGGTGTTATTGCAGCACCATGAAATTCTTTATGCAAGTGTTGTGCATTTTCCGCAATGAGGAAAACCGGCTGCAACTTCTTATCATGTACCAAAGTGTTGCGTCTATTCCATACATTCCAAAGAAGCACAATAAATCTCGCAAACATATCTTCAGAAAGAATTGCTGCACAATGCTCCAACCACTCAAAACATGATGACGAATGATCAAACAAAACATGTCCATGTAATTTGAAGAGCCTATAGACTTCCTCCGTAGCAGAACAATCACGCAATACATGAACCACAGTCTCCAGATCCGTTTGACACAACGGACAAACCCCATATAGAGAGAGCTATGTACACCTATTCGAGTATTAACCGGAAGCGCTTCATGAGAAACATGCCAAATAAAGACCTTAATCTTCTGTAGGACCTTGAACTTGGATAATGTATGCCATAACTTTGGAGGAGGTGTTTGATCATGATAGTCTCATGGGCCATGAATAACCCGACCGTATAGAATACGTCCTACTAGAGTGATTGCCCAAATAAAAACATCTGAAAATCTATTTACAATAGGACAATGAAGTATAGCCTTAGCATCTGAAGGTGAGAATACATGACGGACCTTGGGAACATCCCAACCGTTGCATGAAAGTATCATGAAATCTCCACAAGCCAATGGAACAGGATGTCCATCCATATAAGACTCAGTAAATTGGACTCATTGTGCTCCTCCCTAATTTAATTTGAATATGGGAATAGTACTATCAACCGAGCAAAAATCATCTGCCTTCTAACCATGCCTTCTTATATGCCCCCTACTAAAAAATACCTAAAAATTAAATTCTAAGCCTTAACCTTAATTTCCATACCCTAAACCCTAAAAAATATATCATATCCTTAATTCCCTACACCCTAACCCTAAGTCCCAACTTTAAACCCAAACCCTAAACCCTAAACTCGCTATTTTAAAATAAAAACACCAATAAAAACATAGTTAAGGGTAAACATTTTCATCCCTATCAATACCAATCTACCAAAAAAATCCATGATCCAATAGGTAATGTAAAATGGCCCCACTTTATATTCCAAAAAAGGTAGCATAAATGATTTAAGGTCTTATGATAAATTCACAGCACATAATAAATTGTTGGTAATATTTTTTAATTATATAAATGGACTAAGAACTTGTAAAAACAAAAGTAAAATTTGTACAATATAAAAGCTTTAAAATAAAAAAATAAAAGCATGAAACAAAACTAAAATTTACACGAGAAAATACAAGACTTCCACCATTTCGTAAGGAAGAAGGAAGATTTACTTAAAAAAAACAAAAATCTCATATATGTAAAATAGATCTATAAAATAAAATTGCTAGTGAAATTCACTAATTGATCTAGTGGTTAAAAATACCCATCTTGAACCATTTTTTATAGGTTCAAATTTTATTATGAGAATGTACTATCTCTATTTAATTAAAAATAGAAATTGTTAATCAATAGGGACAGTACTATTAACGTGACGATTAATCGATAATTGAAATTTGAAAAAAAAACTCTTAATTATTAACCGAAACCTAAAATTATATACTAATAGATTAACCAATTTTATTTTGGTTCGGTCGGTTAGTTCGGTTTAACCGAGCAATGAACACCCCTAGACATATGTGAATAAACTTAAATAAACATAAATGAATGAACATGTTTGGTTCATTTATAGCCCTAATTGGAGCTTGAATTTACACCCCTCACGCTTGCATGCAAGGTCCAAGTGATTCAATTATTAACAAGTGAATTGGTGTATGTAAACACATCTCATACTTGATATCTTGCCAATGTGAGATATGAATTTCTCATTTTTCTTACACAATCAACAAATACCTTACTTTGAGCATCGATTTCTCATTCATCATTCAACCGTTTTAAGTATATGAGATATCATTATAAATGTCTCATGGAGCAGAATATGAATCAATAAATTTATCATTCGAATATCTACCTTTACTCAAAGAAAATATGACTCAAAATTTTCAATTTATCATGTCTTTTCCAACATAAATAACATGTTTTATACCTATGTTGGTTTCATAGCAAAACAGAAAGACCTTAGCTACGATGGATAAGGTCAATGTGAATGAGCTACTTGAAGCTCAAGTTCACGTTTGGAATCACATTTTCAACTTCATAAATTCCATGTCCCTAAAATGTGCAGTTGATTTAGGCATTCCTGATATCATTCAACCATGGCAAGCCCATGACTGTTACCGAGTTGGTCGCTGCACTACTGACGCTCAATCCTACCAAGGCATGCAACATCTACCAACTCTTGTAACACCTTATACCTGCCTATGCGTTATACCTAAGTTACAGAAAATTATCACAACATATACATATATAACATGTATTCAGTTTTCATGAAATTCAGGCATCACTATAGAGTGATCAAGATAATAATAGGTAAACACATCCATTCGAAACAACTATCAAGTTTATAATCTAAAACCAATTCAGAGTTTATGTTACAAAATAATGCCATCATGGCTAACTAGTAAAGTATATCTTAACAAAATATAGGCTCATGTCACCCAAAATAGACAGTATGGTGGATAAGGACATTACAACAAAAGTATAATAAGAATGTGCCGATCCTCCAAGTGCCAAGTCCACAGGTAGCCTATCCAAAAGTATCTGAAAGGGGAAAGTTTGGGGGTGTGAGCTAGGAAGCTCAGTGTGTTCCAATAAGTGCAAGGAAACATATATATACAGTTCATATATGCATCAGACAATACAAACATGCAATAAGAGCAACCAAGGTTCCATTTTAACCTATCTACCCTCCAACAGAACACCAAAATGCAATTCCCCATGAACTGCATACCGAAGGACTTATCCTAGGCCCGAAGGCGTAGGAGCCTACCCAGAAAGTCTTACCCTAGGCCCATTGGGCGTAGGAGCTTAACCGAAGGTTTTACCAGCTGGATCAGGGCTGTACCTGCAGACACTTCAATCACATCCCAAAAGTATACCCCAAGCAGTGCAATTCAGTTCAATATACCATCAACAGAGCTCAGACAACAGACAGATAACATTTCTATCATTTAGAGATCAGATATTTCTATTTCAGATCAGACATGAGGTATACCTTCTAACATATCACAATAAACAGACTTTCATCACATTATAATTATGCTTTTCAAACAGAAGGTAATCATGCTTTTCAAACAGAAATCATGCTTTCCAGTAGTCATGCATTTCAAGTACAAGTACAATTATAACATTCAGTGAATCGTAACAGGACCCATGTATACATATGTATATATATAACAGAAATGTAGCACACATGGAACACACCTCAAAAGCTGGTCAGCGAATCTATCGGGCTCCTGCCTCGCTACGGTCTGCCACTGTGCTAGATCCTAAATCAATAAAGGACCATGGTTACTACAAGGTATAAATGTTAACTCTAATAGCTTACAAGGTTTTCAGATTCATACTAGTAACTATCGGAACGCGCGGAGGAGCGGATCGGGAGGAACTAGGCTGAGCAGACGAACGGTCAGGGGAGTCTCGATTACCTTTAAACAGATATAAGCGTATATTAGTCATTTATTCGATTTACTGATATATGAATGGAATAATTAAGTACATATGCATGATTTGGGTTTAAGGTCAGATTCGGGGGTCTTAGAGTCGGAATTTCGCAAAACGGGCTTCAAAAACGGACTCAGGACGTCGAAAAACATAAAATAGGGCTTTTTCGGAAATTTTGACTTTTTGGTCAAAGTCAACGCTGACGTCAGCAGGTCAACGCTGACGTCAACAAGTCAAGGTCAACGGGGGACATGTCAATGCTGAAGTCATGCTGACGGTGGTCTCGGGTCGGGTCGGACACGGGTCGGGTTGGACCGGTTCGGTTCGGACTACTCAGGCCGGCCGATTCAGACCGATTCTTACCGTAGGAGAACGGGCGTCGCCGGACGGTGGTCGGAAAACTCGCCGGAGAGCTCAACGAAAGCGGTTCTGCCGCAAAAACATAGATCATTAGATCGCAATTCCAACCCATACATTTTTAATCCGAAACAGGCCGGAAAATAGGTTGGACCTTACCTTTAAAGTTCGAAACGGTCGGAATATTCGAAGCTCCGATGGAACCCTTCCCGGTGTCGGAATGCCAATCGGCCGGGTGGGTTTTGATCAGCTCGTCGAGGGGAGCCGAGAACCGGTGGCCGTTCCTCGAACGGACGTCGAGGACGGTCGGAAACAGGGGAAAATAGAGGCGATGGGGTTAGAGATTCGGCGAAGCCTTAATCGGCTCTCTCAGGCGGACGGCGGCGCAGCTATGCGCGTGGCCCGTGGCTGGTGGCTCGGAAAAGGGCGGTGCGTACGGTGGTGGTGACGGTGTACGCCACGGAGCGGCGATGAGGGACTGACGTTGCTTGCCGGAAAGGAACGGGGAAGAGAAGGTTCCAGTGAAAATGAAACTTTGAGATTCGAATCAAAAGTAAATGAGGGTAGTTGGAAAGGCAGATAAAATTTAATGGGTGCTCGGAGTTATCTTTAACTAAGTTAAAGTCAAGGTTTGGTAACCTTTTGATAGAAAGGAGCCCTAAGCTCAATGGTAAGGACGTTGAATGGTGAGGGATGAGGTCGCAGGTTCAAGCCCCCACACCCTCACCTTCTTTTCTCTTTTTTTTTAGCACATATATATCAAGGTGTTACAACTCTAGCGTATTTTAGTTCACCCGGGCGTCTCTGCACAACGAAAGTGTTCCCATGCGTATGTTCTAAGCGTGATGGTGAAAGTAGGTTTAACACAGATTTTGTTTCATTATTAGGCTCGACACTGAGTTCTGGGCGACATCTGCTTTTAATTATTACCAATTTCTTGCAATCTCAAGACGATAGTATAGGTGGTTTTTCTCCTCAGTTCAGGATTAGGATGATTTTGGTTTTTGAATTTGTGTGTCTCTGTCCTGATCTTAGGTGTTGCCTTGTAGTTTTGTGTTCTCCTAGCTCTCCAATTTTGTATTCTCTTAATGAGGATATTTTAATATTGAATAAAATTAAATCAGATTAGCGAAAAAAAAGAAGATGCCTATGTTCTTACCAATGCTTCTCATCTCTTGCTTAAGGATAATCCCTTAAGCGTAACATGTTGGAGGCTACATGTTTGATGAAGTTCCAACTGTAGATGCGAATTTACTAAAGGTTTTTACTATTTGGTTGCAGTGGCGTACAGCAAGGGGAACAAAATGAGGGCAATTTTGGGTGAAAAAACTCCTTTTTAATTATTATTAGGGAAAATGGCTCCCAAAAACTTTTATTTGGCAAAATGACCCGCAAACTTGCCAGGTCGGCAGACCTCGCGTTGTGCAGGACGCGAGGTATGATATCGCGTTCTGCACAACGCGATTTCAGTCGACGTGGCATTGTTGTTTGTGTTAACGGTTTAACAGTACCTCGCGTTCTGCAGAACGCGAGGTCCCCGAGAAATTGAAACGGCGGCTGTATATATCGCACAAACCTCGTGTTCTAAAATGCCTAAAAACATAAGTACAAAACAATAAAAAAAGACTAAAAATGCCTATGTCCACTCGTTCCGCAGTCGGGTGGATGACGCTCGCGATCCGGATATCTCCTCTGTCCATCGTGTGGTGGTCCCCGGTCCCCATCATCCTGACCATCGTGCGCGATATGCGGATCTGTGCTGGGCCGAGGCGGGGAGTAAAACAAGCTACCCATCGGCGTACTCTCCACAATGGGAAACCCATACTGAGAGTGCAGCTGTGGATAATCGATAAGCAGAAGGTCAGTCGTGGGCGTATGGGGACGATATGCATCAGTAGAGCCGTACTGGGGTGGAGGCATCGTCTGCTGGAAACCTGATGGACCGCTATGAAATGGTGCGGTAGAAGATGATGCCCCTGCAGTGTCATGTCGTGGTCTCAGACCGCGCTGCGTCGACTGCCTCTGGCTCTGGCTCGCTCGACGGCTCCCGTGTGGGCGGTTTTGGGGTTGCTGGGGAAGCCCTGCTTCGCGCTCGGCCTGAGTAAGGATATGTGGCATCCCATTGTTCGTATACCACTGGTCATAATTGAAAGCGACCGAATGACCCCCTACCATAATTTGTTGGAGAAACTGTGGGCGTCTGTTAAACCGGTGAGCCCAAAGCGCTATCTAGCTAGCGTGGTACTCGGCCTAGTCAACCTCCGTCTTCCCCTGGCGCGTAAGATTGTGGAAGGAGTCCATATTTTGCGGAGGGGCTGGAACATTTTGGACGTACCCGAACTGTCGGAGTACCCTATCCGCAGAATGCCACACGCAAATTTCGTAGTTCAGCAGCGGCACGACGGAAATCCAAAGGTCTCGGTCTCGCCTAATATCTGGTGGAGTAATCTGGCGAATCTCCTCTGAATCGTAGGGCCTCCACACGAACTAAAAAGAATGAAAGCGTTTGTAACGGTTATATGAAATATTATTGGAAAAATAGTATGAAAAAAATCAAAATAATCGTTGAATTACCTCGTCCTCCATCAAGGCATCGAATCTAAATCTGTATTCTTTCTGGGAGTTCGGCAGGCCGGTGTGGGTCAGTGTGGTGGTCCACCTAAAAATAATGAAAAACAGCGTTAAATAAAATAATTTAATAATAAAAAATATAGTAGATTACGTAGTACCTCCGTAGAAGCGGTAATAACATAGCGGTGGGCTGCCTAAGCTGTGGTCTCAAAGTAGGCATCCGAAACCAAACCCAAGCCTGTAGGAATAAACATCATCCTCTCATCGATGCTCTGGAGGCGTCAACGTTTCTGCAGAGGTCTTTGATAAGAAACGCCAAGACAGCTGACCCCCAAGATTTTCGTCCAGACTCATCTAAATTTGTCAGATGACGAAGCCACATAACGTGCACTTTTGTGCGAGATTTATCGGGCATTAATATCCCGCCAATAATGCGCAAGATGTGGGCTCGCGCACACCGCTGTGAAAATATAGATTTAATAAAGACATCCTAATTAAAAAAACTGTAAGTTCATCCTAAATTTAATAAATGCATCCAAAGAAATTAGTAACTTAATCCTAATTTGCAAATAAATATTTGTAATTTCATCCTAAATATTTAATGTAGGCAACCTAAATATTTAATAAAATTATCATAAATATTTAATAAAAACATCCTAATTTTGAAGTACTGATTTGTAATTGCATCCTAAATTTATTAAAAGGATCCTAAATATTTACTGAAGTCATCCTAAAAATTTCATAAACTATCCTAATGTGCAAATAAATATTTTTAATTTAATCATAAATATAATAAAAGCATACTAAATATATAATAATGGCATCCTAATTTTTAAATAGAAAAAATACTTGAAGTGCAACTTCATCCGCATTGGGGGAGGGGTTCCAAACTGGTCCTCCAAGTACGATAGATCGATTTTCCCTCCGTCCCACACGTCCTCAGGGGGCATCACGCCCATTTCTTCAGCAAATAGAGTTGGCCAATGTGCCATCGCTACAACAGTAATTATGCTGCCGTTTGTAGGCAACCCCAGAATGTAGGCAACATCCTCCAACGTGATTGTTGCCTCACCAAATGGAAGATGAAACGTGTGCGTCTCGGGTCTCCACCGTTCTATCAGCGCGCTGATCAACGGCGGTCTAACCTTCACCCCTCATATATACCGAGCTATGTGCCCAAAACCAGCGCGCTCAATCCAATGCATAACAGCATCAACGGGTGCGATGTTGATACGGTTAAGGTAACATTGTAAGTTACGTTCGTATCCCTGAAAAAAATAAAATAAAATAGTTAGTAAAATAAAAGAATATAATTTAATTAAAAAATTTAGAAAATAAAAGGGAAAAAAATAATACCTCTCGAGTGTTTCGCCAAAATTGACTGCAGTGACTCGCTTGGTTGCGTAGCAAGGGCTCCATGTTATCGAACGACATATAAAAGTTGCTGACAATTTTTTGTAAAAATGCTATAGAACTCGCGTTCTGTGGTTTTTTTTAGAAAAAAGCCTCCAATTTATAGAAGACCTCGCAGCGTTTGAGATGCGAGGTTAATGAACCTCGCGTTCTGTAGAACGCGATATTCATGTACCTCGCGTTCTATAGAACGCGAGGTTCATTAAAAAGGCGCGTCAATGAACAGACGCGTGAACTGAACGGTCAGAAGTGACATTGCGTCCTATAGAACAATAAAAATTTTATTTATAATAATAACAATAAAAATAAAAATAATAATAGAAATAATAAAAATAATAATTATAATTATAATAATAATAATATTATTAATAATAATAACAATAATAATAATAACAACAATAATAATGAATCATACTAATAATATCATAATAGTAATTATAATAATAAAAATTATTAGTATGATAGTAATAGTAATAATAATAATAAAAATTATTAGTATGATAGTAATAATAATAATAATAATAATAATAATAATAATAATAATAATAATAATAATAATAATAATAATAATAATAATAATAATAATAATAATCATACTAATAATTATAATAATAAAAATTATTAGTATAATAATAATAATAATAATAATAACAACAACAACAATAATAATAATAATAATAATAATAATAATAATAATCGAAAAAAACTTCCTAAATACGCGTTATGTTTTCATTAGTAACTAAAAATAACGACATAGCGCAATATTTTGGAAGTTAGTTTAAACAAAACTTCCAAAATACGCGCTATGTTGCCATTAGTAGCTGCAAGCGAAAACTGCTTACGTAAATATGTTTACGTGAATACAGAAAAAAACTTCTGTGGGTGCTCCTTGCCTCTCCAAGAGTTTGCTATTTATAGAGGGAGGTGAATATGTTGACGTGGCAACCTCGCGTTCTGTAGGACGCGAGGTCATTCAAACCTCGCGTTGTACAGAACGCGAGGTCTATGAGATGTTGGTATATATATATATATGCACGGAGATGAATTTTTGTAACCAGTTAAGTTTAGTTTAGGTCAGTTGAATATGAGTTCGTGTAATGCTGCGTTTTTTTTCGTTGAAATTTTTATGTCCGAAATTTTGTTTCTTTATGATAGTTGGAGTTCACTTAAAGATTTGTGTTCCGCGGGGTACATACCCCCGCATGATACGTTCATTGAATAATACTTACCGACATATCGCAATATTCTGGAGGTTGTGTGCTGCAGTAGTGGCTTCAATGGCAGCTTCTGTAGCCGCCGTCGAGAGGATCCCCGGCTACAGTTTTGAAACGAAACGACTTTTAAGAAGCGAGGGCGAATTCAGATCGACATTCTGCCGTGGCAGCCAACATTTTCAGATGCGGCCGATGCCGATTACATTTGTTAATGTGGATCAAAGCTGCTACCATTTCAGAAGAAATCTGATTATCGCGCTCTGCTTCTTTCAGTCGGGACCTCCGATCAAATTTGTTCACCGGAGCGGATGAATATATTGTTTCGAATTTTGTAGATAATTTATGTAGTTGTCTCAATTTACTTATTAAAGAATACATGTTGAAAGTATTGTTAAATAAAATGCGACTCAAATTTACTTATGTGGTGTTTTTCCTTTCCTATAAATACCCACGAATTCCACCATCATTTACTCATTCCAAATTCTCTCTAAACACTCAATCTTTGCTCACCTTATGGAAAAATTTCAGGCAACATTTTATTTTCTCGATACTTATTTTGAGTCAACAATCACCGGCAAAATGTCACTAAAAGATTTAATACAGTTGACAACAATCGAGGTTAGTAAACACACCGACAAACAAATTTCTTCCATGGAATGTCGAACCCCAACACCGTCAGCTAATGAACCGCACTACGTTATGAAGCTTACGAACGAAACAGATGTTCATAACATGTATGACCGGTTCAATTCCGTCGGAGCTAGAGACGTCGATTTCAATGTTAAGTTTGTCAACGCCGGCGAAGGTAGTACGTCTGCACCCGTAGAACCTGCTCCGAACACTGAACACGCACCGTCTTCACCGGATGTTGATGCGGCTGTGGAGGAGCTGTAACTTTTTATGTACAGGCGTAGACAAAGAAAACAACAGCTGATCGAAGAACTAAACCTAAGTTCAGACGTGTCCACTGACTACGATGATTCGGATTAACCATTAACTTATGAAATTATCTTCCAATTATGTTATACGACGTCTTATTTCATTCTTTATTAATGTTCAACGGACCTCAAGTTATGTAAAACTACTACTACTCAATTACATTGATAAACTACAATTGTCTAAGTTATTCAAACATAATTTTTTTTGACGTAATCTCTGTCTCAAATAATATAAAGGGACCTCACGTTATGCACCAGTAGTAGTATTCAATTACATTACCAGACTACAATTGTCTCAAATTCTCGAACATGTTCTCAATTACACAAACAAACAAATAGTAAACAGTACGGTTATTATAACTTCTGACGGAATATCTGAAACAAAGCAATTAAAGTGATCTCGCGTTCTATATAACGCGATATTAATGGACCTCGCGTTGTATAGAATGCGAGGTACTAATATCGCGTTCTACAGAACGCGAGGTACTGGTTAACCCTGCCTGCCATCAACTCTATCCCTTACTTGTCAAAAGTTAGGGGACTGCCTCCCAAGCACACGCCATTCCTGACTTGTTCATCATTTACCTGCTTATCGGTTTTAGGTAATGGACAAGCAAAATTACCTCTCGGAACCATTATTTGCCTTACACAACCAGATTCTCTGGGATTTCAAGGGCCAATAATTTTGCCTATATATGAAGAAGAACCATAAAACGAAAATATAAGTTTCAATTGGCAAACAATTCCTAGAATTTTCCAAGTATCAAAAATTCAAAAGTCTTTCATAAAATATTCAAATGGCCAGACGAGGCGTTACTACGCTAGTTTACTACGATGGGCAGATATTCGAGGGTACCGAACTCGGCGTCCTTTTTCACTGCGAAGATTCGGTAACGATAAAGCTTCCGAGGAGATTATCGTTCAAGAAGTTGGTCAAGGAACTGGAGGCAAAAGTCCCTCATTTCGATAATCACCGTTTGTCCGACGTGAAGTATCGAGTGCCAACATCTATAGACCCTTTACAGTACTCTGTATGCCAAATTGCGGAAAATGCTGATGTGGAAATGATGATGGAAACCCACTTCGAGTATTCAATTGGAATGCCCCTCGAGCTGTATGCATCGTTCTCTGAGTCTAATCCAGTTGTTGAAATACCAAGCTGGGGCCGGGCGAATTTTGACTTCGATCCGAATGCCAACGTTGCTAGCCCGATCGCAGGTCTACGACGTGATTTTAGCCTACTGTGCCGAGACAACGAGTTTGGTGCATCGTCATCTGCTCCTCCAAGGCAGTCGTGCGTAGCTAGTATCAGGTTCGACCTGAACCAACCCCCAAACGATGAATTTGGTGCATCGTCATCTGCTCCTCCAAGGCAATCGTACAATCCATACAATCCATACAATCCTTATAGTTTTTGGGGGGAGGGAACGTCGGCTCCTTACGTTGCGCACGACCATGTAGCATCATATGGCCAGCACTCAATGTATGTCCCTGGCACCAACTACGGTCAACCATCTATGGGGAGACATTCTTCTTTTGGAGGTGAGGGAGCGTCGTCTTCTTACGCTATGCACGACCATGATTTCTCATATGGACGACACTCAACGTATGTCCCTAGCACGGAGTACGTTCAACCATCTATGGGAATACATTCTTCTTATGGTGATCTTGATTTTGGTCTTGGAAATGAGGTTCGTGAGCGATCTCGTGAGAGGTCTCTCGCTCATCGACCCCAATCCTCGCCTCGAAGGGTAGTGATCGACGAAGCTCTACTATTCCAGCTCCCAGAGGATGCTTCTGACGAAGAACCGATTAGAGAACCTGGGCCCGACGGAGACGAGTTGGGGCCATTCTATCCCGAGCCAGAAGACTTGACAGAGTTACCGGAAGACACTACTGTTCCACCACCAGATTTGGACGAAGAACCGACTGTCGCCAACTTTCCTGTAGACGCAACACTAATTTCTATGTTCCAGCCACCATCCAACTTCACAACGGTTGATATGGATGCAATGGACGTCCCTGATTTTCCCCATGACGACACAATAGATGGCCGAGTCAACCGTTCTGATGGTGAACTAAGAATTGGTATGGCGTTCTCGAACAAGGAAATTGCGGTGGCGACATTTAAGCAGTACAACCTTCGTCATAATGTTGAGACGGCAGTGGATAAAACCCAATCCACATACTACAAGGCTTATTGCGTCCAAAAAAATCAAGGCTGTAAATGGAAAATCCGTATATCAGAGTTGAAGAGGGCAGGCAACCGTTGGAAAATAACAAAACTTGAGGGGCCCCATACATGCACCGTTGCTAGCCTCAACCAGGATCACAAGAACCTGGATGCAAAGTTCCTCGCGAACATCTTTTCGACACTGGTGAAAACAAATCCCACTGTGTCGGTCCCCACATGTCAGGCTGTAGCTCTAGCTATCACCGGCTTCCGTCCAGGTTATTCGAAAGCATGGTATGCAAGGAAAAAGGCCAAAGAGGAAATGTATGGCCGATGGGAGGAATCTTACAAAGAGTTGCGCCCGTGGCTTAATCTCCTGCAGAAACACATCCCCAGAATGGTTGTCAAACTTAATACGGTTCTGGCATACGAAAATGATCGTGTCGTTCGAGGTGTTTCTCAATTCCACCGGTTATTTTGGACTTTCCCCCAGTGCATCAACGCATTCAAGCACTGCAAACCGATGGTCCAAATCGACGGCACATGGTTGTACGGAAGATATACACAGATCCTACTTCTAGCTATAGCACAGGACGACAATCGCAAATGCGTTCCTGTTGCATTCGCAATCGTCCCGAAGGAGGATTTGGAGTCTTGGACGTTCTTCCTTCAGAACCTACGAAAATATGTCCTTGATCATGTAATACAAAGAAGGGATGAAGGGGTGTGTGTTATTTCTGACAGAGGCACAGCGCTGTTGTGGGCGATAGAAAATTTGGGTGACTATTGGAAGCCTCCATACATTCACCACCGTTTTTGCTTGCGGCACATAGCCGCAAACTACCTGCTGAAATACAAGAATCGTGATGAACGTCAAATGGTGCTCGATATGGGTACGTCCTTTATGTCATTTTCATTTACTATATTACTTGTTACTCGCTTTCATTTACGACCTTTTTGCATGTGTTTTTCGCCCATAACTATTCAACTGTCATCCCGTAGGCAACTCGCACTACAAACAAGAGGTGGCTAACCTGCTCGAGGAACTGAGAGCGAAAAACAAACATGGCGCATAATACCTTGAAAAAATCCCAAAGGAAAAATGGCTTCGATCGTATGACGAGGGTAAACGTTATGGTCACATGACAACAAACTTGGCTGAGGCAGTGAACTCATCACTGAAGGGAGTGCGGCAGTTGCCTATCACTTCCATTGTCAAAGCGACCTATTATCGTTTAGCTACCCTTTTTGCAACCTTGGGAAGGCAAGCAACTGAGTACATGGCAGGTGGATACAAAGTCCATCCAGATTTCCGCACAAAACTGCATATTCAATTGGGCCAATCAAGACAGATGCAAGCAACTCTCTTCTCGCGAGAAGGACACTTGTTTTGTGTTGCGGAATTTTCCAGGCGGTTGGAAGGCATTCAGCACAACGCTTACGTGGTAGATCTGAGGGCAAGAACCTGCGAGTGCGGAATTTTCAAAACTTTCAAATACCCGTGCGCACACGCCATTGCTGCTTGCACTAACCAACGGATAGAATACATGCATATGGTTGATGCGATATACTTACTCAAAACGGTGCTTAAGGTTTACGAAAAAGAGTTTCCTCCAATCGAAAATGAGGTTTATCCTAATGTTATGGACACTGAACCGATCATACGCCCAGATCCAGCACTACTACGAGCCAAAGGACGTCCACGTTCTACAAGATTATACTGTGCCGAGGATATGGTCGAACATTGAGAGAAAACCGGACAAAAGAAGCATTGTACTATATGTCGAAATCCTGGACACACAGCTCCTAAGTGTCCTAATCGCTCAGTCCCTCGTATTAATTAATTATTTTTAATTTGTATATGTGAGTTCGCACATGACAATCGAATCAATAAAGTCAGTCTACTTCGATTTATACAATCCGTCATCTTATATTTTCAATCATTCAAACAAATATGTTATGATAGTGTTTTCGAATCAACTTTAAATCAGCGTACAATGGACGAAAATTGACCGTGTCAGCGTCATACGATAGAGAATTTCCACTACTACAACTCCAAACTCGATGTTATCTAAAAATTTTAAATTTCATACGTATGAAATTCTTCTCGAACATGCCTATCGACATTAGTTGAAATGCAACTTCAATAAAAAAAGATGATAGCATAGGGTTTTCGAAGCCATTTTAAACCATTGTAGAATGGACGGAAATTAACCATGTTGGTATCATACGATAGACAATTTCCAGTACTAGGACCCCAAACTCGATGATTGCTAAAAATATACGATTTACACGCTCGAAATTGGGCTCGAACAGGCCTACCCACATTTGTTTTCCCTTGTTGTTCAGGCCAGATTTGCACAGACCTCACGTCCTACAGAACGCGAGGTCTGTGCGATATATTCAGCCGCCGTTTCAATTTCTCGGGGACCTCGCGTTCTGCAGAACGCGAGGACTGTTAAACCGTTAACACAAACAACAATGCCACGTCGACTGACATCGCGTTGTGCAGAACGCGATATCATACATCACGTCCTACACAACGCGAGGTATGCCGACCTGGCAAGTTTGGCGATATCATACATCTCGTGACGTTTGTCAAAGAAAATATAGCTTTACTATGATAAGAATCGGTGGAGAATCGGTGGATAATGATTAGGGGTGAACACTCGATCAAGTTTAGTTAAGTTAAAAAATTAAGTTAGTCGAGTTGACGAGTCTTATTTTATATTTCAGATTTTATTTGAAATATTTTCGAGTCGAGTCAAATTGTTCGAATTTCTGTTTAAAATTTAATTATAAACATTTATAATGTTATGGTACTCATTGGTTCTCATTTAAACGACTCTCTATAACTATATATGATGTACATATATAATTCTTTCATATTTTTCATGTCTTATACATATATTATGCAGAGTTGAGGGACTCGAGTCGAACTTAAAAATTGATCCACTATTTACTAAAAAATTTGAGTTATTCGAACATACATTTTATAACTCAAGCTTGTTGAATTTTTTTGAGTCGAGTCGAATTTTACTCACCCAATAATAATGTATTTGGACCACTGATGGCATTAAATTAATTACTGATAGTAAGAGTTTCTGGAACCTTAAATAATGACCACAAAATATTAAACTTGTGGTTAATATCTATCTTTTATATAGAACAACTGAACACAAAATATTAAACATTGAACATACTTTAGTGGATATATTGAAAAACAAAATAATGTTAGATTTGGATGAGAAATAAGAATATTATTAAGTTTACGGTTATAGTTGTAAACCATCCTTATAATTTTTTATATATTTTTTTTTTATTTTAATCTGTTAATTTTATTAAAATAAAAAAATATATCAAAAATTATAACGATGGTTTACAACTATAATCGTAAACTAAATACATACTTTAGATGCTTTCCTAAAACTTTTGAAACAAGAAACTAACGACTTGAAATCATTCAAGTAACATAGAAGAAAATGCTAAAAACTCACCTAAAGACTCAAACAAAAAATAAATACTAATAACATCAGTAATTGACGATAAAGGATAAAACTATCAACACTAACATTAACAGATGCATATAACACTTTAAGACACATTGATAAAACAATTATTACCACAGCTTAATCGTGAACAATAACCGGTGCTTATTGTGGTGAGAACAACATCATCTTCTATTGGATTAATTGAATCAGCTCGAAAACAGAGAAATAATGCTTCATCCCAACTGTCTGAATCATTCAAAAACCAACATCTTTTGTAAAAGAAGTTCATCAACTTTCACAGACAGTTAATGCTACCAACATTTAAATTCAGCTTTAGGAACAATATTCTCATTGTAAGAAAATTGAAAACTCAAACAACATCGGAAGGAAAACCCAAAACTCCAATGCAGATAGTGAGGCAATAGAACATGAAACACCGAAACTCCATTTTGTGTGGTTTTTGTCCTTTTACATTCATGATCTTTTACGCAGGAAAAGGGTCCAAAACAAATCGAGAGAATATGACAATAGGAAATGAAAATTTAGGGATACAATTGATATCATATTGAAATGTTGGTGGTTAATTTTTTAAAATGGATACTAAATTAATATAAGGTGTAAAATTTTAGAGCAAAATTTATTATTTATGTCAAATTTTTTAATTGTCACGCCATTTATCATCAGTCTTCTAGCGGCATCGAATTATTTTTTATTTTCTTTTAATTCGGATAATCTTATAACTTTTTATAATTGTAGGACTCAACAAAAAAAAATTCTATAATCAATAGATTATTGATGTATTTTACCCTAATAATAAATAATGACGGGGTAATTAGAATGAAAAAAAAAATCATTATGTTGTCATCCCACTTTACCCTTAATTTTTAATCAACTTTTATAGGTTTTGGATTGAGTTATAGATGTTACACTTAGGAGATTAATGTAAAATAAAAGACAATTATATTGTGATTTGTGTGATTGAATCTTATTTATTTATTTATTTGTCATTCATCACTCAATTATATATAGTTCAATTCCAATAAAATAAAAGCGGATGATGTTCATCTTAGAAGACACAAGTTAAGGTGTATATTTATTGTCAAAAGATTATGATTATATATGAAAAAAATACTATCTTATAATCTTCTTTAGATATTAAAAAAATTCAATAAAATAAAGAATTTATTATAAATTAACCAAAACAGAAGTGGAAATCATTCAACCACTCCCACCTTTAATTGCAATAAAAGTAAGAATATATATAAAAAAAAATTGGCCATATCAGAGATGGAAATCATTCAACCACTCCCACTCTGAATTCCAATAAAAGTATAAGAAATTATATGTATAAAAAGATTGGCCAAAACAGAGATGGAAAACTAAAGTAACGTATAATGGAAATTAATCCAAAACAGAATTGACCATTCAATTTGTAACGTAAAATTAGACTCGACAAATTTATCAGAACTTAGAATATCCGAATTCATCTAATTTGAAATTTGATATCGACTCGAACATGATAATTCCAATTTCATCTAAAATCTGTATAAAGTCGAATTGAATTAAAACGATTTGAATTTTAGCTAGATTGATATGGTCTCATACCCAATTTGGTAAGAAACAAAAGTAATCCAAACCGAAAATAATCTAAACCAAAAACAAGCCAGACCGAAAAATAACTTGAATCAAAATCAATTCGAATACAATCCATATATGAAATGACTAGAACCAAAATAACCTAACTCAAATCCGAATCAAACTATCCGAATGCCACTACTAGGTAAAACAGTCCCACCTTATATTACAATAAAGGTAGCATAAATAATATTTTTCTTTTGGATAGTAAAGGTAGCATAAATAGTTGAAGGTATCGCCATAAATACATCCCTATCTTTTGTCGATTCAAAAAATAATCTGATATGGATCTGTATAATTATTTGAAACTGTTCACATGAGAAAGATCCGAGTAAATTTTTTTGTACACATACAGTCATACATAGATGCATGGATATTTTTAACTGTAATTTTGTTCTTCACAAAGTGCACGAAAATAGCGTTGGATTACTTCCTTTTGGTTGCTATCCTGGTTTACGGCTTTGCACCAACAAATCTAGACATTCGCGTCGCACACTTAGTTTTGGTGGGTGGGTCTCTCGACGAGAATTTTTTTTTGCATACACAAGACCTCGAACTCGAGACCTGCTTAAGTGATACTAAGCTGCTTATTACTTGGACCAACCCCATTGGTATAGTGTTCGATTACCTTTGATATTCTTTTTTTGTCTAATTCTTAATCTAATCCTGATCCTACCTAGTGGGAAGGGGAATGGGGACTCTTGGGGAAAGGAAGGGGAGTGCTCTTAGTGGGTCTAGAACCCATGATCTAAGGGAATATGAGGGAACAAATATGAGCAACTCGTCGATCCTCTTAATAGAGGCATATCTAGTGATTCTCAGTTGGTTATTGCTAGGCGTGAGCAAAACTCGACTCGACTAAAAGAATTGATATTATTTTCAATTTCGAGTTATTCGAGTCGAGTTATTCGAGTGAGAGCCTTGAAACTACAGTACGAAAACCCTAATGGTAGGGTACTAGACGGAGATAAGTAGTCTGACCGACCATCTACTTTGGGTTGCACCAGCACTGAGGTGACGGTCGCGAACCAGAATAATAAGGATAGCAAGATGGAGAACCCTAAGAGTTTGCATGATCTTGGAACGTTGGAGAACCATGGAGTTGCCTCGTTAGACGATAAACTCAAACAAGTTGTTCGCTTTGAATCCCCGCCACTTCTGGAGCGACCAGGATCGCCGGTCCCTCATGAGGATCAACGGTCTTCAAAAAAGGGTATAATCGATGAAGAAGTACTTGATAGGTCTACTACGGAAAATGCCATGAATTCAATAGAGTGTGGCATGGGTGTGTATATGCCCATGGAGATGATATAAATGGATGATAGTCGGGGCATGTCGGGGACTCAAGGGCCACCAGGGCGATGTTCGCAAATCCTATGAAAGCCTCGTACGCTTCTGTTGTCCAAGGTGGTGTAGTTGCACCTGATGGTAAACACAAGGGGGTGTTAGATGAAGAGATTGTTGTAACTGACAAGGATGTGAGGATTGATCGTAGCGGGGTGGTACCCTCCATAAATTTTTTTGAACATATCCATGGGCTTATAGATGCATGAATGGGAACTACTGTGATTGTTCGGTTGCTTGATAAAAATATTGGTTTTCGGGCTCTCTATGCTAGGATCCCTTCACTGTGGTCTCTTAATGGCTCTTTTCAACTGGTTGATTTAGAAAATGGTTATATCTTGGTGAAATTAGATTCTGAAGAGGATTACTCGAAAGTCTTAATATGGGGACCTTGGACTATTTTTGAGAGTTATTTCACTGTCCAACTCTGGAGTAGGAATTTCTCGATGTTCGAGAAACATTCATCTCAGATTATTGCGTGAGTTCGCTTACGTGGGTTAACGTTTAGGTACTACACAAATTGAACATACTTTAGTGGATATATTGAAAAACAAAATAATGTTAGATTTGGATGAGAAATGAGAATATTATTAATTTTGGTGAAATATGTTAATTTTATTAAAATAAAAAATATATCAAAAATTATGACGATGGTTTACAACTATAACCGTAAACTAAATACATACTCTAGATGCTTTCCTAAAACCTTTGAAACAAGAAACTAACGACTTGAAATCATTCAAGTAACATAGAAGAAAATGCTAAAAACTCACCTAAAGACTCAAACAAAAAATAAATACTAATAACATCAGTAATTGACGATAAAGGATAAAACTATCAACACTAACATTAACAGATGCATATAACACTTTAAGACACATTGATAAAACAATTATTACCACAGCTTAATCGTGAACAATAACCGGTGCTTATTGTGGTGAGAACAACATCATCTTCTATTGGAATAATTGAATCAGCTCGAAAACAGAGAAAAAATGCTTCATCCCAACTGTCTGAATCATTCAAAAACCAACATCTTTTGTAAAAGAAGTTCATCAACTTTCACAGACAGTTAATGCTACCAACATTTAAATTCAGCTTTAGGAACAATATTGTCATTGTAAGAAAATTGAAAACTCAAACAACATCGGAAGGAAAACCCAAAACTCCAATGCAGATAGTGAGGCAATAGAACATGAAACACCGAAACTCCATTTTGTGTGATTTTTGTCCTTTTACATTCATGATCTTTAACGCAGGAAAAGGGTCCAAAACAAATAGAGAGAATATGACAATAGGAAAATGAAAATTTAGGGATTCAATTGATATCATATTGAAATGTTGGTGGTTAATTTTTTAAAATGGATACTAAATTAATATAAGGTGTAAAATTTTAGAGCAAACTTTATTATTTATGTCAAATTTTTTAATTGTCACGCCATTTATCATCAGTCTTCTAGCAGCATCGAATTATTTTTTATTTTCTTTTAATTCGGATAATATTATAACTTTTTATAATTGTAGGACTCAACAAAAAAAAATTCTATAATCAATAGATTATTGATGTATTTTACCCTAATAATAAACAATGACGGGGTAATTAGAATGAAAAAAAAATCATTATGTTCTCATCCCACTTTACCCTTAATTTTTAATCAACTTTTATAGGTTTTGGATTGAGTTATAGATGTTACACTTAGGAGATCAATGTAAAATAAAAGACAATTATATTGTGATTTGTGTGATTGAATCTTATTTATTTATCACTCATCACTCAATTATATATAGTTCAATTCCAATAAAATAAAAGCGGATGATGTTCATCTTAGAAGACACGAGTTAAGGTGTATATTTATTGTCAAAAGATTATGATTATATATGAAAGAAATACTATCTTATAATTTTCTTTAGATATTAAAAAATCCAATAAAATAAAGAATTTATTATAAATTAACCAAAACAGAAGTGGAAATCATTCAACCACTCCCACCTTTAATTGCAATATAAGTAAGATAATATATAAAAAAATTGGCCATATCAGAGATGGAAATCATTCAACCACTCCCACTCTGAATTCCAATAAAAGTATAAGAAATTATATGTATAAAAAGATTGGCCAAAACAGAGATGGAAAACTAAAGTAACGTATAATGGAAATTAATCCAAAACAGAATTGACCATTCAATTGGTAACGTAAAATTAGACTCGACAAATTTATCAGAACTTAGAATATCCGATTCATTTAATTCGAAATTTGATATCGACTCGAACATGATAATTTTAATTTCATCTAAAATCTGTATAAAGTCGAATTGAATTAAAACAATTTGAATTTTAGCTAGATTGATATGGTCTCGTACCCAATTTGGTATGAAACAAAAGTAATCCAAACCGAAAATAATCTAAACCAAAAACAAGCCAGACCGAAAAATAACTTGAATCAAAATCAATTCGAATACAATCCATATATGAAATGACTCGAACCAAAATAACCTAACTCAAATCCGAATCAAACTATCCGAATGCCACTACTAGGTAAAACAGTCCCACCTTAT
The DNA here is from genome assembly GCA_958450335.1 of Hibiscus tridactylites. Lineage (NCBI taxonomy): Eukaryota > Viridiplantae > Streptophyta > Magnoliopsida > Malvales > Malvaceae > Hibiscus > Hibiscus tridactylites. The sequence goes on from OY288279.1 coordinate 36,871,703, forward strand.
ATTACAATAAAGGTAGCATAAATAATATTTTTCTTTTGGATAGTAAAGGTAGCATAAATAGTTGAAGGTATCGCCATAAATACATCCCTATCTTTTGTCGATTCAAAAAATAATCTGATATGGATCTGTATAATTATTTGAAACTGTTCACATGAGAAAGATCCGAGTAAATTTTTTTGTACACATACAGTCATACATAGATGCATGGATATTTTTAACTGTAATTTTGTTCTTCACAAAGTGCACGAAAATAGCGTTGGATTACTTCCTTTTGGTTGCTATCCTGGTTTACGGCTTTGCACCAACAAATCTAGACATTCGCGTCGCACACTTAGTTTTGGTGGGTGGGTCTCTCGACGAGAATTTTTTTTTGCATACACAAGACCTCGAACTCGAGACCTGCTTAAGTGATACTAAGCTGCTTATTACTTGGACCAACCCCATTGGTATAGTGTTCGATTACCTTTGATATTCTTTTTTTGTCTAATTCTTAATCTAATCCTGATCCTACCTAGTGGGAAGGGGAATGGGGACTCTTGGGGAAAGGAAGGGGAGTGCTCTTAGTGGGTCTAGAACCCATGATCTAAGGGAATATGAGGGAACAAATATGAGCAACTCGTCGATCCTCTTAATAGAGGCATATCTAGTGATTCTCAGTTGGTTATTGCTAGGCGTGAGCAAAACTCGACTCGACTAAAAGAATTGATATTATTTTCAATTTCGAGTTATTCGAGTCGAGTTATTCGAGTGAGAGCCTTGAAACTACAGTACGAAAACCCTAATGGTAGGGTACTAGACGGAGATAAGTAGTCTGACCGACCATCTACTTTGGGTTGCACCAGCACTGAGGTGACGGTCGCGAACCAGAATAATAAGGATAGCAAGATGGAGAACCCTAAGAGTTTGCATGATCTTGGAACGTTGGAGAACCATGGAGTTGCCTCGTTAGACGATAAACTCAAACAAGTTGTTCGCTTTGAATCCCCGCCACTTCTGGAGCGACCAGGATCGCCGGTCCCTCATGAGGATCAACGGTCTTCAAAAAAGGGTATAATCGATGAAGAAGTACTTGATAGGTCTACTACGGAAAATGCCATGAATTCAATAGAGTGTGGCATGGGTGTGTATATGCCCATGGAGATGATATAAATGGATGATAGTCGGGGCATGTCGGGGACTCAAGGGCCACCAGGGCGATGTTCGCAAATCCTATGAAAGCCTCGTACGCTTCTGTTGTCCAAGGTGGTGTAGTTGCACCTGATGGTAAACACAAGGGGGTGTTAGATGAAGAGATTGTTGTAACTGACAAGGATGTGAGGATTGATCGTAGCGGGGTGGTACCCTCCATAAATTTTTTTGAACATATCCATGGGCTTATAGATGCATGAATGGGAACTACTGTGATTGTTCGGTTGCTTGGTAAAAATATTGGTTTTCGGGCTCTCTATGCTAGGATCCCTTCACTGTGGTCTCTTAATGGCTCTTTTCAACTGGTTGATTTAGAAAATGGTTATATCTTGGTGAAATTAGATTCTGAAGAGGATTACTCGAAAGTCTTAATATGGGGACCTTGGACTATTTTTGAGAGTTATTTCACTGTCCAACTCTGGAGTAGGAATTTCTCGATGTTCGAGAAACATTCATCTCAGATTATTGCGTGAGTTCGCTTACGTGGGTTAACGTTTAGGTACTACACAAATTGAACATACTTTAGTGGATATATTGAAAAACAAAATAATGTTAGATTTGGATGAGAAATAAGAATATTATTAATTTTGGTGAAATATGTTAATTTTATTAAAATAAAAAATATATCAAAAATTATGACGATGGTTTACAACTATAACCGTAAACTAAATACATACTCTAGATGCTTTCCTAAAACCTTTGAAACAAGAAACTAACGACTTGAAATCATTCAAGTAACATAGAAGAAAATGCTAAAAACTCACCTAAAGACTCAAACAAAAAATAAATACTAATAACATCAGTAATTGACGATAAAGGATAAAACTATCAACACTAACATTAACAGATGCATATAACACTTTAAGACACATTGATAAAACGATTATTACCACAGCTTAATCGTGAACAATAACCGGTGCTTATTGTGGTGAGAACAACATCATCTTCTATTGGAATAATTGAATCAGCTCGAAAACAGAGAAAAAATGCTTCATCCCAACTGTCTGAATCATTCAAAAACCAACATCTTTTGTAAAAGAAGTTCATCAACTTTCACAGACAGTTAATGCTACCAACATTTAAATTCAGCTTTAGGAACAATATTGTCATTGTAAGAAAATTGAAAACTCAAACAACATCGGAAGGAAAACCCAAAACTCCAATGCAGATAGTGAGGCAATAGAACATGAAACACCGAAACTCCATTTTGTGTGATTTTTGTCCTTTTACATTCATGATCTTTAACGCAGGAAAAGGGTCCAAAACAAATAGAGAGAATATGACAATAGGAAAATGAAAATTTAGGGATTCAATTGATATCATATTGAAATGTTGGTGGTTAATTTTTTAAAATGGATACTAAATTAATATAAGGTGTAAAATTTTAGAGCAAACTTTATTATTTATGTCAAATTTTTTAATTGTCACGCCATTTATCATCAGTCTTCTAGCAGCATCGAATTATTTTTTATTTTCTTTTAATTCGGATAATATTATAACTTTTTATAATTGTAGGACTCAACAAAAAAAAATTCTATAATCAATAGATTATTGATGTATTTTACCCTAATAATAAACAATGACGGGGTAATTAGAATGAAAAAAAAATCATTATGTTCTCATCCCACTTTACCCTTAATTTTTAATCAACTTTTATAGGTTTTGGATTGAGTTATAGATGTTACACTTAGGAGATCAATGTAAAATAAAAGACAATTATATTGTGATTTGTGTGATTGAATCTTATTTATTTATCACTCATCACTCAATTATATATAGTTCAATTCCAATAAAATAAAAGCGGATGATGTTCATCTTAGAAGACACGAGTTAAGGTGTATATTTATTGTCAAAAGATTATGATTATATATGAAAGAAATACTATCTTATAATTTTCTTTAGATATTAAAAAATCCAATAAAATAAAGAATTTATTATAAATTAACCAAAACAGAAGTGGAAATCATTCAACCACTCCCACCTTTAATTGCAATATAAGTAAGATAATATATAAAAAAATTGGCCATATCAGAGATGGAAATCATTCAACCACTCCCACTCTGAATTCCAATAAAAGTATAAGAAATTATATGTATAAAAAGATTGGCCAAAACAGAGATGGAAAACTAAAGTAACGTATAATGGAAATTAATCCAAAACAGAATTGACCATTCAATTGGTAACGTAAAATTAGACTCGACAAATTTATCAGAACTTAGAATATCCGATTCATCTAATTCGAAATTTGATATCGACTCGAACATGATAATTCTAATTTCATCTAAAATCTGTATAAAGTCGAATTGAATTAAAACAATTTGAATTTTAGCTAGATTGATATGGTCTCGTACCCAATTTGGTATGAAACAAAAGTAATCCAAACCGAAAATAATCTAAACCAAAAACAAGCCAGACCGAAAAATAACTTGAATCAAAATCAATTCGAATACAATCCATATATGAAATGACTCGAACCAAAATAACCTAACTCAAATCCGAATCAAACTATCCGAATGCCACTACTAGGTAAAACAGTCCCACCTTATATTACAATAAAGGTAGCATAAATAATATTTTTCTTTTGGATAGTAAAGGTTGTTGGATTAAAATCCGCAATTGTGGGCACATATGTAAAATGTATGTTGCTATTATAAAGTATGACACAAAATAAGGTGACCAATTAAGTTAAGCGTGTCATAGGTATTAAAATGTCATGGAAATAAAAGTGTAGATACCATAAGATATATTTATAATTCAATGAGGGGCATAGTTATAAATATTTAATAGTTGATTAAATCAACTATATAAAGAGGTAGTGGTCCCCAAGAAATAGGTTAACTTGTTTTTCTATCCTTCCCCGTCAGAGAGTTTTACTTCAAGAGATAACCTATCATCTTGGAAGATCAATACCAAAGTTCTTGGGATTTCCACGATTCAAGATTTTTAATCTATCAATGAATTCAGGTACGCTTCCGCATTCAGATTATTTCTGTTTATTGTTCTTAATGATTTGACATGATAGATCTTGAGTTTTAGATTTCATATTAATTTATAATTGATTCTAACAAGTGGTATCAGAGTCTTGTCATGTTGAATCATTGAGAATTTTTTTTAAAATTTTTCCTTAAGGCTTATGGATTCGAATTGTTAAAACAATTCCAGGTTTTGACTTTTAGGGTTTTAAGACAATAAGTTATATTTGTTCTTAAAATTTAATATTCAATTATTAAGTTTTTTTTTTCATACTGTAATTTTATGCGACCATATTTATTATTGATAATGGTGCACAAATCGATAAAAATACAGTGATTTAATTTGGTTCTTATCTCCTTCTATTTATCACTGTTTTTTTATTCGATTAATGTTTGTTTTGGATCAGATTTATATTTTTCTAATAGTTAGAATTCGATTATGTTTTTTTTAACCAAGTGTTAAGCAATTGCTTATCTGTTCCTTGGTGATGGTGCGGTGATTTGACATTAGAGCAATTGATATTTCAGTTTCTTGAGTGTTGAATGATAGTGTATATTTGTAAACTCAACTCTTGAAATTTTGTTCAAAATTAGGTTTATTACACGTTAAGGGCATACTTTTTAAATTCAAGTTTGGACAGTTTAGATGCATACTCAAGGGTCTTAAATGTTTATGCAAAATTAATTAGGGATATACATTTTGGTTGTTGTACTTTGGTTTCAATTGCTTGGCGTTGAATCACTCACATGTTTATGTTTGTTAGTGATACATTTGGTTTTGGTTTTGGAAAGCAAGACAAATAATCTAATGGAATTCATATTTGATTCACTCTGTTCAAAAATTTCTATTGTGATCGTTAGATTATTATGGATAAATTAAAGTTTCATGCTATCATTGTTGAATTCATTAATATAATACTTTGGTTCTTATTTTTAGTTAAAGGTTGATTGTTTTGAATTCGACTATAATTTTAGTAAATGTATGCTTAAGGTCTAAGACATTTCTTTTAAGGAACAGTCAAAGATTTAAGTTTTTTCGAGTTCTGATAGCCCCATTCAAACAACCTTATTTTGGGTTATTTCGGAAACTTAAGTGTTATCAGAAATTTCAGTTTTGACTGTTACTAAATTTTAAATTTGGATATCGGTATATTTATTGTATATATTTTAAAATAATTTAATTGAAGCATTAAGTCACCAAAATGACCTCTATTGTGAAAATTATTTTATTTTAAAATATAGAAGATTTTGTGCATGTAAGTCGGATTATGTTAGTATTAATCGGCCCAAAGGAAGGTTAATAATTAACATTATTACATGTGCAACTGTGGTAATAAACATGTGATAATTATTCAGTTTTATATGTGAGCAATAAATCGGCCCAAAGGAAGATTTCTGTTTGACATGTTCTTATTATCAATGTTTGATTACTATACCAAGATATCACTTGCAAGTTAATGTTTTGTCCAAAAATGAAATATTAATGGAGTGTCTGATATCTTGATATGAGGTTTACCTTTATTCAAATTTATTATTACTTTGTTATCTTTTAATTTAATTGAAAGATAAAATTAAGGAAAATATTTTGAAACAATTAAATTCATATTTTGGCTTCGAATGTCTAATATTTTAATGGATTAATTGAAACATAATGTCACCAAAGTGACCGCTTTTGTGTAGATTAGTTTATTTAAAATATTAAGATGATTATGAGTTTTTGTAATTCATGCGTTTATTAATTGGCCCAAAGGAAAGTTAATATTTGGCAGAATTACAACGACAACTGTGGCGATAAATGTGTGACAATTATAAGGTATTTTATGTGAGCAATACGTTAGTCCAAAGATTAGCCCATTGTTTGACATAGTTTATTGTCAATGTTTGATTGCTACAACAAGAGTACCGCTTACAATTAATATTACTGTCCAAAGACTTGATATTAATGTTGTGCTTGGTATCTTGAGGGGAACTAGTCACTATTTTGAATTTATTTGTTTACTTATGAATATTTATGTGAGCTTGTTTCTATTTTATTTACTTATTTTTGTTCTATATTTAGGTAATTTATTTTTATTGTCACAATATCTGTTAAATACATTCTACACTCGTGTTTAGTGAAACTAATTTCAAGGAATAGAAAAGACACTTACATATAGTATTTTTATTAATGAACATAGACTTTGCACTAAGGAATGAACAACTTGCACCTCTCACTGCGGTAAGCACCCATAAAAGGTATTTTGAGAGGTGAGATTGTTCGAATCGCATGAGTCTAATGATCATAAAACACAACATTCTAGATGTCTTTAGGAGCACAAATCTAAAGAGATTATTCATACTAAGGGTTTCCTTGACGAAATTAAGAAATGTTTTACCCAAAACATTAAGGTTAAGATGACATCACTTATGCTTTCTTTGATGTCTATTAAGTATAAGGGTCAAGGAAATGTGAGAGAGTAGATTATAAAAATTCTTTATATTGCTTCAAAATTTAAGGCACATAAGATCGAACTTTCTAACAATTGTTTGTTCGTATGGTTTTAATATCGCTTCCTATGCAATTTAACCAATTCAAGTTACAACTGTCAAAGGGAGAAATATATACTCTATTTGGGTTCATTTCTCATCGTGTTCAAGAGGAAGAAAGGTTGAAGCATTATAAGTGTAAAAATAATTATTTTGTTAGTGCTCATTTAGTTAGTGTCTTTAAGAATAAGGGCAATAAAAGAAAATATTAGAATAAAGTTACTAAGGGTCCTAATCAAAAGAAACAACAATAAGTTACAAAGTGTTGATTCTTTTGTATAAGTTAGGACATATGTGAAGTAATTAAACTTCAAAAGAGAGTAACTATTTCGGTTATTTTGAGTGATCCATGGACTGTAAATTTTATGATCCCACAGTTAAGATTATTTTAAGGAGAGATTTATAAATTTTTTTTAGGATGTTGAGTTTGGAGGGAGAAATAAGGTTAAATACATTGTTATTGAGGAGGAATTAAATTATAATTTAATTCCTACTATCACTTTTGACAATGTTTAGGTTTTCAACCTATCATTAATCAAGAAGTGAATCAAGTACCTCAACAAAACAATGTTGAACAACTCCCATTCAAGATAAGGTAATTGTTTCAGAAGAACAAACTCAACATCCTTAAAAAAAACAAGTGTCATTAAAGAGGTACACGAGAGGAAGATGAAATACTATTCCAGATTATTATATTGTATTTCTTCAAAAAAAAAATAAGGTAACAATGGAATGATAGAAAACGTTCAATCATTTTTTCATCAGACCATAAAAGTTCTAACTCTCAAAAGTGGATTGATGTCATTCAAGAAAAGTATAATTTTGTGCAATACAATAAAGTTTAGGAACTTGTCTCATTACCTTAAGGTGCAAACCAATTGGTTGTAAATGGACATTTAAAACCAATAGGGATAGAAATGGTAATATGGATAAGTATAAAGCACGTCTTGTATCTAAAGGATATACTCTAAAAGAAGACACTGATTTTGTAGAGACTTTATCTCAAGTTTTTATTGAAAGACTCTTTCAAGATAATTATTTCACTTGTTGCTTGTTTTAGTCTTAAGCTACGTTAGATAGATGTTAAGCTTGATTTTTTTTCAATGACGACATTAAAAAAATATTTATATGGTACAATCATAGAGTTGTGTCTTATGATACAATATCAATGATATGTAAATTAAAGAAATCTATCTATGAGCTTATGTAAGACTCTTATTAATAAAATTATAAATTTCATGTTGATTATCTCATTCGGTTTTGAGATAAATTTGGTTGACACTTGTATATACTACAAGTTCAGTGGGAGTAAACCAAGTGACACTCATATTTCTAAAGAAGACAAGTATTATCTTACTCAATGCCCTAAAAATAACCTTGAAATTTAGAAAATTCAAAAGATTCTATATGCATAAGCTATTGAGAATCTAATTTATACTTAAGTATGTATGCGTTTGGAAATTGTGTACTTTGTTGGAATGTTAGACAAATATTTAAGTAATCATATTATGAACCATTGGATAGCAGACAATGAGGTTACGAGATATCTTCAGAGAACAAAAATTGCATGCTCACATGTCGAAGTTCTGGTAAGTTAGAGATCATCATGTTTACAGACTTCGATTCTAATAGAATATTGATGCAAAAGAATTTTGTCACGTGGACTGCTAATTCTATATTGAATAGAAAGACCGCTTTAGTTATTTTGTGACAATAAATATGCATTCATTTATTCTATAAACAATAGGAACACCTTAAACTTGAAGGACATAAATATTACGTTCCTAGTTGTTAAAGAAAATTCAGAGTGCTTGTGTGTCTATAGAGCATGTTGGTACAAACTCCATAATTGCGCGCATATTAAGAAACTGTCACCCTAGGTCTTTCATGAGCACACTACTCATGTGGGTGTAATGTTATTTAAGGATATTCAGTTTTAGTGGGAGTTTGTAATTTTGAAAAATGCTCATTCGGTTTAGACACAATTTCAGTTACTTCAGTTTAAAGTTATTTAAGATTATTTTCTGCAGAAATAAAGTTCTTTTGGTTTATGCACACTCTGAATTCAGTAAAGTTGATCTCACTAAGGTTTAGGAGGACCAGTTGGAAATAGACATGTTCGGTTCACATTTCATGTAATTTTCCATGCTACACATCCATGATTGATCTATGTCATTTGATTATGTTTGTATACGTGACCATTGAAGGGTCCAGTCATGATTGATATGGCGAAGACCGCTTTGATCCTATATGGATATAATTGATGGACGAGATTGTTATAGAATACCTATTATATAATAGCAAATATTTTGAGCTCATAAGGTTGTACATTTATCAGGAAACATATGTTGCCCAAGTGGGAGATAGTTGGATTAAAATCCGCAATTGTGGGCACATATGTAAAATGTATGTTGCTATTATAAAGTATGACACAAAATAAGGTGACCAATTAAGTTAAGCGTGTCATAGGTATTAAAATGTCATGGAAATAAAAGTGTAGATACCATAAGATATATTTATAATTCAATGAGGGGCAGAGTTATAAATATTTAATAGTTGATTAAATCAACTATATAAAGAGGTAGTGGTCCCCAACAAATAGGTTAACTTGTTTTTCTCTCCTTCCCCGTCAGAAAGTTTTACTTCAAGAGATAACCTATCTTCTTGGAAGATCAATACCAAAGTTCTTGGGATTTCCACGATTCAAGATTTTTAATCTATCAATGAATTCAGGTACGCTTCCGCATTCAGATTATTTCGGTTTATTGTTCTTGATGATTTGACATGATAGATCATGGGTTTTAGATTTCATATTAATTTATAATTGATTCTAACAATAGCATAAATAGTTGAAGGTATCGCCATAAATACAACCCTATCTTTTGTCGATTCAAAAAATAATTGGATATGGAACTGTATAATTATTTGAAACTGTTCACATGAGAAAGATCCGAGTAAATTTTTTTATACACATACAGTCATACATAGATGCATGGATATTTTTAACTGTAATTTTGTTCTTCACAAAGTGCACGAAAATAGCGTTGGATTACTTCCTTTTGGTTGCTATCCTGGTTTACGGCTTTGCACTGACAAATCTAGATATTCGCGTCGCACACTTAGTTTTGGTGGGTGGGTCTCTCGACGAGGAATTTTTTTTTTTGCATACGCAAGACCTCGAACTCGAGACCTGCTTAAGTGATACTAAGCTACTTACTACTTGGACCAACCCCATTGGTATAGTGTTCGATTACCTTTGATATTCTTTTTTTGTCTAATTCTTAATCTAATCCTGATCCTACCTAGAGGGAAGGGGAATGGGGACTCTTGGGGAAAGGAAGGGGAGTGCTCTTAGTGGGTCTAGAACCCATGACCTAAGGGAATATGAGGGAACAAATATGAGCAGCTCGTCGATCCTCTTAATAAAGGCATATCTAGCGATTCTCAGTTGGTTATTGCTAGGCGTGCGCAAAACTCGACTCGATTAAAAGAATTGCTATTATTTTCAATTTCGAGTTATTCGAGTCGAGTTATTCGAGTAAGAGCCTTGAAACTACAGTACGAAAACCCTAATGGTAGGCTACCAGACGAAGATAAGTAGTCTGACCGGCCATCTGCTTTGGGTTGCACCAGCACTGAGGTGACTGTCGCGAACCAGAATAATAAGGATAGCAAGATGGAGAACCCTAAGGGTTTGCATGATCTTGGAACGTTGGAGAACCATGGAGTTGCCTCGTTAGACGATAAACTCAAACAAGTTGCTCGCTTTGAGTTCCCGCCACTTCTGGAGCGACCAGGATCGCCGATCCCTCATGAGGATCAACGGTCTTCAAAAAAGGGTAGAATCGATGAAGAAGTACTTGATAGGTCTACTACGAAAAATGCCATGAATTCAATAGAGGGTGGCATGGGTGTGGATATGCCAATGGAGATGATATAAATGGATGATAGCCGGGGGATGTCGGGGACTCAGGGGCCACCAGGGCGATGTTCGCAAATCCTATGAAAGCCTCGTACGCTTCTGTTGTCCAAGGTGGTGTAGTTGCACCTGATGGTAAACACAAGGGGGTGTTAGATGAAGAGATTGTTGTAACTGCCAAGGATGTTAGGATTGATCGTAGCGGGGTGGTACCCTCCATAAATTTTTTTGAACATATCCATGGGCTTATAGATGCATGAATGGGAACTACTGTGATTGTTCGGTTGCTTGGTAAAAATATTGGTTTTCGGGCTCTCTATGCTAGGATCCCTTCACTGTGGTCTCTTAATGGCTCTTTTCAACTGGTTGATTTGGAAAATGGCTATATCTAGGTGAAATTGGATTCTGAAGAGGATTACTCGAAAGTCTTAATATGGGGACCTTGGACTATTTTTGGGAGTTATCTCACTGACCAACTCTGGAGTAGGAATTTCTCGATGTCCGAGAAACATTCATCTCAGATTATTGCGTGAGTTCACTTATGTGGGTTAACGTTTAGGTACTACACAAATTGAACATACTTTAGTGGATATATTGAAAAACAAAATAATGTTAGATTTGGATGAGAAATACGAATATTATTAATTTTGGTGAAATCTGTTAATTTTATTAAAATAAAAAAATATATCAAAAATTATAACGATGGTTTACAACTATAACCGTAAACTAAATACATACTCTAGATGCTTTCCTAAAACCTTTGAAACAAGAAACTAACCACTTGAAATCATTCAAGTAACATAGAAGAAAATGCTAAAAACTCACCTAAAGACTCAAACAAAAGATAAATACTAATAACATCAGTAATTGACGATAAAGGATAAAACTATGAACACTAACATTAACAGAAGCATATAACACTTTAAGACATATTGATAAAACAATTATTACCATAGCTTAATCGTGAACAATAACCGGTGATTATTGTGGTGAGAACAACATCATCTTCTATTGGATTAATTGAATCAGCTCGAAAACAGAGAAATAATGCTTCATCCCAACTGTCTGAATCATTCAAAAACCAACATCTTTTGTAAAAGAAGTTCATCAACTTTCACAGACAGTTAATGCTACCAACATTTAAATTCAGCTTTAGGAACAATATTCTCATTGTAAGAAAATTGAAAACTCAAACAACATCGGAAGGAAAACCCAAAACTCCAATGCAGATAGTGAGGCAATAGAACATGAAACACCGAAACTCCATTTTGTGTGATTTTTGTCCTTTTACATTCATGATCTTTAACGCAGGAAAAGGGTCCAAAACAAATCGAGAGAATATGACAATAGGAAATGAAAATTTAGGGATTCAATTGATATCATATTGAAATGTTGGTGGTTAATTTTTTAAAATGGATACTAAATTAATATAAGGTGTAAAATCTTAGAGCAAAATTTATTATTTATGTCAAAATTTTTAATTGTCGCGCCATTTATCATCAGTCTTCTAGCAGCATCGAATTATTTTTTATTTTTTTTAATTCGGATAATCTTATAACTTTTTATAATTGTAGGACTCAACAAAAAAAATTCTATAATCAATAGATTATTGATGTATTTTACCCTAATAATAAATAATGACGGGTAATTAGAATGAATAAAAATCATTACGTTGTCATCCCACTTTACCCTTAATTTTTAATCAACTTTTATAGGTTTTGGATTGAGTTAAAGATGTTACACTTAGGAGATTAATGTAAAATAAAAGACAATTATATTGTGATTTGTGTGATTGAATCTTATTTATTTATTTATCATTCATCACTCAATTATATATAGTTCAATTCCAATAAAATAAAAACGGATGATGTTCATCTTAGAAGATACGAGTTAAAGTGTATATTTATTGTCAAAAGATTAGGATTATATATGAAAGAAATATTATCTTATAATCATCTTTTAGATATTAAAAAAATCCAATAAAATAAAGAATTTATTATAAATTAACCAAAACAGAAGTGGAAATCATTCAACCACTCCCACCTTTAATTGAAATAAAAGTAAGATAATATATAAAAAAAAATTGGCCATATCAGAGATGGAAATCATTCAACCACTCCCACTCTGAATTCCAATAAAAGTATAAGAAATTATATGTATAAAAAGATTGGCCAAAACAGAGATGGAAAACTAAAGTAACGTATAATGGAAATTAATCCAAAACAGAATTGACCATTCAATTGGTAACGTAAAATTAGACTCGACAAATTTATCAGAACTTAGAATATCCGAATTCATCTAATTCGAAATTTGATATCGACTCGAACATGATAATTCCAATTTCATCTAAAATCTGTATAAAGTCGAATTGAATTAAAACGATTTGAATTTTAGCTAGATTGATATGGTGTCGTACCCAATTTGGTATGAAACAAAAGTAATTCAAACCGAAAATAATCTAAACCAAAAACAAGCCAGAACGAAAAATAACTTGAATCAAAATCAATTCGAATACAATCCATATATGAAATGACTCGAACCAAAATAACCTAACTCAAATCCGAATCAAACTATCCGAATGCCACTACTAGGTAAAACAGTCCCACCTTATATTACAATAAAGGTAGCATAAATAATATTTTTCTTTTGGATAGTAAAGGTAGCATAAATAGTTGAAGGTATCGCCATAAATACATCCCTATCTTTTGTCGATTCAAAAAATAATTGGATATGGATCTGTATAATTATTTGAAACTGTTCACATGAGAAAGATCCGAGTAAATTTTTTTATACACATACAGTCATACATAGATGCATGGATATTTTTAACTGTAATTTTGTTCTTCACAAAGTGAACGAAAATAGCGTTGGATTACTTCCTTTTGGTTGCTATCCTGGTTTACGGCTTTGCACTGACAAATCTAGACATTCGCGTCGCACACCTAGTTTTGGTGGGTGGGTCTCTCGACGAGGATTTTTTTTACATACACAAGACCTCGAACTCGAGACCTGCTTAAGTGATACTAAGCTGCTTACTATTTGGACCAACCCCATTGGTATAGTGTTCGATTACCTTTGATATTCTTTTTTTGTCTAATTCTTAATCTAATCCTGATCCTACCTAGAGGGAAGGGGAATGGGGACTCTTGGGGAAAGGAAGGGGAGTGCTCTTAGTGGGTCTAGAACCCATGACCTAAGGGAATATGAGGGAACAAATATGAGCAGCTCGTCGATCCTCTTAATAAAGGCATATCTAGCGATTCTCAGTTGGTTATTGCTAGGCGTGAGCAAAACTCGACTCGACTAAAAGAATTGATATTATTTTCAATTTCGAGTTATTCGAGTCGAATTATTCGAGTGAGAGCCTTGAAACTACAGTACGAAAACCATAATGGTAGGCTACCAGACGGAGATAAGTAGTCTGACCGGCCATCTGCTTTGGGTTGCACCAGCACTGAGGCGACGGTCGCGAACCAGAATAATAAGGATAGCAAGATGGAGAACCCTAAGGGTTTACATGATCTTGGAACGTTGGAGAACCAGTAAGTTGCCTCGTTAGACTATAAACTCAAACAAGTTGTTCGCTTTGAGTTCCCGCCACTTCTGGAGCGACCAGGATCGCCGATCCCTCAAGAGGATCAACGGTCTTCAAAAAAGGGTAGAATTGATGAAGAAGTACTTGATAGGTCTACTACGGAAAATGCCATGAATTCAATAGAGGGTGGCATGGGTCTGGATATGCCAATGGAGATGATATAAATGGATGATAGCCGGGGCATGTCGGGGACTCAGGGGCCACCAGGGCGATGTTCGCAAATCCTATGAAAGCCTCGTACGCTTCTGTTGTCCAAGGTGGTGTAGTTGCACCTGATGGTAAACACAAGGGGTGTTAGATGAAGAGATTGTTGTAACTGCCAAGGATGTTAGATTGATCGTAGCGGGGTGGTACCCTCCATAAATTTTTTTGAACGTATCCATGGGCTTATAGATGCATGAATGGGAACTACTGTGATTGTTCGGTTGCTTGGTAAAAATATTGGTTTTCGGGCTCTCTATGCTAGGATCCCTTCACTGTGGTCTCTTAATGGCTCTTTTCAACTGGTTGATTTGGAAAATGGCTATATCTTGGTGAAATTGGATTCTGAAGAGGATTACTCGAAAGTCTTAATATGGGGACGTTGGACTGTTTTTGGGAGTTATCTCACTGTCCAACCCTGGAGTAGGAATTTCTCGATGTCCGAGAAACATCCATCTCAGGTTATTGCGTGAGTTCGCTTACGTGGGTTAACGTTTAGGTACTACACAAAGGCTTTATTCTGTTGGATTGGTAATCTTATTGGAAAAATGGTAAAAGTGGATTATAATATGATGACGGGCGAAAGAGGACGATTCGTACGGCTTGCAGTAATTGTCGGTCTTAATAAACCCTTAATTTCAAGTTTGAATATTGATGGGAGTATGAAGGGCTTAATCTAATTTCTTATGATTATGGCCTTTATGGTCATACGAGGGAGTGGTGTGGTAAAACGAAACCTGAATCACCTGAGAAGGAGGATGTTAGTCCACAAGATGAAGCTATGACCTATGGTCCCTGGATGTTAGCCACGAGCAAAAACCGTCGTCTGCGAAAGGAACCTGTTGCAAAGAAAAATGATAGTGCTAACTTGGACCCGTCGAGGAACTCTAGATGTCATGTCCTGCAAGAACTTGAGGAGGAGTCTACTCTGTATCAGCATGAGGGATTAGCAGAAGTGGTTAGTGATAATGTGGGTAAGACGGCTGGTAGTGTTCCTCGTACCACGTCGAAGCTGGCGACTAAAAACAAATAGCACTGAATGCTCTGACTCTTTCTGTGGGTAAGCCTGGCCGTGTTTTGTCCGCGAGGGCTGGTACAAGTAATGATCAAGTTTTGAAAATAGTACAAGAACAGGCCGGACCATAGGTTATGGGTGAAGCGGTACATGAAGTGGCTGTTAGGGCTGTGCCGCAAGGTGGTAATCATAAGGCGACTTTTATAGTGGAGGAGGATCAAGATTTGCAAATACATCCTGGTGGTAACATTGTGAGTGCTTCATGGGTTAAACAATGGCGCAAATCCGAGATGTCATCTAAGGGTCATCGGATTCAGAGGAATTCTGAGTTTAAAGTTCCCACTAAACTTACGATTGCAGAATGGATGAGCCTTGCTCCAAATAACTCCGGTAAGGGGGCTAAATTATTGGCTTCAGAGGCCATTCCTCCAGCTTTGGTGGACAATGTGTCGGTGATAGCAACATCGGTGAATGCGCTGCATGAAGAAGATCCTGGTTTGTTGTTTCAGCAGGAGCTAGTTGCACAAGAAACTCGAGTTGTGGACTGTGAAATGCAGTTGTAACAGGCTCCCCCACAATTTCATTTTTTCTTTTAATGATTAGTTTAATGTGTTGGAATACTCAGTGTAACACCCCGATAATCGCAGTGTCAAAAAAAAGGAAAAAAAAGGGGATTTGTTTCCACGGGGAGTTGAACTCGTGGCCTTGGCCTTGTGTTCTTCAGCTCTAACCATTTGAGCTAAGAATAGTTTTGGTTCTTAGCCACCCTAATTTTTTTTAATCTATACCTGCAGGTATGAACGAAAATTAAATAACCGTTCAACTACCCCCTTTGGCATTGAATGCTATCTGATAACCAGGAGGTTTCCAAAACTCCCTCGAGCTTTTCATCTTCTCTACACCGGTGCCCATCCAGATCTTCGTCACGGCGGCGGCGTGGCTGTCATCGCCGGTGCCATCGTGTCCTCCGCCTCACCCCTACCCCAGCCCAGCGCATCACTCGCGGTGAGCCGGCACTGTTTGCCGTAGAGATTCAATCGAGGGTTTGATTGAATATAAAACCCTTCCCGTTCAGCTTTTAATGGACTCCGGCAGCCACCGTCGGCCCGTGATATGCACCGCCACCACCGAGTTGACCGCCACGGTGCCCCGATCCCGGTGAAGTCCACCACTCGCGGCAAGGAGACGCCATCCGCCGTAGAGATCCAGACGAAGGTTGTTCGAAACCCTTGGTTTGTCGCCCCTCTTTTTTCGCGATTCCGGCCGCCTCCGTCGTCGGCAAGGCGCGTCAACCGTGCAGGTGGGTTCAGCGTGTCGTGGGGAGCAAAACCCGAGCGACCGATCGTGTGTCCGACGCCGGCAAGCCCTTCATCGGCGTCTCGTCTTTTTCCGGTCATTCGAGTGCGTTATAGGTAATTTCCGTTCGATTTCCGGCTTGTTTCGTGTTATTATTTTGTGGGTTGAAACCTTGATTTAACGATCTACCGTTTCCGACAGAATCGCGGCCAAGGGGCGTCTCTGATGACCGATTCCGGTGACCGGCCGACGAAGTCATATACAAGGGTAAGTGGACCGGTTTGGTTTAAGCCCAAAACTCGACCCGACCCGTTAACCGACCCGACCCGACCCGACTCGTTGACCGATCCGACCCGGTGAGTTAACTCAGTGAGTCAACTCGTCCGAGTCAACTCAGTGAGTCAACTCGCCCGAGTCAACTCAGTGAGTCAGCCTTGGACCAGTGACGTCAGCATGACACCAGCGTTGACTTTGACTGCTGACGTCAGCGTTGACTTTGACCAATGTTGAGTGTGTAAAAGTTCTATTATTTACACCCTTTTAAACCCATATTTCTGCTGCATTCAAGCATCATTGCATTGCATTTAGGTTAGTTTTCAATAAAACATCACAATTATATAAAAGGCACGGATTCTACTAAAAGATGGTGTATTTTGCAGGTAGCTGCCATGGTTGACGATGAAGGCAGGCGCAGGGCAGATAAGCAGGAAAGCTGAACTGGACAAGCAGCTGAAGAAAGACGAACCTGTCATGGACCTGTCATGACAGCATGGTGACAGCAGACTTATGAAGAGGAAAAGTCAAGTGGACCTTGATAGATAGAGAAAAATCTGCTCGTCTGTCGTGTGAAAGCCAAATATTTTTTCAAGCCCCGGATCAAAAGATATGTCAAGCCAAAGCTCAAGGAGAAGAAATTCCTAAAAACAAGGATGCGGCTGGAAAGTAGGAGACTTTAGAGATTTAGTCTTTATTAGAATCTTACTTTTAATTAAAGTTGTAATCCTTGTTACCTTAGATAACTTGAGCCCAAAGCTTATATAAGGGCATAGATTTAACCTAGGGGCATAACCGATTACCCCAAAACCGAAACCAAAACCCTGTCGTCCACCCGTCACCGACATGTTCTAAATTCCCCCTAGGGCTACGGGTTGTTTTGTAAAGTAGTTGCAAGGGTTGCTTTGTTTTAGGATTTTTCAAGTTCAATAAAATAAACTTCGAGTTCTTTTATCTTGGTTTTAATATCTTGCAAGAGCATCGGGAGAGCATTGTGAGGTTATCCATTTAGCATCGGGAGAGTTAAGTATACGAAAGAGATAAAAGCGCGTTCTCTAGTTTATAGTTGAACCATCTCGTGCTTAGGGATAAGGCGAGGTTAAGTGGCTAAGGAAGAATTCATACACATCGGTGTTCATCCTTCGATTCACGCCGGGAGGTATCATCAAAGACGTGTTCATCGACAGACTTGTGCCTAGGGATAGGGCAAGGCAGATCTGGGATTCTTGCCAAACTTGAAGTACGGAGTTGGAGTGTCTGCTGCCGCGACTGCCAACGGACAGACGTCGCGACAGGTGCTGTCGGCGACGGGAGCGACGACAGAACTGGAGATCCTAAGCAAATCAATACCTGCACTACCGAGCAATTCAATACCAGCCCATTCTCTCTATCTTGATAACTCAATCCTTTTATTTAGGTTTTTATTTTATTATTCTCGTGACAATCTTCTAAACAATTTCCTTTACTTCGTGCAGTAAATCAAGGTGAAGTCATTAGCCCAATCCCTGTGGAGACGATATCCGATACTTCGTATCACTTTACTACTTGCGTCGTGTACACTTGCACTACAATTGCGATAGACTATTTTACACGCAACAAGTTTTTGGCGCTGTTGCCGGGGATTGGCAACATAACTACATCTTTCTTTTATTGCACTTTTTGCTTTTATTTTTATTTTTGTTTTCGTTTTTATTTTTAGTTTTCTTTAATTTTTATTTTTTTCAACTCTTGCTTTTCACGAGGTTCTCTTGTTTATGCGCAGATCGAAAAGAGGCGAAGATCCTGAGTATAAGTTAGATCCGGAAATCGAACGATCATTCAATCTCAAGAAACAGATTCGCCACCTTTTAGACAGGAACGAATACCTTGAAGAACAGCTAGAGCAGATGGCCCGTAACCAGCCTGCTGGAGGAGACATACCGCCTGTCGGCGACCCGCCTGGGGCAGATAGACAACGGTCATGTCGTGACTACATGCTGAACGATCATGTAGAGCTAGAGACCACGCTGGCGGATATTGATGTTGACAACTTCGAGCTTAAGCCTGTCATGTTTAGTATGATCAGCAACGCCGGGCAGTTTAGTGGTTCTGCGACAGAAGATGCTAGGGAGCATCTCAAAACGTTCCAGGAGATCTGTGGTTCGTTTAGGCTGCCAGGAGTTAGTCCGGAGATACTGAGGCTTCGGTTATTCCCCCATTCATTGAGGGATAGAGCTAAAACTTGGTGGAATAAACTTACACCGGGTTCCATTATGACTTGGGCAGATCTAACTCGTGAATTTTTATCTCGTTTTAATCCTTCGCATTTATCTGAGCGATTACGTAACGAAATTGCTACTTTTCAACAGGAAGATGACGAGCCGATGCACGAGGCCTGGGACAGATTTACTACTCTTCTTCGGAACTGCCCAATGCATGGATTCCCTGTCTGGAATCAGGTAACTAAATTCTATAATGCTGCTAACTTACAAACCCGCATTCGCATTGATTCTCCAGCAAATGGACTATTATTGGATAAAGATCCGGACGAGGCATTGCAAGTTCTGAAAAATCTAGCCAAGAATGAGGAGCAGTTTCCGACAGCTAGAAGAGGAGGTAAACGGGTACTTGCTGTCAAGGACTATGAGGCCGACAACACTATGAAATCTCAGGTAGCATTCCTCACTAAAGCCATGAAACACTTATTGAATGAAGAGGACTTACGAGGATTTGCTGTCGAGGAAGTTTGTGCTACTTGTGAGGGAAATCATAGTAGGGATGAGTGCCCTATAAATATAGAAGAGGGAAAATATGTTGGAAATTACAAGCCAAACTACAATTCCAACAACTACAACCCTAATTGGAGGAAAGATCCCAAATTTTCCTGGAGTAACCCTAACAATGCCCTAAATCCGCAAGCATATAATCAGAATCAGGGGGGTCCTAGATTGTTGACGCGACAGCAACTGCAGCCGCAGAACCTGCCGCCGCAGCAGCAACAGCAGCCACCACCTGCCACAAGTAGTGTATTGGAACAGACTCTAGCCACCTTTATGTCTCAGACTGGCACGTATATGGAGAATATTAATCAGTTTGTCAAGAAGACGGAAACCTTTATGGATGAAACTAAGATGAGAATGACAAACCATGAAGCTACCTTGAAATCTCTAGAGACACAAATGGGTCAGGTGTCGCAGCATATTAAACCGAGGTAGAATGGAGGTTTCCCTAGCAATACTGAAAATGCTAGACCATCCCCACATGAGCGATGTAAGGCGATTACTACTAGGAGTGGGAAAAAGCTACCAGGGCCGGAAAAAGAAGCTGAAACAGAAAAGGAACTTTCCTTGGATAAACCTGTCGAGGAAGCTGCCCTGACAGGTGATAAACAGACTGCTGCCGATGAGCCTGTCACGACAGCAGAAGCGACAGAGGAGAAAAAAGATGATTATCATCCTCAGATTCGCATGCAGTGGGAAGGACGCATTGCTGATTATCGTCCCCCACCACCCTTCCCTCAACGGATACAGCAAGCTAAGCATGAATCTCAACTCAAAAAAATTTATGATATTTTTAAACAGGTTCATATTAACATTCCGTTGTTAGATGCTGTTAGGGAGATGCCCGGTTATGCTAAATTCCTCAAGGATGTCATGTCTAAAAAATCTAAACTTGGGGAATTTGAAACGGTAAGGATGCAAGAAGGTTGCATGAGTATTCTTCATCGGCAGCCACCCCAGAAAAAGAAGGATCCAGGGAGCTTCCTCATACCTTGCGTAATCGGCGATAAATTTGTGGGTAAGGCACTTTGTGATCTTGGTGCTAGTGTTAATCTAATGCCCAAATCTGTTTTTCAGAAATTAGGTATTGGCAAGGCGCGGCCCACGACAGTTACCCTACAGCTAGCCGACCGCTCTTACGTTCACCCCGAGGGAAAAATTGAAGATATTTTGGTAAGAGTGGATAAGCTTATTTTTCCTGCTGACTTTCTTATTTTAGATTGTGAGGCAGACGAGAACGCACCAGTCATCCTAGGGCGACCCTTCTTAGCCACGGGAAGATCATTGATTGATGTGGAGAAAGGAGAACTCACCATGCGCGTGAACGATCAAGAGATTAAGTTGAATGTTCTCCAAGCGATGAAACATGCTGATGGGGATGAGGAATGCAAGGCCATCAATGAGGTGACCTTTGATCAACCCTGCATCAGGTCGGCCTGCCGAGATATAAAATTTGGTCACTGCTGCGACAGCCACCTACAAGCCTGTCATGACAGTGACAACGACAGCGACGATGACAGCACCGACGACAGTGACTCCTCTGAGTCCGATACATCTGATACTGCAGGTCATGAGGAGATAAACTGGTTAAACCATCGTCCAGGTAAGTTATTCGAACCCTTGAATTACACTTCGGATAACCATTTAATCCAAAAGCCCTCTACTGTTGAACCACCTGTCTTAGAACTTAAGCCCCTGCTAGGGCGGCTTAAATATGCTTATCTTGGTTGTGATGATACACTGCCCGTAATCATCTCTGCTAAGCTGCCGCAGGAACAGGAACGACAGCTGATCGACATGCTGAGGCAGCATAAAAGGGCGATAGGATGGACAATAGCAGACATTCAGGGCATTAGTCCGGCAATCTGTATGCACAAAATCCTACTAGAGGAAGATCATAAGCCGACTATTGATGCCCAAAGGCGGTTAAACCTTGCGATGAAGGAGGTAGTGCGTAAAGAAATAATTAAATGGTTAGATGCTGGTATTATTTACGCCATCTCCGACAGCAAATGGGTAAGCCCGGTACAATGTGTTCCCAAGAAAGGAGGCATGACCGTGATAACCAACGAAAACAACGAATTAATCCCAACCAGGACTGTGACCGGTTGGAGGGTTTGTATGGACTATCGGAAGCTTAACAAAGCTACCCGAAAGGACCACTTTCCTTTACCCTTTATTGATCAAATGCTTGATAGATTAGCGGGTAAGCCTTACTATTGTTTTCTTGATGGTTACTCAGGTTATAACCAAATTGCTATTGCACCGAAGGATCAAGAGAAAACGACTTTCACATGCCCCTACGGAACATACGCATTTAGGAGGATGCCGTTCGGCCTCTGCAACGCACCTGCCACCTTCCAAAGATGCATGATGGCTATATTCTCCGACATGGTAGAAGACTTCCTTGAGATCTTCATGGATGATTTTTCCATCTTTGGAGACGATTTTGAGAGCTGCCTCGGCAACCTTCAAAAGGTACTTGAAAGATGTGAAAAAGCTAATCTTGTTCTTAATTGGGAAAAATGCCATTTTATGGTAGATGAAGAGATAGTTTTAGGCCATAAGATTAGCTGCCGTGGGATAGAAGTCGACAGGGCAAAAATAGAGGTCATAAAGAAGCTGCCGCCGCCAACCACAGTCAAGGGCATTAGGAGTTTTTTAGGGCATGCGGGTTTTTATCGGAGATTCATCGCTAATTTCTCGAAAATCACCAAGCCCCTATGCCATCTCTTAGAGCAGAACCGACCCTTTGACTTTAATGAGGAATGTACTGAAGCATTCAAGGTTCTGAAGGAAAAGTTAGTGACAGCCCCCATAGTACAGCCACTAAACTGGACACAACCGTTTGAAATTATGTGTGATGCTAGTGACTATGCTGTCGGGGCAGCACTTGGGCAGCGCAGAGACAGGTTGTTTCATGTCATATATTATGCCAGCAAAACATTGAATGATGCCCAAGTGAACTATACCACCACAGAAAAGGAGCTGTTAGCTGTGGTGTTCTCCATCGACAAGTTTCGTTCCTATATACTTGGGACGAAAGTAATAGTGCACACCGACCATTCTGCCCTCAAGTACTTATTTGCAAAGAATGATGCCAAGCCGAGATTGATACGGTGGATCTTGCTATTACAAGAGTTCGACCTTGAGATCAAAGACAAAAAGGGGACAGAAAATCAGGTGGCAGACCACTTGTCGAGGTTGGAGACGGGACAAAATCTACCTTTAGATGAGACACACATACTGGAGACCTTCCCAGATGAGCAGCTCTTTGTTGCCGCAATAGCTGTCGCGACAGCAATGGCGGCAGGTAAGTCTTCTAACCTTCCCTGGTATGCTGATTTCGTTAATTTTATTGTTAGCGG
This sequence comes from Hibiscus tridactylites, assembly GCA_958450335.1. Lineage (NCBI taxonomy): Eukaryota > Viridiplantae > Streptophyta > Magnoliopsida > Malvales > Malvaceae > Hibiscus > Hibiscus tridactylites. The sequence continues at coordinate 36,894,815 of OY288279.1, forward strand.
AATATTACCTTCTGATCTTACTTATCAAGCCAGGAAGAGGTTTCAAAATGATGTTAACATTATTATTGGGACGAACCTCTTCTTTTCAAAATGTGCGCAGATCAGATTATAAGGAGATGTGTACCACAAGAAGAACAAGAAGACATTCTCCATCACTGTCATGCTTCACAATATGGAGGACACTTAGGAGGCAATAAAACTGCTGCCAAGGTGCTGCAGTCAGGGTTCTACTGGCCGACATTGTATAAGGACGCACAGGAATTTTACAAGAACTGTGACAGGTGCCAGCGGACAGGTAACATCTCGAGGAGAAACGAGATGCCACTGCAAAATATTTTGGAAGTCGAGATCTTCGACGTCTGGGGGATTGATTTTATGGGACCTTTTCCATCTTCGTGTGGAAATCTTTACATCCTCCTAGCAGTGGATTATGTCTCCAAGTGGGTAGAAGCAATCGCAACTCAAAAGAATGATGCCAAAACGGTCCAAAAGTTTTTGCACAAAAACATCTTTTCTACATTTGGCATCCCTAGGGCAATTATCAGTGATGAAGGGAGACACTTTGACAACAGGGTAATTGCTGCCGCCTTGCGGAAATATGGTGTCAAGCACAGGATCGCGACAGCATACCACCCACAGACCAATGGACAGGCTGAGATATCCAATAGGGAAGTGAAGAACATTCTTGAAAAAATGGTTAAACCAACTAGGAAAGATTGGTCTTTGCTTCTGAATGATGCATTATGGGCATACAGGACAACTTTTAAGACTCCATTGGGAATGTCTCCCTTTCGACTAATCTATAGGAAAACCTGTCACTTGCCTGTCGAGATCGAGCACAAAGCTTATTGGGCAATCAAGGCAGTAAACATGGACTTGGACAAGGCAGGCCAGAAAAGGCTGTTAGATTTGAATGAGATCGATGAAATACGGACAATGGCCTACGACAATGCAAGGATTTACAAGGAAAAGACTATGAAGTGGCATGACAAGAAGTTGCTGCCACGACAGTTCTGCCCAGGGCAGCTTGTGTTGTTGTTTAATTCTAGATTGAAACTCTTTCCCGGGAAGCTCAAATCTAGATGGTCTGGCCCGTTCCAAGTGGTTCAAGTTTTTCCCCATGGTGCCATTACAATTCAATCATTAAAGGACGGGCACCAATTCAAAGTCAATGGACAACGCCTCAAGCATTATCAGGGGACTGAAGCCCCAGGAATACAGGAAGTGGTTACTTTAGGTGATGCCCCACAAGGCATCCCTAATTTAACCTAATTTTTATTTTTATTTCTATTTTATTATTAATATTATTTATTAGGAATTAGATTTATTTTATTCGAATAATGTTTTGTTTTTATAATTTCAGTTTTTAGGAAATAAAGGAGTCAAGTGAGAAAGAAGAAGTGGCCCAAGACCACCGCCCATCCACCAGCCCAATAAAGCCCATTTATGATAACCTGTCGTTTCAGCTGTCGGCGCAGACGGATTTGACAGGCTGTCAACAGGCTGACACTGCAGACGCAGAAGCGTGCGGCAGACGCACAGCAGACGCATAAATGCGTGTCAGACGCGTCAGACACGCTACATCCAATCTGCCGCCCCGTTATTCCCGCCTGCCGTTGCGGCATTAAATGGGCAGATACCCAACAGCTATATAACCCCGTTCTCCCTTTCATTTTCATCACTTCTGAATTTTTCTCTCTTGTTTTCTCTTCTAGTTTTATTTGTTTTCTTTCTTTCACAGCCTTTGCAACCAAAATGTCGTCGAGACAAACCCGTCGTACCGCTGCTGCCGCTTCCTCTTCAGCAGCAGCATCCCCCTTCGCCAACAAGGAACTATGGGAGGAGCGTGGCTTCATTTACAACAGAGATGCTCCCCATATGGGACTCCGGCCGTTCATTTTGAAGGCCATAACGACACAACTATGGGAGGACTTTGCCGAGCAGCCAGCAGAGTTAAATGATACTTTGGTCCGAGAATTTTACGAGGCCATCGACAGCAAAACGGCGACATCTGTCACCGTCCGAGGAGTGGAAGTACCCTTTACCGCCAACAGCATCAACCATACGTTCGGTCTCTTCTTTGGCCCCAATGATGATGCTCACCAACAATTTTGGGACACCTTCGACACTGCTGCCCATGATGCTGTCATGATGGAGCTGACAGAGGCTGGGACGACATGGACCACCAGCAAGAAGAACCCCCACTCCGTCAATAGGGCGCAGCTACTCCCTGAAGCAAAACTATGGAACACTTTCATCAAAAAGCGTATCCTGCCCTCGTCCCACCATACGACAGTCAACCGACAACGCTTGGCCCTCATTCACTCGATTATGCATGACAGGCCCATCAATGTGGGCAGGTACATGCGGGACATCATCCTTGATTGTGCCTTCCGCTTGGACTCACGACTCTGCCTGCCGTTCACCATCACCGCCCTCTGCCACTGTGCTGCCGTACCAGAGGAACCCTTCGACAAAATCAAAACGGCAGCGGCTGGACTGACAACAACATCTCCAGCCTCATGGAGGTCATAGTCGTATCACCCCTCAACGCTTTCGACCCAAATGCCCCTCCTGCTGATTCCGATGATGAACCTGCCACCGAACCTGCCCCAGAAGCTGCCGCCGACACCACTCCGACAGATCAGTCTGCCCACATCCTTGCTGCCATTCTAAGGGTAGAGGAGCGCCAAATGGGTTTGATGACTTTTATCCGTGACTTCTCAAATGCAACGGTAAATTTCATCACTAATACTTTACATTATTCGGATGTCATCTTCCCCACCTTCCCCTCCCATTATTTCCATATCCCCTCCCTACTCCCACACCACCTGTCTCTCCCCATACACATTTTACCACTTCCACACCATCCCCTGCCCCGACGGCAGTCTGCAGCCCTCTGGCAGACACCTCCCCTCGAGGAACCAAACGACCTGCCACTGATGACAGCCCTCTTCTCCGGAGGAATTTGGAGAGGGACTTTACGAGGGTGAAAAGAATTAAGCATGTGGCAGACAAGAAACGGCTGCCAAAAGCCACCAACACCAGCAGCTCTTGGGACAGCGGTAGCAGTTCCGATGTCCGGCTATTGGAGCCTTCTGCCCCTCAACCTGCCGATGAACCTACCTCTCCACCGGCCGATGAACCTGCTGATCAACCTGCTCCTGAACCTGCCCAGCCCCCTCCGCAACGCAGACGCCGCCATCAGATCCGCGTCAGCAGTAGCAGCGAGGACAGCGAGTGAAAATTTAAGTCTTTATTTTCCTCTTACTGCTGCCTGTTTTTATATTTTGTGATGTACTTTTTCTTTCTTTTATTTTTCATTTCATTTTGCATCGAGGGCTATGCAACCCTCGAGTTTGGGGGTGGCAACCCTCCATCTTTAATGGAGTCTTTAGCACATCTTTTTATTATTTGTGTCTTATTATTTATTTATTTTATCTATAAAAAAATATCAGAAAATTTAAAACTGTTGGCTTAAAACTGTGGAGTTAACTTACCTGTCATGATGGCTCTGTCGTGGCAGCATCTTTAGGACAGGTTAAGGAAAAGTTTAGAGCCTTTCTATAGTTCTGAAAAACTTAAACACTTTTGTGACTGTTATATTGCTTAGATTTCTTTTAGCCAAACTAGAATAGGAAGCTTAGAACTTGAATAGCCCCTAGAGGTGCCTAACACTGGCTCTAGGAAAGAAGTTTAGCAAAAGAAAATCAAAAACCTAGAGGTGCCCGAAACCGGCTCTAGGAAGCTAACTAGAGGTGCCCGAAACTGGCTCTAGTAAAAATTTAGCTTGAAAATAGAAGAAAATGAAGCATGAAAATGTGTCTTCAAGAAAATAAACTTTGGCATAAAAATTCGAGTTAAGAAGTTGAATATTCTAGTGAAACTAAGAGAGTCTTAGCATATAACTGTTCACAAGCATGCACACACTGCACGAGAGCTATAGGGAGATTCCGGACAGATCCTAATCTTTCCGACAGGATGCTGCTGCCATAGAGAATGATCGACAGGTAAGGGACAGTTCACTGTTTGAAGGCCAACACAAAAATTTTCATTTTTCTTTTAAGTCTTGATTGCTTGAGGACAAGCAAAAACTTGAGTTTGGGGGTGTGTTGAGTGTGTAAAAGTTCTATTATTTACACCCTTTTTAACCCATATTTCTACTGCATTCAAGCATCATTGCATTGCATTTATGTTAGTTTTCAATAAAACATCACAATTATATAAAAGGCACGGATTCTACTAAAAGATGGTGTATTTTGCAGGTAGCTGCCATGGTTGACGATGAAGGCAGGCGCAGGGCAGATAAGCAGGAAAGCTGAACTGGACAAGCAGCTGAAGAAAGACGAACCTGTCATGGACCTGTCGTGACAGCATGGTGACAGCAGACTTATGAAAAGGAAAAGTCAAGTGGACCTCGATAGATAGAGAAAAATCTGCTCGTCTGTCGTGTGAAAGCCAAATATTTTTCCAAGCCCCTGATCAAAAGATATGTCAAGCCAAAGCTCAAGGAGAAGAAATTCCTAAAAGCAAGGATGCGGCTGGAAAGTAGGAGACTTTAGAGATTTAGTCTTTATTAGAATCTTACTTTTAATTAAAGTTATAATCCTTGTTACCTTAGATAACTTGAGCCCAAAGCTTATATAAGGGCATAGATTTAACCTAGGGGCATAACCGATTACCCCATAACCGAAACAAAAACCCTGCCGTCCACCCGTCACCGACATGTTCTAAATTCCCCCCTAGGGCTACGGGTTGTTTTGTAAAGTAGTTGCAAGGGTTGCTTTGTTTTAGGATTTTTCAAGTTCAATAAAATAAACTTCGAGTTCTTTTATCTTGGTTTTAATATCTTGCAAGAGCATCGGGAGAGCATTGTGAGGTTATCCATTTACTTAGCATCGGGAGAGTTAAGTATACGAAAGAGATAAAAGCGCGTTCTCTAGTTTATAGTTGAACCATCTCGTGCTTAGGGATAAGGCGAGGTTAAGTGGCTAAGGAAGAATTCATACACATCGGTGTTCATCCTTCGATTCACGCCGGGAGGTATCATCAAAGACGTGTTCATCGACAGACTTGTGCCTAGGGATAGGGCGTTAAGTATACGAAAGAGATAAAAGCGCGTTCTCTAGTTTATAGTTGAACCAAACTTGAAGTACGGAGTTGGAGTGTCTGCTGCCGCGACTGCCAACGGACAGACGTCGCGACAGGTGCTGTCGGCGACGGGAGCGACGACAGAACTGGAGATCCTAAGCAAATCAATACCTGCACTACCGAGCAATTCAATACCAGCCCATTCTCTCTATCTTGATAACTCAATCCTTTTATTTAGGTTTTTATTTTATTATTCTCGTGACAATCTTCTAAACAATTTCCTTTACTTCGTGCAGTAAATCAAGGTGAAGTCATTAGCCCAATCCCTGTGGAGACGATATCCGATACTTCGTATCACTTTACTACTTGCGTCGTGTACACTTGCACTACAATTGTGATAGACTATTTTACACGCAACAACCAAAAAGTCAACTTTTCCCGAAAAGTCCTATTTTATGTTTTTCGACATCCTAAGTCCGATTTTGATGCCCGTTTTGAGAAATTCTAACTCGAAAGCCTCCGAATTTGTCTTTGAACTCGAGTTTGCTTATGTTTTTTTAATAATCAATTATGAGCAATGTGAATAAGGACTGAAAGTGGATTTTGTTTAATTGAAGGTCATATCCGCGTGGTTGTGGGATGTTGAATACGAGTTCGAGGGTATTCGAATGTCGTATCTTAAATCGACTGTTGTAGCTCGGAGTTAAGGTAATACATTACTACCCCTTGTATTCTTTATGTACATGTTGATAACTGGTTAAAGCATGCATGCTTATGATGAGTGTTTTGTGAACTCTGCTTAAGCCGAATTCGATACGGAAAATAAGTATGAGAGTCAATAAGAGTATAATACTCGGATAAGAATATTAATAGATCATGAATGTCGAAAGTGCTAATAATAATAATACAGTTAAATCTGAAACTCTATCAATGGTGTCTAAGAACCAATGTTCAGAATGCGGAGTATGAAATGTTTGATATGAAATTACGAAAATTCCCTTGCATAAGTATGACTAAACTACCCTTCTGATAAAGGAAATGACCTAAAATCTGCATTCGACCTGATTATACAATTTACACTACCCAATATGTATGTTTTAATGGAAAGACTTCGGCATCATTATGCAATACGTATGATACAAACTTGGATAATCCCTCAAACTCTGTATAACACATGAATGAGAATTTTCTAGAAATATTGTTGAAATTCTAAATCGATCCTTATGACAGTAATGCGTGAATTAAATGAGAATAATCGTAATGACCAAAAAGACGGTAATCCCTCGAGCACCGAAATGTCTGATTAATTTGAATGACGATATACCATCAAGTTCTGTAATGAATGAATCGTCTGTAAAGGGGCGGAGAGTTAGGACGCCTTAATCTCGTTTGAGTACGTGAATGATGGAGGTACCAAATGGAAATTCAGAAAGAAATGGTAGATTTACCTCAGTCTAAAATAACCAAATACCCTCCCGAGTTAATCGGTATCTATGTATTTGACGAAATTCTGGATTTGTTAATAAGACTTAAATAGCTAAGGTCCCGTTAAGTGTTGGGAAATACAGCACGTGTATGCCCATCGCTCACCATATCGATGTAAGGTAAGAAGATCTGCATAGATTGTATGTTCGATTACTCAAAGTTAAACCGTATAGTAAAGTATGAGGGCGACTGTTCAGACATACAATACAATCAGTGTTAAGTTCTGATGCACGCTAATTACTCACATCTGAACGTTGGTAAGTATAATAAATTGTTAGAGCCCCTAAGAATTAATATTTTCGTTCTGATATGATTGTGCCATAGTATAAAATTTGTCATGACAGACAAATAACTAAAAGGCCTTGTTAGCCTAAATAATCGGAACATCACTGAAAATATCCGATAACTTAAAAGACTTTAATTTAGAAATTCTTGGATGTCCGGTTAGAAAACTAATGAGCAAATAGGATACCCGAGTTCTGTGAACCATTGCTTATTCAATGTTGGTATAATTACCTGAATGTCCATGAACATCGAAATGACTATAATGCCCTTGTATGCTTAAATGACTAAAGTACTCATAATATATCTGAACTTTCTAAGATCTAGATGTATCAATTCTTGAATACATGATATGAATCGTTTTACTAACATCTTTCTAATAGGGACCTTGTTTCAGAAATTCGTTCAAATTATCAAAAGTTTAATGTGTCCTCTTCCGTAAATGTCAAGTATCTCCAAGAAATGATCTGTCCCACCTAGTGTTGTTCCATGTGTGATATATTCGGTTGAATGGATTGTATATTTATTTAATCATGAATAATATTATGTTTGATGAACTTGATATATGATGACATTCTCTGCCTACCTGATATATGTCTGCTCAATCTGTATACTTGGTATGTGATCGTTTAATCTGTGATGGTATTGTCTGACTGTTTGACGAATTTGTTAGCATGATCTGTTAGTTTGACTAATGATGGTACAATCTGTTCGCATGATGAATGCTGAAAATGTATGTTCTGCAATAGTATGTCCATTTATCTGTCAAAGCATGAACTTCTATTTCTGATACTCTGAATAGAATATGTCTGTTACATGTATTATGTTACTTATGTCTGAAATCTGATTATCGATTGTCATCTGGGGTATACTGTTGGGTTATGATATGAAGTCTCTGTCGGTACGGCCCTAATCAAGCTGGTAAATCCTTATGGACTCAAGGTCTCCCCTTGAGTGGCACCTACGCCCATCGGGCCTAGGGTAAGTCCTTATGGACCTAAGGCATCCCCTTAGGTGGCACCTATGCCCATCGGGCCTAGGGTAAGTCCTTATGGACTCAAGGTCTCCCCTTGAGTGGCACCTATGCCCATCGGGCCTAGGGTAAGTCCTTATGGATGCAGTTCTGGGGGACTGCATATTGGTGTAAGGTTGGAGGGTAGTTACTAGTAAACCTTAGTATGTACTTGAGCATTTGCATTGAAATGTTATGTGTTCTCATGATATGATTGGTATGCATCTATGCCTGTTTGATATGCACCCATTTGGAACACACTAGGCGCTAAACTCTTTGTTTCCATCTTCGTAATCTATTAGCTTAAAAAATTCCTGTTTGTTACTCGATGAATGAATAAAGAGCCAGTACTGTTATTCTCAAGTATAACGTTACCCTTAAATAGCGGAAGAGAAATGAAGACAGTTATTGCTTGGAACATCATGAAAATGTTATGCCTACCATGTATCTGCATGAGCTTATAGCATCTTTTGGTAGTTCTGTATTATTGAGCTTTTCCAAGCTCACGTTATTTTTACCATCGCAGGTTAAAGGATTATAGCATGATAATGTTTGACATCAATGTTCGGAGTTCCCTCGGCGTTGCCTCTAGAGTACGGTACTGTATAGTTAGTGGGCATGTATGTCATGTAAGTCATGCATGTCACGAATTGTTTTGTGATAGAGTCTGTAAAACATTTTCTGAAATTCTTGTTAGGTGTTTAAATGATTTTCTAAAATAGTATTTTAAACAAAAGTTGTTTTACAGTTTAATAAGCGTTTTGAGGACATAAAAATGTTTTTATGTGTATTTTTATTGTGGGTCGCTCTTGTGACCCTAATGTGACTTCCTAGGATCCGTTGTAACACATAGGCGGGTCTAGGGGGGTTACACTCAGGGTCTGGCGAGCCCTACGTTTCGCCGTCATTTTAAGAATTTTGTTAGGTTTCATGACCCTCAAGTGGTAGCTTTGGAGGAACCCAAAATAAGTGGGGGAAGGGCAGATAAAGTTTAAACCAATTTTGGTTTTCCCAATTCTTTTCGTGTTGAAGGGCATGATTTCAGTGGAGAATCTGGCTTCTCTAGAGAGATTCTGTTTTGGTTAACGTGGAATGTATCTCAAACCATTTCATAGACTACCAGATCTTTATGTTCAGATCATCGAGTTGGTTCCATTTCACAATGATTTATGCGAGCCCAAATGTTTCTGCACGCAGATGTTTGTGGAACCATTTGGGGACTCTAAACCCTGGGAGTGCTGTTGTTTGGATATTGGGAGGGGATTTCAACTCTACTCTTTCTAGTGATGAACGTTGTGGTGGATCTAGTATAAGTTCCAGGGTAAATGCTATATTTTCAAATTTTAACTTCAATCAAGGCCTAATTGATGTTGGCTTTATGGGTCCCTGTTTCACATGGAGTAGGGGAAATTTGAACAAACACCTTGATCGCTTTCTTATTAATGAAGTGGTTGTGCAAAGGTTGTCGTTTTTAGTCTTTCATTTGGAGCAGCTGGGATTGGATCATAGACCTAGCTTATTTCAGCCAACGCTGTGTAATCAGAGGAAAGCACAACAATTGTTCAGTTTCTTAGCTTGTTGGCAAGATCATCCAGAGTTCACTGAGCTGTTGGCTTCTTGTTGGGATTTGAACCGTGATATTGTTTATAACATTGGGGTTTTTAAATCCAAGTTAGAGGTATGGAATCAAGAGGTGTTTGGTCATATTATTCAAGAGAAAAGATGACTTATGGCTCAGATATCTGGCATTGATAGAATGATTGAAAGTGGAAACTATGTTTCTCTCACCCACTTACGCGGTAAGCTTACTAGCTGTCTGGATGAGATCGATGCTGAAAATGAGGAGATTCTGTGGTTCCAAATAGCAAGAACTAAATGGTTAGCACATGGTGATTGAAACACATGATATTTTCATGCGTGCACGATGTGTCGTCGTAAAAGGAATGTAGTTACCACACTTAAACTACCTGATGGAAATTGGAGTACGGATCAGGATGTGCTACGAAGGCTAGCGGTGTCATATTTCAGAGAGTTGTTCACAGCTCCACCAGACATGGCCAAATTCTCATTTGATACAGCCCAATCCCGCTCAATTCTACCCAAAGAAACACAAAAATGTTGGATGAATCTAAGTTTCTCACCCAAATTTGGTATTGAAAGAACACGTGTACACCATTATTGGCCAAAAAGAGCTTCACGGGGATCATGTTTCTTCTGATATCGCTGACATCAGCGATGATGTCAAACCCCACACACCTATAAATACTAAGAGAGAAAGTGTGTCGGGGATCATTAACAATTACCTACCAAACTTAATTACCATCATTATTAAAACTAATAAAATAATAAATATATTAAATAAAGGAAGAGAGAGAGGGTTACTTTGGGGAATTTGACCGGCCATTGAATCGTCATCGTGGAAGCTGAAGAGCCGCCAAGGCCCGATCGCAACCGTGGAAAGCTGAAACGCCACCGCAGGGATGAACTATCACTGTTAGAGCTTGACCTTCGTCAGATCGCCGTAAAAAGGTTTATTCTTTTCGATTTAAGTTCCCTGCAAAAACAGAAACAATATGTTAATTTTATATACAAAACAAAAATGGAAACTCAAATCTGAAAAGATCGATTGCCGAAATAGTTCGTTAGAGGTTCGAGTTTGGGTAGATTAGGTTATATCGGGTGAAGTTCGGGCTAGATTCTAATGAATCAGGGTAGATTTATGGTTTTAAGGGTAAAAATCGAATTTTTAGGGTTTTTAGGGTTCGATTAGTGACGACGGATGGTGGCTGGTAGTCGGAGTGGTGGCCGACATTCATCTCGCGGTGGCCGACGAACAACCAAAGGTGACCAGTGAACGGCAATTGAGGATCAAATGGAAATTAATAAAGAACAAGGGTTGGTTTTTGCGATGAACTTGAGGTTTGATTTGTTTTTAGGTTAAATTATGGGTTTCCTTTCTTTGTGGTAAGAGAAAAATTGAGAGAGGGAGTTGAAGAGAGAGAGTGCGGAGTGGATAATGAACGAGTCAACACGGTCCAAGGTTTTTATACTCGAGTCAAAACGGTGTCGTTTTGGCATCGGGTTGGGAGGCTAAGTCGCGCTTTTCTAAAATGGGTCGGACATGACTTCAAATGTCGGTTGATCTCTCCTAGAATCACCTCAAGAAGGTGTTAATCCTTCCAATGAGTGTAGCTCTGATACCAATTGTTGAGATGATCATTCAAATCCAAATGGCCAAGAGAGGATGAATTGGCTATTAAAAAATTTAAAGGAGCAAGTAGGAAAGTTAAATTGAAGGAGAAGAGATTTATAGTGGTTCAAGCTTCTAACAAGTTCTACATCCACTACCTTAGCTCTCACTAAATATTTTCAAACAATTCACTACTGAATTCGTCCCCTTTTCTAGGCTTAGGAGAAAACCGTTACAAGACAATCAAGCTTTCTACCCAAAGCTTGATTAAAGTCACTCTTTACAAGAGAAGTTGTTAGCAAATGAAAATAAACCTAAAAAAGGTAAAATATTTTCCCCAATTACAAGTGCATTTTCCCCAATCTTGAAAAAGAAAATACAAATGAATTACACAAGATGAGTACAAGGGTTTGACTCAAAAAATCTCAAAGAGATTGGATTTTTTCGTGAATGCTTCTCAGTTGATGAATAGTTTTTGTTGTAGCTTTTAAGTCTTGCTTTTATACCCCTTATTGATTTCTAACCGTTTTGGTAGCTGAGATCATAAATAGATTTGTTGGAGACAATTTTTCCCGTAATAAATGCACTTCTGGTGTAGGGTGTATGGGTACACGAGAGCCTCATATTGGTACCTGTAAGATAGAAACTAGCCGCTGCAAGAGTAAATGCAGGGGCCTATCGATACGTGAGAAGGCGTATAGAAACAGTCTTAGTGTAAAATGGGGGTCGTATCGAAATGGCTGGACATTATCGATAGGATTTTTGCTCACTGGAATTTGATGAAAAAGTCTTGAGAAGAAGGTATCAGTACGCTTGCCAAGGTTGCCCTATATATATTATACGAAGGCTCTTTTCTGCAGATTGGCTGGACATATTGGTCGGGTTGTGCGTGTGGATTATAACACGCAAGAAGGGGAGCGTGGAAAATTCGCTCGCCTTGATCTTATTGTAGATTTGAATAAACTGTTACTTCCGTGCATTGGTATTGATGGTTTTATTCAGAAACTTGAGTATGAAGGCTTACAATAGATTTGCTTTGAGTGTGGAGTATATGGCCTTGCGAAAGAAGGGTGTCCTTCCCTTTGTAAGGACACGGTGGTGGAAAAGGACATGGGTTTGAATACTCTTGAGAGTGCGATGGAACTGGAACCTTCATCGTCGGCCCCGTATGGTCCTTGGATGGTAGCGACTAGTAGAAGGCGTCGCCCAAGTACTACAACAAGTCGCTCTCAAGCTTCTAAGCCGGTCGCGGACAGCAAGTGGGGCTCTAGATTCTCGATTTTGGAGAAAGGTGATATCCTTCAGGGTATAGACATTACTCTTACAAATCATGATGGTTCGAAGCAAAATTCGAGGGAATCTCGTTTGAGCGACTCCCTGCAGGTCTCGAAGGGTGGGCCAAGTGTGACACAATCGTTTGTTAAAAACGCATCCTATCTTGCGTCGAACCCAGAAAAGAAGAAGAATGGTGATGGTCCTACGGTACAAGAAATTTTGAAAGTGGCCATGATTGATAGAGAATCCACAACAGTCATGGCTCATTCGCCAGTTTTAAAACAGGCAACAACTAGTCGTGTTCACGCAACTATTAGTATCCTAGAAAAAGGTATGGGAGTACAAGGATCTACTGGGGTCAAAATTGGCAAATCAAGGTCGACGAGAAGTAAATCAAACAAGGAAAACTCAACGCAAAGGTTGAAAGTTTGTAAATAGAATGAGGTTCGGAGCTTGCAACGACCAATTCTAGGGGAATGGATTCGTAATGTGGATAGTCACTTGGTGAACATTCGCCAAGATGCTTCAAGCCCCAAAGGTGACCCGCCTGATGACCGCTTAGTTGTAACCAAAGACCATTCTTTGTATGAAGATGAGATGGTTGAGATGTATAGCTTGAATGGTATGATTGAGGCAATTGTTCGTGACAACACTGGCTCTGGGGAAACCATCTAGGTTCCGCTGGTATGTCGTTCCTACATTATCCCTATTTCTTTATGTCTAAAATAATGTTTTGGAACTGCCAAGGCATAGCTAGTATTCTTTTCCGGAGGCATTTCAGGTCTTTTGTCCGGAAAAACCGTCCAAGTTTGGTTGCTTTATTTGAACCACGTGTAAGTGGGATCGGGGCTGATCGAGTGATTACTAAGCTGGGGTTTCCTAACTCGTTTAGGGTTGAGTCTCATGGTTTCAGTGGAGGTATTTGGATCCTTTGGGATTATTCGGTCGTGGTTGAGATCTTGCACATATCAAATAAGTTTGTGAATGGTAAGATAAGTCTTGTTTCTTCGTCATGTTGGGTTCAATTTACAGTTGTCTACGCAAGTCGGCAAAAATCTAAAAGGAAGGTACTTTGGCATCATCTTCATGATCTTGATCCGGACATATCTACACCTTGGGTGCTTGGGGGAGATTTTAACGTCATTTTGAATTCTGAGGAACGTCACGGGGGTATATGCACCGAGAGAAGAGGTAGTCGACTTTTTGCAGACTTTATTTTTGAGAGCGGCTTCGTAGATCTGGGTTATATTGGTCCACCATTTACTTGGTCACGAGGGAACCTTCATCAAAGAATAGATAGGTGCTTAGGAAATTCTACTTGGTTCACCCGTTTTGCAAATTCATCAGTCAATCACCTTGATCGTTTGGGCTCGGATCACAGTCCTTTGTTGTTAGCCCTAGAGGACGCAGCCTCTAATGATTCCCATCGCCCTTTCTGATACTTGGCCGCTTGGCAATCCCACCCTCATTTCCAGGATTTTGTGCGATCTGTTTGGCATAGTGATGTAAATTTTGAGCAGAATATATATGAATTTATTGATGGGGTGAAACTCTAGAATTTTAGGTTTTTGGTCACATTGGTCAGCGGAAACGAAGTATTTTTGCTCGTATTCGGGGTATTGGCAAGGCGCTACTTATGCGACACTCAAATTCTTTAGTTCGACTAGCCCAATCATTGCGCAAGGATTTAGAGGTGGTTCTTGAGCAAGAGGAAAGCCTATGTCGACAAAAGCCTTGCACAGAATGGATCTTGCTTGGCGATAGAAACACACGTTATTTCTATGTTTCGACAATGGCAAGGTGTAAAAGGAACACTATTTCTGCACTACAGCGTGATGATGATTCCTAGTGTTCAAATCCTGAGGAACTTGCGGACACGGCTTGAACTTTTTTCATGTCCTTATTTTCCACGTTCGGCGTTAATGGACATACATAGGGATTACGGGGTTGTTTCTGGTGATAAGAATTGAAACTAATTACATGTTGAGCTTGCCAATTTCTGATGAGGAGATACGTGATGCGGTCTTTGGGATTGGTCCTTTCAAGGCACCATGTATATATGGGCTTCATGCTACTTTCTTTTAGAAAAATTGGTCTATTGTGGGGGCATCTGTTATCCAGTATATTAGACAAATATTCACTTCTGGTTTGATCCCGGTGGATTTGAGCAAAACACTTGTCCTCTTGCCTAAGATGGAGTTACCAGTTAAAATTTCCCAATTCCGGCCTATCGATTTATGCAATGTTATGTATAAGGTGATCACAAAGATTATAGTGAGTCGCCTGAAACCTTATTTACCCAATTGGATTTCTAAGAACCAAACGAGATTTGTTATGGGTAGATCCATTATTGATAATATTGTCATCGCACAAGATGTAATTCATTCGATGCGACACAAGACTGGTCGTAAAGGATGAATGACTATTAAAATTGACCTTGAAGGCATATGATCGGCTTAAATGGAGTTTCGTTGATGACACTCTGCTGGATCTTGGTATTCCCGACTCTCTTCGCTTCCTTATTATGAATTGTATCTCTTCTGCCTCTATTCAAATCTTGTGGAATGGTTCAACGAACGAGGCTTTTGCTCCATCTCGGGGTATTCGTCAAGGCGACCTTTTGTCCCCGTATCTGTTTGTCTTATGCATGGAAAGGTTTGCACATTTGGTTCAATGTTCGTTGATGTCTGGTCTCTGAAAATTGTTCTGTTATTCTAAAGCGGGCCCGGGTATTTCTCACCTTTTCTTTGCCGACGATCTTGTCCTTTTTGCCGAAGCTTCAATTGAGTAGGCAAGTCTTATTCGGTCTACTCTCGAGGTTTTTTGCTCTTGTTCGGGATATAAAGTTAGTATCGCCAAGACTAATTTATTTTTCTTGAAGAATGTTATTAGGGAGGTTCGTCATTTGATTAGTGTTTTCTTGGGTTTTTCGGAAGTTTCAGATCTTGGCAAATATCTAGGAGTTCCACTTATTCATCAGTGTGTAACAGCTGTAACTTATCAGTACTTGGTGCAGATGGTGAAGCGGAAGCTTAGTGGTTGGAAAGAGAAATCTCTCTCTTTGGTCGAGCGTATCACGCTAGCTAAGTCAATTCTGACGGCTATTCCTTCATACACTATACAATACACCCTTCTACCGAAATCTACATGCCTTGAATTAGAACAGTTATTTCGCCGATTCATTTAGGGTATCACTTCGGATCGCGAGGGTGTTAATCTTGTTCGCTGGAAGGTTGTATGCCAACCTTTATCTCATGGAGGTCCTGGATTTCGAAAGCTTGCTGCTCAAAACGAGGCTTTACTCATGAAATTGGCGTTCCAATTGGTAGCCAAACCAAATGCACTATAGGTATGTTTCTTACTCACGAAGTACAAATGTCTTGAGACACTCCCGCCATCTTTGTGTAATCAAAATTGCTCACGTGTCTGGAAGGGCCTTAGCGTTGTATGGGAAATGGTCCGTCACAATGTGACTCGAATCATTAGAAATGGTACTCATGTCGACTTTTGGTTTGATAATTGGATCCCAGCTCTTGGCCCGTTGGTTGCCTATGTCATGGCCCCGTTGGTTGCCTATGTCACGGCCCCGTCTTATGCCCAGTTTATTTCTACATCAGTGGCGAGCATGTCTGATGATCACGGGAACTGGTTGTGGCCATTATTCCAACACCTTTTACCATCATAGGTGTTGCTGCATGTCGCGGCTTTAAAAGAGCCATCTCTAGCCTTGCCGGCGGATTCTTTTGGATGGAAGGGTGAGGCATCGTTGCGCTTTTTAGTTAAATCCGCGTACTCAATGCGAATGGCGTCCAATGTTGAGGATTCTAATAAGGTTTGGAGTCTTGTTCATAAGTTTAGGGGACTCCAACGAATTAAAATTTTCATGTGGTTAATTTGTTGCGGTAAGTTGACGACCAATGCCGAAAGGTTTAAACGCCATTTTGCACAGGATAGTCGTTGCTCTCTCTGTCAGGTAGATATTGAAGATATTGACCATGTTCTCAGTTTATGTCCCCCGGCATACTCAGTATGGCACCAATTGATTCGCTCGGATAGACTTGAGTTGTTCTTAACTGTCAACATCAAGAGTTGGATTCAAATTAACCTTGCTAATTCAAAACTTTTGTGCAAAACACGAAAGATTGGGACATCTTTTTTGGCGTAATTATTTGGAACCTTTGGCTCCAAAGGAATGATATGGTTTGTGATAACCCCCTAGATGAATCAGAATCCATCTTATGTCGCAGTTTGAGATTGGTGCAGCTACAATGTGTTGCTGATCGCACTTTGAAACTGGGTTGTTTCCATGGCAAGTCTGCAATTCCTGGTTCCCCCAAATGGTTTCCTCTTGAATTCGGGTGAGTCAAGATGAATACGGACGGGGCCTGCTCGTTTGGTGAGAACTGTGTCGCGTGTGGGGGGTGCTGCGCAACTACACGGGGCAATGGCTCTTGGGTTTTAACAAATCTTTAGGTATATGTTCCCCTATCATGGTAGAGATTTTGAGCGTGTTTCAGGGTATATTATGTGCATGAAATGGGGATGGTGCAACGTCATCTTCGAGATGGATAGCCTCGAGGCCCTATCATTGATTTTGGA
Source organism: Hibiscus tridactylites (assembly GCA_958450335.1). NCBI lineage: Eukaryota > Viridiplantae > Streptophyta > Magnoliopsida > Malvales > Malvaceae > Hibiscus > Hibiscus tridactylites. The sequence goes on from OY288279.1 coordinate 36,911,749, forward strand.
TTATCGACAGGACCTCATGGAAGGTGTTTTGCTGGAAAATATACGTATGATGCAATCACGGGCTTGGACTATCCATTTTCAGCATGTTCTACGATCTGGTAACATGGTGGCTGATACCCTGCCAAGATGCATGATTCCACCTCACTCTCGGTACAAATTTTCCATTTAGCTCCTCCTTGCGTGGATGAGATGTTACAGGCGAACTCGATCGATGTTCTTGACTTACCTAGAGATTAGTTGGCCACCATAGCACATACATGTTGTCTAGTTGTGTCCTTAGCATTGTTTTTTATTCCTTATGGCTTTAGTTATCTTGGTATTTTCTTAGGTTTTTGGTTTTTTAACCTTCATCTTGTAATACAATTATGGGTACTCTTTTCTCCACTTAGGTTTAAGGAGGTTTTTAATGAGACCCATGTACATATCGCTATTTTTACCAAAAAATTAACCCAGTATTAGACCAGCTATAAAAAATAAAAAAATATTTGTTAAATCTTAACTAATATTGTCATAATAACGTTTTAAAGTTTTTGTATTATTTTATAAATTCTTTAAATAAAAAAGATTCAGACGCTATTATTAAGAATTGAACAAACACCCAATTGATTATTATTTACCTGGTGGTTGGTAATAATGTGGTGGATGTTTCGCAGACGCCATTCGTGACAATCCACATTTAGCAGCTTTAGGGTAAAATACGACAATAGCGTGATGGGTGAATTCAGAATTTCACATGTCATGTTGAAGCACCTAAAATGATAGTTCCCAACATAAAAGGGCAAAAGAATTCCGGTACATAAAATAAATACGGGATAAATTATTCACTTATTTTGGTATTGAGCCTTGAAAGTTGGGTAAATACTACAATATAAGAAGTATGTTCTTTTAACAAACTAGCCGAGTGTACATCCCGAGACTAAATGACAGTAGGCCTCACTCAATGCTTTTTTATCGTATTATGTATGACGGACAAATCTTATCTTCATCAATTACATTTCACTACACAATTAACACTATGGGTAATGTTATGACTATTACATTATTGTAACGCCCGGGGTTTGGGGTCGGAAGATAACCGAGTTTGGTTAAACCAATTCGAGTTAATTTAATTGAAAGAAAATATTTTTAATGGACTAAAAGGGTTTTTATTGAATAAGGGCAAAATGGAAATTTTGAATAAAAGAAATGAAGAAAAGATTTTGAAAAACTATCACCTTCTCCAAAATCCTCTTTTTCATGTAAAAACCCCTCCTAAACCCCATTTCACTATTCCATTGATCCTAACTCTTCATCCAAGCAAGATTTTTCAAGGTAATTTCTTCTTTGCTTAGATTTTTACATATTTGACTTGTACTCATTGAAAACTTTCCTTTAAACTCATTAAAATGCATTTTTGGTTTTGGGTTGGAGAAATGAGTATTTTTCATAGGATTATCGTTTGGGTCTTTTGATGCCATGTTTAAGGGTGTTTTTAATCTTGTTTTGGTGTCTTAAAAATGCTAAAATAGTGGCTAATAGTAGGAAACCCAAAATGAGTCTAAAAATGAGATTTTTGGGTTGAAAAGGTAGAGTTTTTAGCTTAGTTTTGGGTTGAAATCGTGGCTGATGGTTCCTTTTTTGTTGGGGGATGTTTTTAGACAATATTTGGTGTGTTTTGATGTTTGGAAATGATGGGTTTAGCTTGGGGTTTCATTATAACGAATTTGAGTGAAGTTTGGGTTGAATGTCGATGTGTTTTGTTGCAAGATTTTTGAGTTTTGAGTTGCTGCTATGTTTGTGGGTATATTAGCATCCCAATGATCTGTTTTGGATTGCATAAAGTAGAGGGAACATATTTGCGCTTCGTGGACGTGAATCCGGGTAGTTCGGAAGCTTGAATCGGGGATTCGGCTATTGTTTGGGCTCTATCGGTGAATGGTAATGTTTTGAAGCTTTAAAATGATTCAAAGGGGTTTTCTTGGGGGTTTGGGTCGAGCCTTAAGGGCTAACCTAAACCCAAGTGTAAGTTTGTCTAATTTTGCCATGTTTCGTTAATTGTTGGTGTGTGCGGATATTCGTGTTGTTATGTGAAATGTGGACTGCTTTTACTCCCTGTTTTAATGTTGTTGTATTGTCGTAGTTGATGTCAAGCCTCATGTGATGGTTAGTCATTGTGTATGGTGATGTGTAGTCCCACCGGTAGTGACTAGTAGATGAGTACGGTGATGTGTAGTTGCACCGGTAAAATGGTAGTTATTGTGTATGGTGATGTGTAGTCCCACCAGGGATGGTTGTGCATGTGCAAACCATGTTTCGTTTATACTTCCATTTCATTGTATCTCTTTCTTAAGTGGTTTCATTTTTAAAACTAAGATATATGTTTTGAACTGCATTGTTGTTATATTTTAGAGCTCCGCTCACTAAGCTTTTAAGCGTACGCTCTCTTTTCCAACAATGCATATCGTTAGAGGCTCCGGGAGGCAAGTGAGCAAGGAAGGAGTTCTTAGAGTTCTTTGCTAGCTTGAAGTATGGTTTTCTTAGTTGTAATAATACTTATGCAATGTGAATGTGTGAAACCTATGTTTGATTTTTATATAATTAAATCTTTAAGGATTAAATTGAAAAACTTAAAATAGTTTTATAAGTCCCTCAATAAGTTTTAAATCACCAACACTTTAAAACTGATTTGAAAAACTCAAACTCAAAATATTTTCTAAGTGTTCCAAGGCCAAACTATTGAAAAACGTCCAGGTGTATCGATACGCGTCCAGCCGTATCGATACCTTTTTAACAAAGTTGGCTACTGGAGGAACACGTTTCGATACGCTCTTCAACCGTATCAATACGCTCCTCCGTAAAAGTCTAAATGAGTTTGAATGGCGTACCGATACGACTTCACCCGTAAAAGTCTAAACGTCCAGGTGTATCGATACGCATCCAGCCGTATCGATACCTTTTTAACAAAGTTGGCTACTAGAGGAACACATTTCGATACGCTCTTCACCCGTATCGATACGCTCCTCCGTAAAAGTCTAAATGAGTTTGAATGGCGTACAGATACGACTTCACCCGTATCGATACGGTTTGAATGAATTTTTAAATCAAGTCGGTTTAAATATTTCGAACGTTGGTGTCAGTTGGTTAGGTAACAAAATTTTAAATTGGTAGTTGACCCGTATCGATACGGTAAACCCTCGTATCAAAATGGAAACTTCCAGTCAGCTAAGTCTAGAAAAAGGTATCGATACGGTCTTAGCCGTTTCGATGCCCTATACCGATACGCTTACATGCGTTTCGATACCCCTTATTTATTGCACACAACGACTCTTTCTTTTCTAAGACAAGTATCGATACGGCTCCCCGTATACCGATACGGATTGCTGCAGAAGTGCATTTATGGTGGTGAGAGAGGGTTCCAACGGCTCTATTCAAGTTCCCAACCACCCAAACAGCTAGAATTAATAAAGGAGGTATAAATTGAAGTCCTTTGAAGGTCAGCAACAACGATTCAACCCACGAGCATCATCAAAGCAAAAATCCAAACCCTTGAGCTATTCAAAGTCAAATTCTTGTACCCAACTCAAGTGTGATTCAATTGTCAATTTGTATTGTGAGTTTGGGGTTATTGAAATTGTAATTGGGTAGACAATTATCCATTGAGAGGAATCATTTGAGTTTACCACAATCTTTCTTTGTAATTTTAGTGGATTAAGCTTTGGGTAGAAAGCTTAATCGAATTTGTAAGGTTACCTCCTCATCCAAGAAAAGGGGAAGAATTCAAGTAGTGAATTGGTTGAAAATCCTTAGTGGGAACTAAGGTAGTGGATGTAGAGTTCATTTGGAGAACTTGAACCACTATAACTACTTGTGTCAATTTTATTTTTCACTCATTTCTTTCCACCAAAATTTTAATTGCTAATTCACCCCCTCTTGGCCATTTGCAATTGTTCGATCAACTCAACAATTGGTATCAGAGCTACACTCATTGGAAGGATTACAACCCTCTTGTGTCGATTCTAGGAGAATTTGATCAACAACAAGTCAAGCAATGGCATCCACCTCCAACTATGAGTCCCAATCCACCACCAAGCCACCATTCTTCAATGGGGACAACTACCCTGTAGAACTAATGTTTTGATATAATAATTGAAAAATGTTTTGGACTGATTTAAAAAGTATTTAAAACATTTCCAAAGTCCAAACAACTTGAAATAATATTTAAGGAATTTTTCATAAAGGTTTTTCATGTTTTCAAAGGCCAATTTTAACAAAACTGACCAAGTGTTTCGAAACACCTTAGGGCGTTTCGAAACAGGTGCCTCCAGTGGCCAAAACGTTTCGATACTTGTATCGAAACGGGGCCAACGTTTCGAAACAGGCTAGGCCGTTTCGATACGCCCACGTGGCACTGACCACAACGGTCATAAACCCCAACGGCTCTTTCCCAACTAACTTTTAAATGCAGGTCGTTTCGATACGGGCTTATAGCGTTCCGATACGCGTTCCGAAACGGCAAGGGGGTGTTCCGAAGCGGGTACCCTGACAGACTGCAACGGCTCTTTCTATATTGAGAGTGTTCCGAAACGGCTTCGAGCGTTTCGAAACGGGGAGCTGCAGACTGCATTTATGGAGGGAATTAAAGGCTCCAACGACTCTATTTCAACCCCAACGGTCCTAAACGGCTATAAACTCAATTGGGAGTATAAAAGGGACCTCCAAGCATCAAGAGAAGGCTAATGCTCATATTGTCAAACATCAAATGATCAAGAAATTGTCTTAGCACTTAAATTGTCAATTCTTGTATAGACAAACACTAGTGAGCCAAAATTGTCAAATTTGCTCAAGTGTTTTAGGTTTTGGGTGAGTGCTTCATTGTGCAAACAAACACCTATTAGAGGGTTTAAGTTTGCCTTCTTGTTTCTCTTTGTAAAGAGGGTTTTGATCAAGGCTTTGGGTAGAAGCTTGATCGGTTGTAAGGGTTTCCTCCTAATCCTAGAAAAGGGGACGAATCAATTAGTGGATTGATTGTGAAATCCTTAGTGGGAAGCTAAGGTAGTGGATGTAGGTGCTTGTTAGTAGGCCGAACCACTATAAATCATTGTGTCTTTATTCTTTCTAGCTTCCACAACCCTTCCACCCAAAAATCCATCTCTCCACTACTTGGTGAGCAATATTGGTTGATCGAATCGAGCTCCACACAACTCAACAATTGGTATCAGAGCTTGGCTCAATCGGTGAGGATTAACATCCTATTGAGAAGATCCGGCAAGCTCGATCACTTTTTCATCAACCGGCTCAATGGCACAATCAATCGACAAACCGCCTTTCTTTGACGGAGCTCACTATGCCCATTGGAAGACAAAGATGAAGTTCTTCATCAAATCAAAAGATTACAAGCTATGGGATGTAGTTGAAGATGACCCGTTCGTGCCTAAAAGAAGTAAAGCGGAGTGGAGTGCCGACGATCGCAAGAAGATGGAGCTAAATTGCAAAGCCTTGCACATTCTATTTTGTGCATTTGGTCCATCCATCTATGAGAAGATGTCTTCTTGTAAGAGTGCCAAGGAGGTATGGGACAAGCTTGAAGTCACATACGAAGGGACAAATGAAGTCAAGGAGACCAAGATTGGGCTCCTAACCTTGGAGTATGAGAACTTCAAAATGGATCCGGAAGAGAACATCGAGAAGATGTTTGATAGGTTCTCCACCATCACAAATGGTCTTAAAGGCTATGAAGAAGCCATCCCGGAGGAGAAGCTTGTTCGAAAGCTCATCTACTCACTTCCCGAGTCTTGGGACTCAAAGAGGACCGCCATCATCGAAGCCAAAAATTTGAAGACTTTGAAGCTTGATGAACTCATGGGGTCACTCCTTACTCATCAAATCATGAAGAAGAACAAAGAGGATGAGAAGAAGAGGGAAGAAATTAGAGCTATGGGAGAGAAGAAAATCAAAGGGCTTGGCATCAATGCAAGTGCCATGGCTCTCAAATCCTCCACTTGCCATCATGTCTACACAAGTGAAGAGGAGGATGAAGATGAAGAGATAGTTCATCTCTTCAAGAAGTGTGCCCCGTTCATGAAGAAAGCCTTGAGAGAACTTGAACGAGAACCTAAGAGAAAGGAGAGGGCAAGCACTTCAAGCCATAAGAAGAAGGCACATGTGGCTACTTGGAGTGAGGAGGACTCCACCGACGATGAACAAGCCAACCTTTGCCTTATGGCCATCGAAGAAGATTCAAGGGTAACTTCTAATTCATCTACTTCATGTTCTTACACTTTTGATGAATTACAAGATGCCTATGATGATTTGGTTTTAGATTTTAAAAGCCACATTTTGAAAAACAATAAATTGGTTTCAAAGTTAAAAATTCAAAATGAGTTGCTTTCTAAAACCAAACTTGAACTTGAAGCAAAACTTGAAGAGTTTGAATTGAAATGTCTTGATTTACAAAAATTGCTTCAAAAAGTTCAAGAAGAAAATGATTTGATTTCCAAGGAACTTGAAAAGAAAAACAATTTTGGAAAATCAAATTTTTATGTTAGACAATCTAGTGCCCCTAGATTTGTAAATGGAAAATGTTTTAGAAGTGTTTGGGTCCCAAAAGGACTTAATACTTCAACTAAAAGGGATGAAATTGAAAAATGGATTCCAAAGGGGACTAAATTTTGTGCAACTAACGTTTATGGATCCAAAGCAATTTGGATACCAAAAGTTGCTTGATTGTCTATTGTAGGTGTGATGGAGATGTTCAACAAGTCAAACATTGAGGGGGAGCTCCATACACACAAGAAAGAACACTTGAAGAAGGAAGGCTTCACATCCTCCCTTGAATTCAAGTGTTGGTAAAATTCTAGTTGTTTTTTGCTTTCATTTGTTAATTTAGTTTAAATTCAACTAGATGATCATATATGTTGTGACTAACATTTCAATGATGCCTTGAGTAAGGGGGAGCCATTTTAAAACCAAATTCTTACTTTTGTCATTTTTTTTACCTCTATTGTTATTTTTAATAAGCAATCTAGAGGTCAAAGAGTTAGGAGTGTTTGGGTTCCTAAGGAACTCATTATTTCTAATGATATGAATGCTATTGCTTCTTGGATTCCTAAGGGAACCAAAATGTTGAAGGCTAACACTCATGGACCCAAAATGATTTGGGTACCAAAAATCAAGGCCTAATTTCTTTGTTTGTAGGGGGAGCATTGCTACAAGGCTAAAACTTCAAGCAAAAATTCTTGGTACCTTGATAGTGGATGCTCAAGACACATGACCGGTGACAAGAGTAGATTTGTGGAACTAAAGCCAAAAAGTGGTGGAGTGGTAACTTTCGGTGACAACTCCAAAGGCCACATTGAAGGAATAGGCTCTATTGGTAATCACTCTTCTATTTTCATTGAAAATGTTTTGTATGTCAACGGTCTTAAGCATAACTTATTCAGTATTAGTCAATTGTGTGACAAGGGTTTTAATGTTTTATTTGATAAAAGTGGTTGCAAAATTGTAAGCAATAAAACAAATCAACTAATGCTCATTGGTCATCGCATAGGGAACATTTACATGGTGCATCTAGATGACATTCATTCATCTCATACATGCTTAGTTGCACATGATGAACATGACTCATGGCTTTGGCATAGAAAATTAGGACATGCTAGCATGAGTGTCCTAGAAAAATTAATTTCCCTTAATCTAGTTAGAGGTTTGCCCAAACTTAAATTTTCTAATGATAAAATTTGTGATGCATGTTCAAAGGGTAAACAACATAGAACTTCTTTTAAATCCATAAATGATGTCTCTACTAGTAGATGTTTACAATTGATTCATATGGATCTTTTTGGGCCTATTAGAACAATGAGTTTGGGTGGAAAATCATATGCTTTTGTGGTTGTAGATGACTATTCTAGGTTTACTTGGGTTCTATTCTAAAGTACAAAGGATGAGGCTTTAGAAAAATTCATCACATTTTCTAAAATAACTCAAAATGATCTTGAACTTAAAATTTCTCACATTAGAAGTGATCATGGAATCGAATTTCAAAATCTAGGTTTCGATGAGTTTTTAAATAAAAATGGGATTAGCCACAATTTTTCCGCACCTCGCACTCCTCAACAAAATGGGGTAGTTGAGAGGAAAAATCGAACTTTAGAAGAAATGGCTAGAACCATGCTTTGCGAAAATAATTTACCTAAATATTTTTGGGCGGAAGCCACAAATACCACTTGCTATATTATAAATCGAGTAATGATTAGGCCAATTTTGAAGAAAACACCTTATAAGATTTTAAAATCTAAGAAGCCTAACATTAGCTATTTTCACCCTTTTGGTTGCAAGTGTTTTGTTTTGAATAATGGTAAAGAAAACTTAGGTAAATTTGATGCTAAAAGTGATGAAGCTATTTTCTTAGGGTACTCTTTAAACTCTAAAGCCTATCGTGTATTTAATAAAAAGAACTCTAGTAGTTGAAGAGTCTATACATGTTGTTTTCGATGATAACTTCCTTCCGAGGAAGGAATCTTGTGATGATGATGATGTAGGAATCCTTGATGCCATTGATGGAGGACAAACGTCAAAGGTGGATGAGATTCCAACTAAAGATGAGGATTCCCAAGATCCACCTCTTGAAGCCTTGAAGGACTTGGCTCTTGAGGAAAGGGAGGTGTCTTACCCAAGTGAGTTAAACTATGTCAAAGGTGGTGAAATCTTGGGTGATCCATCCAAGGGGGTAACTACTAGATCCTCTTTCAAATTAATGAATCATGTTGCATTTCTTTCATGAATTGAGCCTAAAAATATTAAAGAAGCTTTAAAAGATGATTTTTGGATTTTGGCCATGCAAGAAGAACTAAATCAATTTGAGAGAAGTAAAGTTTAGATATTAGCTGAAAGGCCTAATAATCAATCTACTATAGGTACAAAATGGGTTTTTAGGAATAAATTAGATGAAAGTGGTAATATAGTGAGAAACAAGGCTAGGGACCAAATTAAGAAAGTCACACGGGGAAAACCAAAGTCAACCCGAAAGTCAACCTTGATTAACGACCCTTTTTTTTCTTTTTAAACTTGTCTAGATGCACATTAACCCTAATTGTGATCACTCAACAACATATTCAAAGATCACAAGCATCAGAGATCAAACAGGGGCCCAATTGAACAAAATACAACTTTAGGGACCAAATTGTAATTTCTGATAATTAGGAGGACTTAACCCAAATTAAAGTTACCAACTTAAAATTAGTCAGATTTCATGCTTCTCTGTGAAATTTCAGCTCAAAAGGACTTCCCGAACTCATACAATTGCACAAACAAGATTCAGGACTAAAGCGCAAACAATTCAAAACATTTAACTGCCAATGTCAGCCCCCAACGGTCACCCGTTCCGAAACAGGCAAAACCCGTTTCGAGACACGGGCCGTTCCGCAACGCGTACCGAAACAAGGGCTGGCAGTGGCCTTTCCGTTTCGAAACGGTGCCAACCGTTTCGGACGCCTAGGTTCATTCAAGGCACCCGTTCCGAAACGGTGTGCACTGTTCCGAAACGCCCTGCACAGATTGCAGCAATAAGCTTACTTAAACGTGCAATTAATCATCCAAACATGCTCCAAATGATACCAAACTTTACCAGCATGCAATTCAACATATATGTGACTTACATGCATCAACAAATCGACCAAATAACATCATATACAAAAAGCCCCAATTCTATAGGCATGCTTCCTACACAAGCAAACCATTCAAGCATAAACTTCCAATTCAAGCATATAAAGGCCAAACACAAAATCCAGCATTCTTAACAACATTCAACATACTTAGGGAGTTCAAAACCTCTCCCAAAACATACACATTGGTCCCCCATTGCCAAATTACCAAAAGCTAAAATGTGCTTAATAAAACCTCCATACTTTGAGCTTTTCTTTCACTTGAATACTTGCCCTCCTTGCTGCCCTCAAAGCACTCTAGTGTTCTGCATTATTGATTTAAGAAAACGAAAGAGAGCGTAAGCCAAAGCTTAGTGAGGAATTCTCAATAAAACCATTCAATAATGCATTTATAAAACATTTATAAATCATGCTTCAAATCATCAATTGCACATGCTCAAAAGCATACTTAAAACAAGCATCTCATGCTTCATGTCATATATGTCATATTGGCCACAAGTGATAGGTTCCATTTCTTTAAAAACAAGTTCATCAACTTTCACCCCAAGGACTTTTAAACACCTTGGCCATGGACTTTTAAACACCATGAAAGAGGACCACACAAGGACTTTTAACCACCTTTGTGTCCGTAGCAAGTTTCACCCCAAGGACTTTTAAACACCTTGGCCCCAAGGACTTTTAAACACCTTGGCCCCATGGACTTTTAAACACCATGGCCCCATGGACTTTTAAACACCATGGAAAGGATCACACAAGGACTTTTAACCACCTTTGTGTCCGTAGCAAGAATCATCCAAGGACTTTTAACCACCTTGATGTTCTTAAGTAAACAAGGCTCACTCAAGGACTTTTAACCACCTTAGTGACCTTATCCTTTTCAAAACATCACTTGCCAATATACATCATTTTCATCATTTAATCCACTGTTTTAAATCATTAAACCAAGCCATATTCATCATGCATTTAAAAGCATCAAACCACATTTTATCAATGTACAAAAGCAAGGAACTCTTACCTTGAGCTTCCTTCAACATATGCCGTACAAAAACAGCAAATACCATGCTAAATCATGCTTTCAAAACAGTATTTAAAACATGCAATTAACCGCACTACATCACAACAAAATCATGGCCACCACTAGAGAGTATTTCCGAAAACTTACACTTGAGCTTAGCAAAGTTGTTTAGACTTAAACTAAGCTCCCAAGACATTGGTTTCAAAGCCGAAAACCCAATTTCACTCACCGATTCCACTTCGCCTCTTGCCGAAGCACCAAAACAAGCTTCCGGATCAACAACTCTTGGATCCAAAGATGCCTCCCCTGTTTTAACACATCAAAGCAGAGGATTAATGCATCATCATGCATTAATTGCTTCAATGAAAGCACCTAAACTCGCTGCTCTCATCCAACCTCCATTTTCGGCCACCAAACACAACCGAAAATGCATCCAAACCACTTCTCAACAAAGCCCAGCCATAAACCATCAAAACCAAACATCTACTAACATCATTTAACATCTAAGAAGAACCTAATAACATCCTTATACCTCCAGCAACATCAGATCCATAAGATCACCTCAAAAACAAACAAGAATCACAAGCTAAACTTAGGAAACTCAACCTATCCGGGATTGCATTAATCAAAGCTCAATTCCTTATCAATTTAGAGTTCATTTAACATCAAAAACACATCTCAACTCACAGATTAATCAGATCTAACGAAAATCATCAAAAATCACCAAATCTTGCATTATAAGCCAAGATCCATTTCACAACTCAAAAGCCTTTAATAAAACATCAATTAAGGATTGAAAACTTAGGAATTTCAGTAAAGAACTGATAGTTTAGAGGAGAAGGACGTTCTTACCTCCAAACTTGAGTTTCTCCTCCTTTTGGAATCAAAAACCTTGATGAATCAAGTAGCAAATGATGAGGTTTTGTAGATTTGTTGATTAGGAATCAAAAGAGAGTTGAAAGGAGGAATTTAGGTGAGAAAATCAGATCAAATTCTCTGGAGAGAAAGTGTTTGGGTTGAGAGAAAATGAGAGAAAGGAAATTGAGAAAATAGGGAGTTAGTTGCAAAAATATCTAAAATGATTTTCCCTCCTCTTTTCTATATCTTTAAAATCAGAATTAAGTCTCAAAATATCTTAGAAAAATCTGGAGAAACTCCCTTTGGGAAAATAGCTCCTTAAAGATTCAAAGTTTCAACCCTTTAAAAAACAGTCACCAAACTTTCGAAAATTACATTTTGGTCACTAGCCAAAATGTCACACTTCCAAAACTCTTTTTCCAAAATTGATTTCACAGTTCACTTAATTATATTAAAAGATGATTTTAGAACATTTTTCCATATTTTTAATGCAACCCGAACTAGGCTCTCCTAATTTCACCCTTTTAGATTCGAACAACACTTTGACCAAACCGGTCAACGCCCAAAACTCCTAAGCCCAAAACCGGGGCGTTACAACTCTCCCCCCTTAAGAAATTTCGTCCTCGAAATTTACCTGAAGGAAAGAGATAAGGAAACTGCTTCAGCATGTCTTCCTTCCGCTCCCACGTGGCTTCCTCAACACCTCGATGCTTCCACAGCACCTTCACCAACTCAATGGTCTTGCCACGAAGAACCTTGCTATCCGAATCCAGAACCTTCACCGGTTCCTCATCATAGGTCAAATCCGGATTCAAAACCACTTCCTCCACAGGCATCACATGCGAAGGATCAGATCTATACTTCCGGAGCATAGAAACATGGAACACATCATGAATCTTCTCCAACTCCTGAGGTAACCTCAACCGATACGCAACAGGACCCACACGCTCAACCACCTCATATGGTCCAATGTACCTGGGGCTCCACTTACCCTTCCGGCCAAACCTCATCACCTTCTTCCAAGGCGAAACCTTCAAGAACACACGGTCACCCACCGCATACTCTATCTCCTTACGCTTCAAATCCGCGTAAGACTTTTGCCGATCAGAGGCTGCCTTCAACCCCTCACAAATGAGCTTCACCTTCTTGGTGGTCCCTTTCAACAAAGCCGGCATCGAAACCAACTTTTGACCAGTTTCAGCCCAATAAAGAGGAGTCCTACACTTCCTCCCGTACAAAGCCTCATAAGGTGCCATTTGTATACTCGCCTGATAACTATTGTTATAAGCGAACTCAACCAAAGGCAGATGCTTCTCCCAAGAACCTTGAAACTCAATCACGCAGCACCTCAGCATATCCTCCAAAATCTGGATAACCCGCTCAGACTGACCATCCGACTGAGGATGATAGGATGTACTGAAATTCAACCTTGTACCCAAAGCTTGATGCAAACACTTCTAGAAACGCGATGTGAACCTCGGATCCCTATCCAACACAATCGACTTAGGTACACCATGAAGCCGCACAACCTCAGCAATGTACAGCTCCGCCAGCTTATCCAAAGAAAACGTAGTATGCACAGGCAAGAAATGCGCACACTTCGTCAGGCGATCCACAATCACCCAAACAGAATTCTTCTTCGAAGGAGACAAAGGTAAACCAGATACAAAATCCATGGTAACCCTCTCCCACTTCCATTCAGGGATTTTCAACGGTTGCAACAACCCAGAAGGAACCTGATGTTCAGCCTTAACTCGCTGACACACCAAACACTTGCTCACAAACTCTGCAACATCCTTCTTCAAACCCACCCAATAGTACTCATCACGAAGATCACGATACATCTTAGTACTACCAGGGTGCATAGCAAAAGGACTACTATGACCTTCAGTCAGAATAGCACGCCTCAACTCAGCATCTGCAGGCACTACTATCCGACTCCCAAAACACAACACACCATCATCATTAAAGCAGAAATCCGAAGGCCTACCCTCCGCGATATCCTGAACATGAGACACCAAGGAATCATCCAGCAACTGCTTTTCCTTGATCAACTGAACCAAAGATGGTTTCACTTGCAACTTAGCAACAAGACCACCATCTCGCGATATGCTCAAGCTAGCAAACATAGCTCTCAGCTCAACAGCTACCCTCCTACTCAAGGCATCCGCAACAACATTAGCTTTTCCATGATGATACTCAATCGTCAAATCATAATCCTTGAGCAACTCCAACCAACGCCGCTGCCTAAGATTCAACTCCTTCTGAGACATCAGATACCTCAAACTCTTGTGATCCGTGTACACCGTACACTTCTCACCATACAGATAATGTCTCCAGATCTTCAGAGCAAAAACCACTGCAGCCAGCTCAATATCATGCGTAGGGTAATTGCGCTCATGCACTTTCAACTGCCGCGATGCATAAGCTACAACCTTACCCTCTTGCATCAGCACACATCCCAAACCAACATAGGATGCATCACTATAGACCACAAACTCTTTCCCTGATTCAGGCTGAACCAAGATAGGAGCTTGCGTCAAAGCCGCCTTAAGCTTCTCAAAAGCCTGCTGTCTCGCTTCCGTCCACTCATACTTAACATCCGTTTGCAACAGCTTCGTCAAAGGAGCAGCAATCTTGGAAAAACCATCCACAAACCTTCGGTAGTATCCCGCCAAACCAAGGAAACTACGGATCTCATGAACAGACTTAGGAACTTTCCAGTTCATCACCGCCTCAATCTTCTGAGGATCAACACGAATCCCCTCAGCTGAGACCACATGCCCAAGAAACACCACCTCCTTAAGCCAGAACTCACACTTGCTCAGCTTAGCATAAAGCTGATTCTCCAACAAGGCTTGCAAAACAATCCTCAAATGCTCTTCGTGCTCCTCTTCTGTACGCGAGTACACGAGGATATCATCAATGAACACCACCACGAACTTGTCCAGGTATTCATGAAACACACGGTTCATCATGTCCATGAAAGCAGCAGGAGCATTTGTTAAACCAAACGACATTACAAGGAACTCATAATGCCCATACCTTGTCCTGAAAGCTGTCTTAGGCACATCCACATCCTTCACCTTCAACTGATAATACCCTGACCTCAAGTCAATCTTAGAGAACACAGCAGTTCCCCGAAATTGATCAAAGAGATCATCAATCCTCGGCAAAGGATACCGATTCTTGATAGTCAACTTGTTCAGCTGACGGTAATCAATGCACATCCTCATAGTGCCATCCTTCTTCTTCACAAACAAGACCGGTGCTCCCTAAGGTGACACACTCGGCCGGATGAAACCACGATTAAGCAACTCTTGCAACTGCGTCTTCAGCTCCTTCAGCTCCTTAGGTGCCATTCTATAGGGAGTAATGGACACAGGAGTTGTATTCTCATACAGCTCAATTCCAAACTCCACCTCGCGATTAGGAGGTAAACCAGGCAACTCCTCAGGAAAAACAGCAGGAAACTCCTTCACAACCCTGATATCTTGCACCCTCAACTCCTTAGAGCTAGGATTCATCACAAAAGCTAGATAAGCTTCGCAACCTTGCCTCAGCATCCTACTCGCCTCCAATGTAGACACCACATTGGCAAGAAACTTCACATTCTCACCAACCACAACAACTTCATAATCATCCGCAAGCTTAAGCGAAACCCGCTTATTTTCACAATCTACCACAGCACGATGCTCAGCAAGCCAATCCATACCAAGGATCACATCAAAACCATAGAAGGGCAACTCCATAAGATCAACATGAAAGACATGTTCTTGAACAACCAAGGGACACCTTCTATAAAGCTTTCGAGTCACAACAGTTTCACCAAAAGAACTAGTGACACGAACACCAACATCCAAAGACTCAACAGGCAAACCAAGCAATTCAGCATGCTCACGCAAAATGTATGAATGCGTAGATCCAGAATCAATCAAAGAAAGCAATGACAAGGATTGCAAAGTAAAGGTACCTGCAATCACATCCGCATCATTCCTTCCCTCACGCTGAGCATACACCCTAGCTTGGCCTCCACCTATAGGCTGAATAGCCACAACATGAGCTACTCCACGACCACCTTCCTCTCGCCTCTGAAAATTACCACGGCCGCGCCCACGACCTCTCTGCGGTGCAGCAACAACAGGAGCACGCACCTGCTCACCAGCCAACCTAGGACAATCTCGCCTCAAGTGGTCTACAGAACCACAATTCCAGCATCCATTACCAGCTG
This sequence comes from Hibiscus tridactylites, assembly GCA_958450335.1. NCBI lineage: Eukaryota > Viridiplantae > Streptophyta > Magnoliopsida > Malvales > Malvaceae > Hibiscus > Hibiscus tridactylites. Next base: position 36,927,488 of record OY288279.1, read on the forward strand.
CCGCAACAGGAGCCTGTACCTCTCTCACAGCACGAGGACAGTCACGCTTCATGTGACCACGTGAACCACAGATCCAGCAAGCACTCGGATCAGCTCTAGCATTGCCTCCTCTAGCAGGTGCACCACCACCTCTCTTAGCTGAGGACTGATACTTCTGATCACGCCCCCTCTTGTTCCGTCCACCTCCGGAACTATACTTAGCAGCTCTCTTGCCAGAACTCGCTCCAGCACCTTTCGCAGATAAACCCAAGTTCATCTCAATGTCCTTGGCTCGGCCCACCAACACATCAAAATCATCATACTCAGTGGCCAGCACATACATTTTCACATCCATCACAAGACCATAACGGAACCTCTCGCACCTTGCCCGTTCATCAGGTATCAGCTCTGGTGCATATTGACTGAGTCGCACAAACTGCACCTCATACTCAGCCACACTCATGCTCCCTTGGGTAAGAGACATGAATTCACGCTTCTTCTCATCAAGATATCTCACTCCAAGATATCTCCGCTTGAACACATTCTGAAAGAGTGTCCAAGTAACATCAGCTTCAACCATTCCAGCTATAGTGGTCGTCCACCACGTATACGCATCGTCTTGCAGCAAGGACACAACACAACCCAGCTTTTGCACATCCGTGCAGCTCATCTGACCCAAGATACGCTTGGTACTCTCTAGCCAAGCTTCAGAACTCTCAGCTGACATACCCCTGAACTCAGTCCCACCAAGACTGCGCAGACGCTCCAAAGGTAGTCTAACTCCAGCATCTCCCTGATGCCCAGCTCCTTGAGCTCCAGCTACTGCTGCTCGAAAAGCACCCGCAATAGCTTGTACCAACATAGACATATCAGGCATAGCTTGCCCCTGACCAACCTCTGGTCCAGCAGCTCCAGCACCAGCTGCAGCTTCAGCTCTCTCACCTCCAGCACCACCACCAGGTGGAGGAGGGGGTAACACCGCACTACCTGTGTTCTCCTCGTTCTCGTTCTCATTAGGAGCCGTAGCTCGCACACTACCTCGTAACTCTCTACGTAGTGCCATACTATTACCATGCAATCACAATGCAAATAAAACAAAGTCAGGCCCAGCAAGGTAAGCAACCCAAGTATTCAAGCTCAATTTCATTCAAAATCAACAACATTTCATTAGCTTCGATTTGGCAATGGGTACCCACATCATGCTACATCACAGCATACAACTCAATTGCATCCAAATCACAAGCCACTAACCATGCTTTCGATCAACAAGCATACAAGGCAAACATACTTCAATCATGCATACATTCATTCCCAATTACTCGAGAACTCAGCTCTGATACCACCAAATGTAACCCCCTTAACCCAGCCTAGACGGTTGACCCGAATTAAGAAAGTCACACGGGGAAAACCAAAGTCAACCCGAAAGTCAACCTTGATTAACGACCCTTTTTTTCTTTTTAAACTTGTCTAGATGCACATTAACCCTAATTGTGATCACTCAACAACATATTCAAAGATCACAAGCATCAGAGATCAAACAGGGGCCCAATTGAACAAAATACAACTTTAGGGACCAAATTGTAATTTCTGATAATTAGGAGGACTTAACCCAAATTAAAGTTACCAACTTAAAATTAGTCAGATTTCATGCTTCTCTGTGAAATTTCAGCTCAAAAGGACTTCCCGAACTCATACAATTGCACAAACAAGATTCAGGACTAAAACGCAAACAATTCAAAACATTTAACTGCCAATGTCAGCCCCCAACGGTCACCCGTTCCGAAACAGGCAAAACCCGTTTCGAAACACGGGCCGTTCCGCAACGCGTACCGAAACAAGGGCTGGCAGTGGCCTTTCCGTTTCGAAACGGTGCCAACCGTTTCGGACGCCTGGGTTCATTCAAGGCACCCGTTCCGAAACTGTGTGCACTGTTCCGAAACGCCCTGCACAGATTAAAGCAATAAGCTTACTTAAACATGCAATTAATCATCCAAACATGCTCCAAATGATACCAAACTTTACCAGCATGCAATTCAACATATATGTGACTTACATACATCAACAAATCGACCAAATAACATCATATACAAAAAGCCCCAATTCTATAGGCATGCTTCCTACACAAGCAAACCATTCAAGCATAAACTTCCAATTCAAGCATATAAAGGCCAAACACAAAATCCAGCATTCTTAACAACATTCAACATACTTAGGGAGTTCAAAACCTCTCCCAAAACATACACATAGGCCCCCCATTGCCAAATTACCAAAAGCTAAAATGTGCTTAATAAAACCTCCATACTTTGAGCTTTTCTTTCACTTGAATACTTGCCCTCCTTGCTGCCCTCAAAGCACTCTAGTGTTCTGCATTATTGATTTAAGAAAACGAAAGAGAGCGTAAGCCAAAGCTTAGTGAGGAATGCTCAATAAAACCATTCAATAATGCATTTATAAAACATTTATAAATCATGCTTCAAATCATCAATTGCACATGCTCAAAAGCATACTTAAAACAAGCATCTCATGCTTCATGTCATATATGTCATATTGGCCACAAGTGATAGGTTCCATTTCTTTAAAAACAAGTTCATCAACTTTCACCCCAAGGACTTTTAAACACCTTGGCCCCAAGGACTTTTAAACACCTTGGCCATGGACTTTTAAACACCATGAAAGAGGACCACACAAGGACTTTTAACCACCTTTGTGTCCGTAGCAAGTTTCACCCCAAGGACTTTTAAACACCTTGGCCCCAAGGACTTTTAAACACCTTGGCCCCATGGACTTTTAAACACCATGGCCCCATGGACTTTTAAACACCATGGAAAGGATCACACAAGGACTTTTAACCACCTTTGTGTCCGTAGCAAGAATCATCCAAGGACTTTTAACCACCTTGATGTTCTTAAGTAAACAAGGCTCACTCAAGGACTTTTAACCACCTTAGTGAACTTAACCTTTTCAAAACATCACTTGCCAATATACATCATTTTCATCATTTAATCCACTGTTTTAAAGCATTAAACCAAGCCATATTCATCATGCATTTAAAAGCATCAAACCACATTTTATCAATGTACAAAAGCAAGGAACTCTTACCTTGAGCTTCCTTCAACATATGGCTTACAAAAACAGCAAATACCATGCTAAATCATGCTTTCAAAACAGTATTTAAAACATGCAATTAACCACACTGCATCACAACAAAATCATGGCCACCACTAGAGAGTATTTCCGAAAACTTACACTTGAGCTTAGCAAAGTTGTTTAGACTTAAACTAAGCTCCCAAGACATTGGTTTCAAAGCCGAAAACCCAATTTCACTCACCGATTCCACTTCGCCTCTTGCCGAAGCACCAAAACAAGCTTCCGGATCAACAACTCTTGGATCCAAAGATGCCTCCCCTGTTTTAACACATCAAAGCAGAGGATTAATGCATCATCATGCATTAATTGCTTCAATGAAAGCACCTAAACTCGCTGCTCTCATCCAACCTCCATTTTCGGCCACCAAACACAACCGAAAATGCATCCAAACCACTTCTCAACAAAGCCCAGCCATAAACCATCAAAACCAAACATCTACTAACATCATTTAACATCTAAAAAGAACCTAATAACATCCTTATACCTCCAGCAACATCAGATCCACAAGATCACCTCAAAAACAAACAAGAATCACAAGCTAAACTTAGGAAACTCAACCTATCCGGGATTGCATTAATCAAAGCTCAATTCCTTATCAATTTAGAGTTCATTTAACATCAAAAACACATCTCAACTCACAGATTAATCAGATCTAACGAAAATCATCAAAAATCACCAAATCTTGCATTATAAGCCAAGATCCATTTCACAACTCAAAAGCCTTTAATAAAACATCAATTAAGGATTGAAAACTTAGGAATTTCAGTAAAGAACTGATAGTTTAGAGGAGAAGGACGTTCTTACCTCCAAACTTGAGTTTCTCCTCTTTTTGGAATCAAAAACCTTGATGAATCAAGTAGCAAATGATGAGGTTTTGTAGATTTGTTGATTAGGAATCAAAAGAGAGTTGAAAGGAGGAATTTAGGTGAGAAAATCAGATCAAATTCTCTGGAGAGAAAGTGTTTGGGTTGAGAGAAAATGAGAGAAAGGAAATTGAGAAAATAGGGAGTTAGTTGCAAAAATATCTAAAATGATTTTCCCTCCTCTTTTCTATATCTTTAAAATCAGAATTAAGTCTCAAAATATCTTAGAAAAATCTGGAGAAACTCCCTTTGGGAAAATAGCTCCTTAAAGATTCAAAGTTTCAACCCTTTATAAAACAGTCACCAAACTTTCGAAAATTACATTTTGGTCACTAGCCAAAATGTCACACTTCCAAAACTCTTTTTCCAAAATTGATTTCACAGTTCACTTAATTATATTAAAAGATGATTTTAGAACATTTTTCCATATTTTTAATGCAACCCAAACTAGGCTCTCCTAATTTCACCCTTTTAGATTCAAACAGCACTTTGACCAAACCGGTCAACGCCCAAAACTCCTAAGCCCAAAACCGGGGCGTTACAGTAATATAGTGAGAAACAAGGCTAGGCTTGTTGCTCAAGGCTATACACAAGAAGAGGGAATTGATTTTGATGAGACCTATGCACCCGTAGCTAGAATGGAAGCTATTAGGATGTTGCTTGCATTTGCATGTTATCATAATTTCAAGCTTTTTCAAATGGATGTGAAAAGTGCCTTTTTAAATGGCTTTATAAATGAAGAAGTGTATGTTGAACAACCACCGGGTTTTGAGGATTCAAAATTTCCAAACCATGTATTTAAACTTACAAAAGCTCTCTGTGGTTTAAAACAAGCTCCTAGAGCTTGGTATGAGAGACTTTCAAATTTCTTAATTGAAAAGGGTTTTGAAAAGGGAAAGGTGGATACCACACTCTTCATAAAAAGATATAACAATGACATCTTAGTAGTTCAAATTTATGTTGATGATATCATTTTTGGTTCTACTAATGAGTGTTATTGTAAAGAATTTTCTAAGCTAATGCAAGGTGAGTTCGAGATGAGCATGATGGGGGAGCTCTCATTCTTTTTGGGACTCCAAATCAAACAAAGGAAAGATGACACCTTCATAAATCAAGCTAAGTACATGAATGACATGCTCAAAAAGTTTGGTGTAACACCCCAATTTTGGGCTTAGAAGTTTTGGGTTTGGACCGGGTCGGTCGGGTTGCGGTTCGAATATAAAAGGGGGAATTTAGGAAAGCCTAGTTCGGGTTGCATTAAAAACATGGAAAAATGTCTTAAAATCCTCTTTTATTATATATAAAAGGATGGTGAAATCAATTTTACAAAATGAGGTTTGGAAGAGTGACATTTTGGGTTAGTGACTAAAATGTAATTTTCGGAAACTTGGTGACTGTATTAAAAAGGATTGAAACTTTGAATCTTTAAGGAGCTATTTACCAAAAAGAGTTTCTCCAGATTTTTCTGAATATTAATCAATTTAATTAATGGTTTTTAATTAAGTGCAAAAGGAGGGAAAAGATATTTTGGCATTTTAACTAACTTTTCTCTAAATTTCCATTTTCTTTTCTCTCAACTTTTCTCTCAACCCAAACACATTTCTCCAGCAAGTTTTCCTCTGATTTTGACAACAAAAGATGAGATTTCAATCCTCATTTGATCTCTAATGAATTCTACAACAAAACCTTAGCATTTGCTTATTGGTTTTTCAAGAATCTTGGTTCCAAAAAGGGAGAAACTCAAGTTTAGAGGTATGAACGTCCTTCTCCTCTAAATTCTCAGTTCTTTACTGAAATTCCTAAGTTCTTAATCCTTGATTTGTGTTTAATTAAAGGTTTTACAATTGTGTTCTTGATCTTGGCTTTAAAATGCAAGATTTGGTTAATTTTTGATGAAATTCGTATAATCTGATTGGGCATTGTGTTGAGATGTCATTTTGATGTAAAATGAATGTATAATTGATGAGAATTTGAGGTTTAATCAATGCAATCCCGGATAGGTTAATTTTCCTAAGTTTTGCTTGAGTTTTTGGTTGTTTTTGGGATGATCTTGATGATCTGCTATAGCTGGAGGTATAAGGACGTGTTTAGATCCTTTTTGGATGTTAATTGAGGTTTAAGTATGATTGGATTTGATGGATCTTGGCTGGGTAGTGTTGTGGAGTTGTTTGGATGTGTTTTCGGTTGTGTTTGGTAGCCGAAAATGGAGTGTGGATGAGAGCAGCGAGTTTAGGTGATTTCATTGAAGATATTAATGCATGATGATGCATTAATCCTCTGCTTTGATGTGTTTAAAACAGGGGAGACATCTTCGGATCTTTGTGGTGGTCATCTGGAAGCTTGATCGGTGTTTCGGCAAGTTGCGAAACGGAATCAGTGAGTGGATTTTGGTTTTCAGCTTTGAAACCAATATTTTGAAGGTTTGGGAGCTTAGTTTAAGTCTAAACAACTTAGCTAAGCTCAAGAGTAAGTTTTCGGAAAAACTCTCTTGTTGATGAACCATGAGTTGGTTGAATGCAATGTGATTGGTTTGCATGTTTTAAATTATGTTTTGAAAGCATGTTTGAGCATGTTTATTGCTGGTTTTATAAGCCATGAATTGAAGGGTGCTCAAGGTAAGAGATCCTAGTTTTTGAACATTGTTAAATGTGGTTTTTATGCAAAATGGTGCATGATGTTTATGGCTTTGTTAAATGCTTTAAAACAGTTGATTATTATTGTTAAATGATGTATATTGGCAAGTGATGTTTTGAGAATGGCTAAGAACACTATGGTGGTTAAAAGTCCATAGGTAATTCTTGTGATAAGAACAAGATGGTGGTTAAAAGTCCATGGTTGATTCTTGTGCTAAGGTCACAAAGGTGGTTAAAAGTCCTTGTGTGTGCCTTGTGTATTGTAAGGTCACAAAGGTGGTTAAAAGTCCTTGTGTGGGCCTTGTGTATTTAAGAACACCATGGTGGTTAAAAGTCCATGGGTGATTCTTGTGTTAAGGTCACAAAGGTGGTTAAAAGTCCTTGTGTGGACCTTGTGTATTTTAAGAACACCATGGTGGTTAAAAGTCCATGGGTGATTCTTGTGCTAAGGACACAATGGTGGTTAAAAGTCCATGTGTGGTCCTTGTGAATCGTAAGATCACAATGGTGGTTAAAAGTCCATGTGTGGATCTTGAGTTGATTGTATCTTGAGATGGAAAATGATCATAATTATCACTTGTGGCCAATATGACATGATAATGAATTTGAAGCATGAAATGCTTGTTTTAGATGCTTATGTGCATGTATAAATGTTGTTTTGAACTAAGGTTTTTAAAGGTGTTTTATAAATGCGTTATTGAGTTGTTTTAAATGAGCATTCCTCACTAAGCTATTTGCTTACGCTCTCTCTTTTCTTAAACCAATAATGCAGAGCATTAAAGTGCATGAAGGGACAGCAAGAGGTCAAGAATCCAAGTGAAGAACTAAGCTCATGTATGGTGAATGTTTTCTTACCACTATTAGCTTTTGGGCATTTGGCAATGGGGAACCTATGTTGTTGTTTTTGGGAGATGTTTTGGACTCCCTAGGTTGGGTTTATGTTGTTGTTGATGATGGAACACGTATTTGGCCTTTGTGAAGTTGGTTTGGTATTATGGTGCTTGAATGGTTTTCTACATAAGATGCATGCCTTTAGAATTGGGGTTTCGCTTAATTGATGCCATGTTTGAGAATGGTTGATGCTATTATGTTCCTTGTGCATGTAATGACTTGCTGGTATAATTTGGTTGCCTTTGGAGCATGTTTGATGGATCAATTGTATGATAAACCAGCAAAATTTATGCAATCTGGGCAGTCCTTTTGATTTCCAGAATTTACATTTTGGTCCCTAAATTCATGTTTTGTGCAATTAAGTCCCTGAATGTTTCCGAATGCGCTGATCTTTGAGTATGATGATTGTATGATCATATCTAGGGTTAATGTGCATTTAGTCAAGATTAAAAAGAAAAAAAGGGTCGTTAATCAAGGTTGACTTTCGAGTTGACTTTGGTTTTCCCCGTGTAAACTTCTTAATTCGGTTCAACCGTCTGGGCCGGGTTAAGGGGGTTACATTTGGTGGTATCAGAGCTGAGTTCTCGAGTAATTGGGAACTGATGAATGGGTGTTAAGTGCTTGAATGATTTGTATGCTTGTTGAGTGAAAGCATGTTGTGTGAGATGTAAGCATGTTACAATTGTGGTGTATGCTGTGGTGAAAGCATGTTAGGGGGACCCATTGCCAAATCAAAGCTAATGTAATGATTTGTTTTTTATTGGAAATGAGCTTGAGTACTTGGATTGCTTACCTTGCTGAGCCTGACTTTGTTTGTTGCATTATGATTGCATTGTTAGTGAATGGCACGTCCTAGAGAATTGAGGGTTAATACGCGAGCTATGTCTCAAAATGAAAATGAAGAGAACGTTGAAAACGTTGTGGATTTACCTCCTCCGCCTGGTGGTGGTGGTGCTGGGGGTGAAGGAGCTGCAATTGGAGCTGGTGCTGGGGGCGCTGGACCTGAAGCTGGTCAGGGGCAAGCTGTTCCTGACATGACAATGCTGGTACAAGCCATTGCTGGAGCTTTTCGAGCAGCGGTAGCTGGAGCTCAAGGAGCTGGGCATCAAGGAGATGCTGGAGTTAGACTACCTTTGGAACGTTTGCGCAGTCTGGGAGGGACTGAGTTCAGGGGTTTGTCTGCTGAAGGTTCGGAGTCTTGGTTGGAAAGTACCAAGATAATCTTGGGTCAAATGAATTGCACTGATGTGCAGAAGCTGGGATGTGTGGTATCATTGTTGCAAGATGATGCGTACACGTGGTGGACAACCACTATCTCTGGGATGGCGGATGCCGATGTGACTTGGACGTTCTTTCAGAACGCGTTCAAGAGAAGGTATCTGGGTGTGAGGTACCTAGATGAAAAGAAGAGGGAATTCATGTCTCTTACCCAAGGGAGCATGTCTGTAGCTGAGTACGAGGTTCAGTTTGTCCGACTCAGTCAGTACGCACCTGAGCTTGTCCCGGATGAGCGGGAGAGGTGTGAAAGGTTCTGTTATGGTTTGGTGACGGAAGTAAAGACGTATATGATGGCTGTTGAGTATAATGATTTTGATGTGCTGGTTGGCCGAGCAAAGGACATTGAGATGAACTTGGGTTTATCTTCTAAAAGTGCTGGTTCTGGTGCTGGTAAGCGAGTTGCTGAGTATAGTTCCGAGTGGTGGACGGAACAAGAGGGGACGTGATCAGAGGTATCAGTCTTCAGCTAAGCGAGGTGGTGGTGCGCCTGCTCAGGGAGGCAAGGCAAGAGCTGATCCGAACGCATGTTGGACATGTGGATCGCGCGGCCATATGAAGCGTGATTGTCCTCGAGCTGTGAGGGAGGTGCAAGCTCCTGTTGTGGCGGCTGGTAATTCGTGCTGGAACTGTGGATCTACGGATCACATGAGGAGAGAGTGTCCTCTGTTGGCTGGTGGTGGCCAAGGACGTGCTCCTGTAGTTGCTGCACCACAAAGAGGTCGTGGGCGCGACCGTGGTAATTTCTAGCGGAGAGAAGAGGGTGGACGGAATGTGGCTCATGTTGTAGCTGTTCAGCCTGAGGGTGGCGGCCAGGCGAGAGTGTATGCTCAGAGGGAGGGAAGAAATGACACGGATGTGATCGCAGGTACTATTACTTTGCAATCCTTGTCATTACTTTCCTTGATTGATTCTGGATCTACACACTCATACATATTGCGTGAGCATGCTGAATTGCTTGGTTTGCCTGTTAAGTCTTTGGATGTTGGTATGCGTGTCACTAGTTCTTTTGGTGAGACTGTTGTGACTCGAAAGCTTTATAGAAGATGTCCTTTGGCTGTGCAAGATCATGTCTTTCCTGTTGATCTTATGGAATTGCCTTTCTATGGTTTTGATGTAATCCTTGGTATGGATTGGCTTGTTGAGCATCGAGCTGTAGTGGATTGTGAGAATAAGCGAGTTTCGTTGAAGCTTGCGGATGATTATGAGGTTGTTGTGGTTGGTGAGAATGTGAAGTTTCTTGCCAATGTGGTGTCTACATTGGAGGCGAGCCGGATGCTGAGGCAAGGTTGTGAAGCTTACCTAGCTTTTGTGATGAATCCTAGTTCCAAGGAGTTGCGTGTGCAAGATATCAGGACAGTGCGAGAGTTCCCTGGTGTGTTTCCTGAGGAGTTGCCTGGATTGCCTCCTAATCGAGAAGTGGAGTTTGGGATTGAGCTGTATGAAAACACGACTCCAGTGTCCATTACCCCTTATCGAATGGCACCTAAGGAGTTGAAAGAGCTGAAGATGCAATTGCAGGAGTTGCTTGATCGTGGTTTCATTCGGCCGAGTGTGTCACCTTGGGGTGCACCGGTCTTGTTTGTGAAGAAGAAGGATGGCACTATGAGAATGTGCATTGATTATCGTCAGCTTAACAAGTTGACTATCAAGAATCGATATCCATTGCCGAGAATTGATGATCTTTTTGATCAATTTCGGGGAGCAGCTGTGTTCTCTAAGATTTACTTAAGGTCAAGGTATTACCAGTTGAAGGTGAAGGATGTGGATGCGCCGAAGACAGCTTTCAGGACGAGGTATGGGCATTATGAGTTCCTTGTGATGCCGTTTGGTTTGACAAATGCTCCTGCAGCTTTCATGGACATGATGAATCGTGTATTTCATGAATACCTGGATAAGTTTGTTGTGGTGTTCATTGATGATATCCTCGTGTACTCGTGTACAGAGGAGGAGCATGAAGAGCATCTGAGGATTGTGTTGCAAGCTTTGTTGGAGAATCAGCTTTATGCCAAGCTGAGCAAGTGTGAGTTCTGGCTTAGGGAAATGGTGTTTCTAGGTCATGTGGTTTCTGCAGAAGGGATTCGTGTTGATCCTCAGAAGATTGAGGCGGTAATGAATTGGAAGGTTCCTAAGTATGTTCATGAAGTCCGTAGTTTCCTTGGTTTGGCGGGATACTACCGGAGGTTTGTGGATGGGTTTTCAAAGATTGCTGCACCTTTGACGAAGTTGTTGCAGAAGGATGTTAAGTATGAGTGGACGAAAGCGAGACAGTAGGCTTTTGAGAAGCTTAAGGCAGCTTTGACGCAAGCTCCTATCTTGGTTCAACCTGAATCAGGGAAAGAATTTGTAGTGTATAGTGATGCGTCCTATGTTGGTTTGGGATGTGTATTGTTGCAAGAGGGTAAGGTGGTGGCTTATGCATCACGACAGTTGAAGGTGCATGAGCGCAATTATCCTACGCATGACATTGAGTTGGCTGCAGTGGTTTTTGCTTTGAAGATCTGGAGACATTATTTGGATGGTGAGAAGTGTACTGTGTACACGGATCACAAGAGTTTGAAGTATTTGATGTCTCAGAAGGAGTTGAATCTTAGGCAGCGACGTTGGTTGGAGTTGCTCAAGGATTATGATTTGACGATTGAGTATCACCCGGGTAAAGCTAATGTTGTAGCGGATGCCCTGAGTAGAAAGGTAGCTGTTGAGTTGAGGGCTATGTTTGCTAGTTTGAGTATTTCGCGTGATGGTGGTCTTGTGGCTGAGTTGCAAGTGAAACCATCTTTGGTTCAGTTGATTAAGGAGAAACAGTTGTTGGATGATTCCTTGGTACCTCATGTTCAGGATATTGCAGAGGATAGGCCTTCGGATTTCTGTTTTAATGATGATGGAGTGTTATGTTTTGGGAGTCGGATAGTTGTGCCCAATGATGCTGAGTTGAGGCGTGCTATTCTGACTGAAGGTCATAGTAGTCCTTTTGCTATGCATCCTGGTAGTACTAAGATGTATCGTGATCTTCGTGACGAGTACTATTGGGTGGGTTTAAAGAAAGATGTTGCTGAGTTTGTGAGCAAGTGCATGGTGTGTTAGCGAGTTAAGGCTGAGCATCAGTTTCCTTCAGGATTGTTGCAACCGTTGAAGATTCCTGAATGGAAGTGGGAAAGGGTTACCATGGATTTTGTATCTGGTTTGCCTTTGTCGCCATCGAAGAAGAATTCGGTGTGGGTAATTGTGGATCACCTGACGAAGTGTGCGCATTTCTTGCATGTGCATACTACGTACTCTTTGGATAAGCTTGCGAAGTTGTACATTGCTGAGATTATGCGGTTGCATGGTGTGCCTAAGTCGATTGTGTCGAATAGGGATCCGAGGTTTACATCGCGTTTCTGGCAGTGTTTGCATCAGGCTTTGGGTACACGGTTGAATTTCAGTACATCTTATCATCCTCAGTCGGATGGTCAGTCCGAGCGTGTTATTCAGGTTTTGGAGGATATGTTGAGGTGCTGCGTGATTGAGTTTCAGGGCTCTTGGGAGAAACATTTGCCTTTGGTGGAGTTTGCCTATAATAATAGTTATCAGGCAAGTATTCAAATGGCACCTTATGAAGCTTTGTACGGGAGGAAGTGTAGGACTCCACTGTGTTGGGCTGAAACGGGTCAGAAGTTGGTTTCGATGCCAGCGTTGTTGAAAGGAACCACCGAGAAGGTGAAGCTCATTTGTGAGCGTTTGAAGGCAGCTTCTGATCGGCAAAAGTCTTACGCGGATCTGAAGCGTAACGAGATTGAGTATGCGGTGGGTGACCGTGTGTTTTTTAAGGTTTCGCCTTGGAAAAAGGTGATGAGGTTTGGCCGGAAGGGTAAGTTGAGCCCTAGGTACATTGGACCATACGAAGTGGTTGAGCGTGTGGGTCCTGTTGCGTACAATTTGAGGTTACCGCAAGAGTTGGAAAAGATTCATGATGTGTTTCATGTTTCTATGCTTCGGAAGTATAGATCGGATCCTTCGCATGTGATGCCTGTGGAAGAAGTAGAATTGAATCCGGATTTGACTTATGATGAGGAACCGGTGAAGATTCTAGATTCGGATAGTAAAGTTCTTCGAGGCAAGACCATTGAGTTGGTAAAGGTGTTGTGGAAACATCGTGGTGTGGAAGAAGCCACGTGGGAACGGAAGGATGACATGTTGAAGCAATTTCCGTACCTCTTTCCTTCAGGTAAATTTCGAGGACGAAATTTCTTAAGGGGGGGGGGAGAGTTGTAACACCCCAATTTTGGGCTTAGAAGTTTTGGGTTTGGACCGGGCCGGTCGGGTTGCGGTTCGAATATAAAAGGGGGAATTTAGGAAAGCCTAGTTCGGGTTGCATTAAAAACATGGAAAAATGTCTTAAAATCCTCTTTTATTATGTATAAAAGGATGGTGAAATCAATTTTACAAAATGAGGTTTGGAAGAGTGACATTTTGGGTTAGTGACTAAAATGTAATTTTCGGAAACTTGGTGACTGTTTTAAAAAGGATTTAAACTTTGAATCTTTAAGGAGCTATTTACCCAAAAGAGTTTCTCCAGATTTTTCTGAATATTAATCAATTTAATTAATGGTTTTTAATTAAGTGCAAAAGGAGGGAAAAGATATTTTGGCATTTTAACTAACTTTTCTCTAAATTTCCATTTTCTTTTCTCTCAACCCAAACATATTTCTCCAGCAAGTTTTCCTCTGATTTTGACAACTAAAGATGAGATTTCAATCCTCATTTGATCTCTAATCAATTCTACAAAAAACCTTAGCATTTGCTTATTGGTTTTTCAAGAATCTTGGTTCCAAAAAGGGAGAAACTCAAGTTTAGAGGTATGAACGTCCTTCTCCTCTAAATTCTCAGTTCTTTACTGAAATTCCTAAGTTCTTAATCCTTGATTTGTGTTTAATTAAAGGTTTTACGATTGTGTTCTTGATCTTGGCTTTAAAATGCAAGATTTGGTTAATTTTTGATGAAATTCGTATAATCTGATTGGGCATTGTTTTGAGATGTCATTTTGATGTAAAATGATTGTATAATTGATGAGAAATTGAGGTTTAATCAATGCAATCCCGAATAGGTTAATTTTCCTAAGTTTTGCTTGAGTTTTTTGTTGTTTTTGGGATGATCTTGATGATCTGCTATAGCTGGAGGTATAAGGACGTGTTTAGATCCTTTTTGGATGTTAATTGAGGTTTAAGTATGATTGGATTTGATGGATCTTGGCTGGGTTGTGTTGTGGAGTTGTTTGGATGTGTTTTCGGTTGTGTTTGGTAGCCGAAAATGGAGTGTGGATGAGAGCAGCGAGTTTAGGTGCTTTCATTGAAGATATTAATGCATGATGATGCATTAATCCTCTGCTTTGATGTGTTTAAAACAGGGGAGACATCTTCGGATTTTGTGGTGGTCATCCGGAAGCTTGATCGGTGTTTCAGCAAGTTGCGAAACGGAATCAGTGAGTGGATTTTGGTTTTCGGCTTTGAAACCAATATTTTGAAGGTTTGGGAGCTTAGTTTAAGTCTAAACAACTTAGCTAAGCTCAAGAGTAAGTTTTCAGAAAAAACTCTCTTGTTGATGAACCATGAGTTGGTTGAATGCAATGTGATTGGTTTGCATGTTTTAAATTATGTTTTGAAAGCATGTTTGAGCATGTTTATTGCTGGTTTTATAAGCCATGAATTGAAGGGTGCTCAAGGTAAGAGATCCTAGTTTTTGAACATTGTTAAATGTGGTTTTTATGCAAAATGGTGCATGATGTTTATGGCTTTGTTAAATGCTTTAAAATAGTGGATTATTATTGTTAAATGATCTATATTGGCAAGTGATGTTTTGAGAATGGCTAAGAACACTATGGTGGTTAAAAGTCCATAGGTGGTTCTTGTGATAAGAACAACATGGTGGTTAAAAGTCCATGGTTGATTCTTGTGCTAAGGTCACAAAGGTGGTTAATAGTCCTTGTGTGAGCCTTGTGTATTGTAAGGTCACAAAGGTGGTTAAAAGTCCTTGTGAGGACCTTGTGTATTTAAGAACACCATGGTGGTTAAAAGTCCATGGGTGATTCCTGTGTTAAGGTCACAAAGGTGGTTAAAAGTCCTTGTGTGTACCTTGTGTATTTTAAGAACACCATGGTGGTTAAAAGTCCATGGGTGATTCTTGTGTTAAGGACACAATGGTGGTTAAAAGTCCATGTGTGGTCCTTGTGAATTGTAAGATCACAATGGTGGTTAATAGTCCATGTGTGGATCTTGAGTTGATTGTATCTTGAGATGGAAAATGATCATAATTATCACTTGTGGCCAATATGACATGATAATGAATTTGAAGCATGAAATGCTTGTTTTAGATGCTTATGTGCATGTATAAATGTTGTTTTGAACTAAGGTTTTTAAAGGTGTTTTATAAATGCGTTATTGAGTTGTTTTAAATGAGCATTCCTCACTAAGCTATTTGCTTACGCTCTCTCTTTTCTTAAACCAATAATGCAGAGCATTAAAGTGCTTGAAGGGACAGCAAGAGGTCAAGAATCCAAGTGAAGAACTAAGCTCATGTATGGTGAATGTTTTCTTACCACTATTAGCTTTTGGGCATTTGGCAATGGGGAACCTATGTTGTTGTTTTTGGGAGATGTTTTGGACTCCCTAGGTTGGTTTTATGTTGTTGTTGATGATGGAACACGTATTTGGCCTTTGTGAAGTTGGTTTGGTATTATGGTGCTTGAATGGTTTTCTACATAAGATGCATGCCTTTAGAATTGGGGTTTCGCTTAATTGATGCCATGTTTGAGAATGGTTGATGCTATTATGTTCCTTGTGCATGTAATGACTTGCTGGTATAATTTGGTTGCCTTTGGAGCATGTTTGATGGATCAATTGTATGATAAACCAGCAAAATTTCTGCAATCTGGGCAGGCCGTATAGGAACGGGTGCTACTGTTTCGGAACGGGGGCCTGAAATGGCCTAGGCGTTTCGAAACGGGAGAAACCTTTCCGGAACGAAAATGCTACTGCCAAGCCCTGTATCGAAACGTGTTTCGGAACGGTCCCGCGTTTCGGAACAGGTCCTCCCTGTTTCGGAACACCCGACCGTTGGGCACTGAAATTGTTGGTTAAATGTTTTGAAATCTTTGCGTTTTGGTCCTGAATCTGGTTTATGCGTTTGAATGAGTTCGAGATGTCCGTTTGAGATGAAATTTGGCAGAGAAGCATGAAACATGACTAATTTCATAATGGTAACACAAAAATGGGTTAAGTCCTTTTAATTTCTAGAATTTACATTTTGGTCCCTAAATTCATGTTTTGTGCAATTAAGTCCCTGAATGTTTCTGAATGCGCTGATCTCTGAGTATGCTGATTGTATGATCATATCTAGGGTTAATGTGCATTTAGTCAAGATTAAAAAGAAAAAAAGGTCGTTAATCAAGGTTGACTTTCGAGTTGACTTTGGTTTTCCCCGTGTAAACTTCTTAATTCGGTTCAACCGTCTGGGCCGGGTTAAGGGGGTTACATTTGGCTTGGGGAATGCAAAACCTCAAGCCATCCCTATGAGTTCTTCAATAAAACTTGACAAAGATGAAGGAGGTAAGTGTGTTGATTCTAAGCTTTATAGATCCATGATAGGTTCTTTGCTTTACCTTACCGCAAGTAGACCGGATATTATGTTTAGTGTTTGCTTGTGTGCTAGGTTTCAAGCTAGTCCTAGAGAATCACACTTAGTTGCCATTAAGAGAATTTTTAGATACCTTAGAGACACACCTACTTTAGGGCTTTGGTATCCTAAAGATTCTTCCTTTAGCCTTCATGCTTATTCGGATGCGGATTATGGGGGATGTAAGATAGATAGGAAAAGTACTTCCGGGACATGCCGATTCTTAGGTAGTATGCTCGTATCTTGGCTCTCTAAGAAACAAAATAATGTAGCCTTATCTACCACCGAAGCGGAGTACATATCCTTAGGGAGTTGTTGTGCTCAAGTCCTTTGGATGAAGCAACAACTCTTAGATTATGGTGTTGAAGTAGAAACCATACCCCTTAAGTGTGACAACACTAGTGCCATTTGTCTTACTAAGAATCCCATCCAACACTCTAGAACTAAACACATAGAAATTCGACATCATTTTATTAGAGATCATGTTTTGAAAAATGATGTTGTTATAGAATATGTTGACACCTTGAACCAATTAGCGGATATATTTACAAAACCTTTAGATAAAGAGTGTTTTTGGTCCCTTATGAGAGAGTTAGGTCTAGCTAGCCTATCTTGACCTTTTAGGACCTTTTTGTGCTTAAAATTGCTTGATTTTGTGAAATTGCGTGTTTTATGTGTTGTAATTCTTGAAAATATCCATGCTTATAGTTAGGGGAGTATGATTCTATTAAAATATGTTTAGAACTGTTCATTCATCATTTGCATACCTTTAGGAGATGTTAAAATCGAGCATATGGTTGTTCTTTAGACCTGAAGATGTATTTCTGGGCATAGGGTATCGATACGGTTCTACGCGTATCGATACGTGTTCTTCATTCAGATTCCCAGGCTTCTTTTTGCTTTAAACGGGTATTGATATGGTTAAACACGTATTGATACGAGCTTCAATCATTTCGATACGGATCTCATCTGTTTCGATACGATTCTTCAATGGACATTTTTAAGGAAATGATGTTTCTACCCCCGTATCGATACACCTTCAGGCGTATCGATACTCGATTGCGCAGGCAGCTTTTAATAAAGCATTTAAAGTCTTCAACTTTTACCAAAACTAAAATTCTTCAAACCCTAAAAACCCTAGCCGTTTTTGCCTATAAAAGGGCTCTTCCTCCCTCATATTTTCACACCACAACTCAAAATCTTAAAGAGGTTTTCCATCAAGCAAAGCTCTAAGATCCTTCTCATCAAATTTGTGCTAGATTTTTCTTCATTCTCTCAAATTCCTATCAAGGTAAAATTCTTTCTTTTTCTTTTTCAATTTTTTTTTGTTTTGTTTTTATGTTCATTTTTTTACAAATTTTTTTTTGTTCTTCAAATTTTTTTTCTTCAATTTTTTTTTTAATTTTTTTTACCTTGGTTCTTACCTTAAATGAAGATATCTAAATGCATGATTTTCTTTTAGATCATGGCACCCAAGGAATCTAGGAATAGATCAAGGGTTTCTCAAACCGGTGAATCATCCAATCTTGGAGTTGTTGCACGTACGAACTACACTTCAATCTATGAACACTCTTTTGAAAATCCCGCGGCTCTCGCATATTTTCGACAATTCGAGAACTACAAGATTCGTGCAGAAAGGGTAATATCCATCCTTTTCTTAACTCGGAGCATTTCAAATTCGAATATCTTCCTTTGCTCCATCGTTGGAATTTCATGGATTTTCTCTCTATTCCCGGTTTTTATTACCGTCTTTTAGTTTTGATCTTTTACACTAATGCCAAATGTGTTTCTCGCAATGGGGTTGTTACCGCCATTAGTTCTTATCTCATGGGCAAGAAATTCATCCTTGATGTCAAATCCATATGTGAAGTTTTTAATTTGGAGGATGAAGGCATTGATGATGAGAATGCTTTGGGCCATGTTCTTAGTGGCTCCGTAACCGCCCTCAATGCTCAAGATCGGATCCTCCATTTGATGGTGTCTTGGTGGTTTAGGCCCTCTGGAGGAAAATACTCTACCATCCGTCAAGTGGATGATTTTTGGATCTGTTGCTTCCGTGAGCGAAAGCGTCCAAACCTTGCTCGAATCATGTTTGCGGAGATCGTCTATCTTGTGCAAAATCATCACACCTCTCTCGTCACCTCTTTTACCTATGGTACGAACTTAAGCTATTTCTTTATGAAAAAGGATATTGATTGCTCGTTTGATTACCCAACTCCCCTCACCGATCCTATTGATGAAAGATCTCTTGCACGGGGTAAGTTCCATTATTTTAATGGTAATTGGGTACGTCTTTCCGAGCTACCACCCGAGGCCGCGGCTGTATTTGAAGAACCTCAAGGTGATCAAGCTCCTCCACCTCCTCCTCAACCCTCAATGAATGCTCTTATGACATTCCTCAATGAGCAATTCACCGGGTTGCGCACAGATATGGGAAATCGTCTTACCGCCATTGAAACAACTTTTGATACAAGGATGACGAGCATGGAGAATCGCCTCACCTCTCTTGAAAGCGGTCATAATTCTTTGAATATTTCCCTCTCCGCTTTCCATGATGAGTGGTGCAATAGCATGAGGAATGATGATCCAATGGGAGTTGATGATGAAGATGATGAAGACATTGATGATGATGCCTCGTAGCTTCTCCTTGCATCTCATGCATATCATCTAGGATATTTCTATTTATGCACTTTTGATTTATGTTCTTAGGTCTAAGTTTGTTTTATTATTAAACATATGCTTTGATTTTATGTTTCTTGTTGGATTTTTAAGTTTGATGTTATGCTTTATTTTGAAGTTAATAATATTTATGTTGCCTATTTATACCTTTGCCTATGATATGCACTTATCTATTGTCTCAATATTTTCGATCTAACAAAAAGGGTGAGAGAAACTAGCTCACAACACTTTAAAACTTTTGATTTCAACTTAAAAGTTACCTAGCTTATATTAAGGGGGAGTTAACTTTGTAAAGTTTTTCAAAGTGTCAAAAAATTTTAAGTTTTAGTTTTGTTATATCAAAAAGGGGGAGATTGTGAAACCTATGTTTGATTTTGATATAATTAAATCTTTAAGGATTAAATTGAAAAACTTTAAATTGTTTTATAAGTCCCTTAATAAGTTTTAAATCACCAACACTTTAAAACTGATTTGAAAAACTGAAACTCAAAATATTTTCTAAGTGTTCCAAGGCCAAACTATTGAAAAACGTCCAGGTGTATCGATACGCGTCCAGCCGTATCGATACCTTTTTAACAAAGTTGGCTATTGGAGGAACAAGTTTCGATACGCTCTTCACCCGTATCAATACGTTCCTCTGTAAAAGTCTAAATGAGTTTGAAAGGCGTACCGATACAACTTCACTCGTATCGATACAGTTTGAATGAATTTTTAAATTAAGTCAGTTTAAATATTTCGAACGTTGGTGACAGTTGGTTAGGTAACCAAATTTTAAATTGGTAGTTTACCCGTATCGATACGGTAAACCCTCGTATCGAAAAGGAAACTTCCAGTGAGCTAAGTCGAGAAAAAGGTATCGATACGGTCTTAGCCGTTTCGATACCTCGTACCGATACGCTTACATGCGTTTCGATACCCCTTATTTATTGCACACAACGGCTCTTTCTTTTCTGAGACAGGTATCGATACGACTCCCCGTGTACTGATACGGATAGATGCAGAAGTGCATTTATGGTGGTGAGAGAGGGTTCCAACGACTCTATTCAAGTTCCCAACCACCCAAACGGCTAGAATTAATAGAAGAGGTATAAATTGAAGTCCTTTGAAGGTCAGCAACAACTATTCAACCCACAAGCATCATCAAAGCAAAAATCCAAACCCTTGAGCTATTCAAAGTCAAATTCTTGTACCCAACTCTAGTATGTTTCAATTGTCAATTTGTATTGTGAGTTTGGGGTTATTGAAATTGTAATTGGGTAGACAATTATCCTTTGAGAGGAATCATTTGAGTTTACCACAATCTTTCTTTGTAATTTGAGTGGATTAAGCTTTGGGTAGAAAGCTTAATCGAATTTGTAAGGTTACCTCCTCATCCAAGAAAAGGGGAAGAATTCAAGTAGTGAATTGGTTGAAAATCCTTAGTGGGAACTAAGGTAGTGGATATAGAGTTCATTTGGTGAACTTGAACCACTATAACTACTTGTGTCAATTTTATTTTTCACTCATTTCTTTCCACCAAAATTTTAATTGCCAATTCACCCCCTCTTGGCCATTTGCAATTGTTGGATCAACTCAACAGAATGTTAGGCTTGTTGTTAGGGAGTTGGTGTTCAAACTCACATGTTTGGCTTTTGTTAATGTTGCTAACATGTTTTAAATGTTGATACAATGATATGTTGAGGTTTTTTATGGCTTTGGGTCAATTGTTAGGTATTTTGACTTGTTGGTGTTTTTAAACTAAAGTGTTCTTATGAGCTTTTGGGTTTGAGATCCCTTTTTGTGTGTACGCATGATTGAAGCTTGCCCTTAGGGTGTTTTGCCTCTAGATTTTTTGTATAATAAGTTACCATGTGGTTTGTGATGTTTCAGGATAAGTTTGGTAACGTTTGGAGATGCCGAAATGCATTTTCGGGTCAAACTATGTTCAGGCGTTTTGAAACGCCTGATATGGTTTTAGAATGGCCAAGCTCCAGAGGCACCCGTATCGGAACGGGGGTAGTGCCGTTTTGGTACGATTTGCTACTGGAGGCTCCTGTTTCGGAACCATGTAGGGCCGTTTCGGTACGTTTGGCCACTAGAGGCTCATGTTCCGGAACCATGAGGGATCATTCCGGAACGGCTTGATGTTTCATTTTGAATGAAGCCTGCGTTTCAGAACAGGTAGTCCTATTTCGAAACACATGTGGTTAAAACGTTTAAAGAGCATCTTTGAAGGTTTTCAAATGTTACATTTTAGTCCATAATGCTTGTATGCTTCCTAGTTGAGTTTATATGAATCCTTTGTGATGGTTTTGCCTCGTGAGAATGGAACTTGACTAATAACTACTTGATAAGGCTAAGTTACCTTTATGTCTCTGCTCAGTGCATATCCGTGTGCGTTTTTCTGTTGTTTGCCTTCACACATATGATTAAACGTGACATTTAGACAAGATTAATAATATAAAAATTAAGGTTGCTAATCAGAGTGAGGCCTTAGTGGGTTTCGCGTTGGTTTTTCCCATGTAACTCGTTCGGTTCGGTCTGTTGGCTAGGCCGGGATAAGGGGGTTAAATTTGGTGGTATCAGAGCCTCGGTTACGAGGTCTCCCAGGAAGGTAAGTCGGGTAAGTTGGTTTGTTTGGTTTGTTTGCCATTGCACGGTGTGTGAAAGCTTGTGTTATTGTTCTTATTGTTGGTTGAAGTTTAGTCGAGTGTTCTCATTGCGAGGTGTTGTTATTGGAAAATGGTTTCGATTGTAAAGAGCTTGGGCACTCGGATCCTTACCCTTCCTAACCCAATGTTTTCTTGTGTGTGATGTGTTTATTGCTTAGATTTTATCTTCGTTATGGTAAGACGGAGAGGACGGCCTAGAACGGGTGACCAGGCACCCGGGGATGTGCCTCGTGTTCCTCCTGCTCCCGATGGTAATGGGGTGGATGTCTGAGGTAATGTGCCTCAGGCCGGTGCGAATGTTGGAGGTGATGGTAATGGACCTCATGCTGGTGCGAATGTTGGAGGAAATGGAGCTCAGGCTGGTCAGGGTCCGGCAGATACAGACATGACCCATTCGATTCAGACTATAGTCGGGCTATTCAGACAACTTTAGCCGGTATACATACTGCAACACCACCTCATGGTGCGGGGACAAGTTTACCCCTTGAGAGACTTCGTGGCTTGGGTGGAGTTGAGTTCCGTGGGTTGACTCCCGAGGGTTTAGAGGCTTGGCTCGAGAGCACTACACAAATCTTAGGCCAGATGGAGTGCTCAAACACTCGTAAGTTGGGTTGTATCGTCTCCTTGCTTCAGGGAGATGCTTATGCTTGGTGGACTATCGTTACTTCGGGTATGCCAGAAGCGTATGCCACTTGGGAATACTTCAGAACAGCCTTTAAGAATAAGTATCTAGGAGTCCGATACCAGGATGAAAAGAAAAGAGAATTTATGGACTTGGTTCAGGGTAGTAAGACGATGTTAGAGTATGAGGTTCAGTTTGTGAGGTTGAGCCAGTATGAACCCGAGTTGGTTCCCAGTGAGAGGAAACGGTGTGAGCGTTTCCGTTATGGTTTGACTAGAGATGTGAAGACTTATATGCTCGCTTCTGATTACACCGAGTTTGATGTTTTGGTCTCTAGGGCCAAAGATATTAAGCAGAACTTAGGCCCGAGTACTCGTGCTAGTGGGTCTAATTCCGAAAAGAGACATGCGGACTAGATGCAAGAGACGCCATCTGGGCGAGTGTATGGGTACCTTTAGGGAATGATGGAACTGTGGTTCCTGAGATCATTTGAGGCGTAATTGTCCACACCCGGCTATGGGCGAACCGGCTCCAACTAGGGGGTTTGAGCATTAGAGAGGTTGTGGGTGCGGTCGAGGTAATTTTCAGCCGAGGAACGATGGTCGGAGGAACTTAGCTCATGTGGTGGTAGTTCAGCCCGAGGGTGGAGGACTAGCTAGGGTGTTTGCACAGCGAGAGGCTGGGAATGATACGAATGTCATCGTAGGTAATTTCTCGTTACAGCCTTTGACTTTGCTTTCTTTGATAGATTCGAGTTCGACACATTCGTTAATTTGGGGTGAACATGCAAGGTCTCTAGGTTTATCGTACGAGTGGTTAGAAGTAGGTGTAAATGTTACTAGTTCTTTCGGTGAGATTGTGGTAGTTAAGAAAATGTATAGGAGGTGTCTTTTGATGATTCAGGGCCATGTGTTTCCGGTTGATATGATGGAATTGTCATTCTATGGTTTTGATGTGATTTTAGGCATGGATTGGCTCGTAGAGCATAGAGCTAGGGTAGACTTTGAGACCAAGAGAGTCTCCTTGAGGCTTACGGGTGATTTTGAAGTTGTAGTGGTGGGCGAGATCATTAAGTTCTTGTCCAATGTTGTTTCTGCTTTAGAAGCTCAGAGATTGATGGATTCGGGTTGTCAGGCGTATTTGGCTTATGTGATGAATCCGAATATGAGTGAGGTTAGACTGCAAGACATCAAAACAATTTTTGATTTTCCGAGTGTTTTTCGGAAGAGTTGTCGGGTTTTCCTTCAGATGGGGAAGTTGAGTTTGCCATTTAGACGTATTCTGATTCTGCATTCGTGTCTATTGCTCCGTATTGAATGGCACCGAAAGAGTTGAAGACACAACTTCAGGAACTGTCAGATAAAGGTTTCATTAGGCCTAGTATTTCTTTGTGGGGTGCTCCGGTCTTGTTTGTGAAGAAAAATGACGGCAGATGAGGATGTGTATAGATTATAGGCAGTTGAACAAGGTAACAGTGAAGAACAAGTAACCTTTGCCACGGATAGATGACTTACTTGATCAGTTGAGAGGTGCTTCAGTGTTTTCGAAGATTGATTTGAGATCGGGTTACTATCAGTTGAAGGTAAAGGATGTGGACATATCGAAGATAGCCTTTCGTACACGTTATGGGCACTATGAGTTCTTGGTAATGCCTTTCGGTTTGACTAATGCACCAGCTACATTTATGGATATGATGAATCGAGTGTTCCACGAGTTTTTGGATAGGTTCGTGGTAGTGTTCATAGACGATATCTTAGTGTACTCCAAGATCGAGGAAGAGCATGATGAGCATTTGCGGCTAGAGCTTTAGACCTTGCTTGAAAATCAGTTGTATTCCAAGTTGAGTAAGTGCGAGTTCTGGATTAAGGAGGTAGTCTTCTTAGGTCATGTGATCTCAGCCAATGAAATTAGTGTGGACCCCAAGAAGATAGAAGCCATAGTGAATTGGAAGCAACCGAAGTCGGTGACCGAAATCCGTAGTTTCCTAGGCTTGGCGGGGTATTATCGAAGATTTGTCGAGGGATTTTCGAAGATTGTGGCACCCTTGACTAAACTGTTACAGAAGAGCGTTTCGTATGAGTGGTCAGATGTAAGGCAACAAGCGTTTGAGAAGTTGAAGAAAGCTTTGACCGAAGCTCCTATTTTGATTCAGCCTGAACCGGGGAAGGAGTTTGTGATTTACAGTGATGCATCGTATGTAGGTTTAGGTTGTGTGCTTATGCAAGAGGGTAAGGTTGTAGCTTATGCTTCGAGACAGTTGAAGGTTCACGAGAAGAACTACCCCACTCATGATATAGAGTTAGTCGCAGTAGTGTTTGCATTGAAGATTTGGAGACACCATCTTTATGGTGAGAAGTGCACAATTTATACCGACTACAAGAGTTTGAAATACTTGATGACTTAGAGGGAGCTGAAGTTTGGACAACGTAGGTGGATAGAGCTTCTTAAGGACTATGACCTTACGATAGAGTACCATTCGGGTAAGGCAAACGTAGTGGCCGATGCTTTGAGTAGACAAGTAGCAGTTGAGTTACGAGCTATGTTTGCGAGATTGAGTGTGTCACGGGATGGCGGTTTGATAGCTGAGCTACAAGTTAAACCTTCGTTGGTGCAGTTGATTCTAGAGAAACATTTGCAAGCCTAGCCTTTAGCACCTCACGTGCAAGATATAGCCTAGGGTAGGCCTACTGATTTCTGCTTTGGTGAGAATGGGATCTTATGTTTCAAGGATAGGGTAGTAATTCTAGAAGATGCCGAGTTAAGGCCTACTAAATTGAATGAAGCCCATAACAGTCCTTTTGCTATGCATCCGGGTAGTACGAAGATGTACCGTGTGTTAAAAGAAGAGTACTAATGGACTGGGTTGAAGAAAGATGTGGCCTAGTTTGTGAGTAAGTGTATGGCATATCAGCGAGTTAAGGCCGAGCATCAGTTTCCTTCAGGTTTGTTACAGCCATTAAAGATTCTGGAATGGAAGTGGGAACGTATTACCATGGACCTTGTGTCGAGTTTACCATTGACTCCTTCGAAGAAGAATTCAATGTGGGTGATAGTCGACATATTCACTAAGTGTGCCCATTTCATACATGTTCACACTACCTACACCTTAGATAAGTTGGTCGATGTGTACATTAGTGAGATAGTGAGGTTGCATGGGGTACCGAAGTCGATTGTATTAGATCGAGATCCGAGGTTTATAGCTAGATTTTGGGAGTGTTTGCATCGTGCCTTGGGTACTTGGTTGAACTTCAGCACTTCGTATCACCCGCAGTCAGATGGTCAGTCAAAGAGAGTTATTCAGATGTTGGAGGACATGTTGAGGTGTTGCATCATCGACTTTTAGGGTTCTTGGGAGAAACACCTACCGTTAGTGGAGTTTGCATACAACAACAGTTATCAGGCTAGTATTCAGATGGCACCGTATGAGGCTCTGTATGGTAGGACGTGTAGAACACCTATTTGTTGGGCCGAGGCCGGTCAGAAGCTTGTACCAATGCCGGACTTGCTTAAGGGCACTACCGAGAAGGTAAAACTGATCTGTGGTCGCTTGAAGGCAGCTTCAGACCGACATAAATCGTATGCCAATTTGAAAAGAAAGGAGATAGAGTATGTCGTAGGCGACAAGGTGTTCTTGAAAGTCTCACCTTTGAAGAAGGTGATGAGGTTTGGTAGGAAAGGTAAGTTGAGCCCGAGATTCATTGGTCCTTATGAGGTAGTTGAGAGGATTGGTCCCACTGATTATAGATTGAGACTGTCGATAGAGCTAGAGAAGATACATGATGTTTTCCATGTTTCGATGCTCCGAAAGTATAGATCGGATCTGTCTCATGTAATGCCAGTGGAAGAGATCAAGTTGAACCCAGACATGTCGTATGATGAAGAGCCGGTTGAAATTCTTGCTATGGATAGGAAAGTGTTGCGTGGGAGGTCTATCGAGTTAGTCAAAGTTTTGTGGAGACACCGAGGTGTGGAATAGGCTACTTGCGAGAGGAAGAAAGACATGGAGAAACAGTTTTCGTATCTTTTTCTGTCAGGTAATTTCGGGGACCAAATTCCTTAAGTGGCGGAGAGTTGTAACGCTCGGGGTTTGGGGCCGAAAGATAATCGGGTTTGGTTAAAACGATTCAGGATAATTTAATTGAAAGAAAATATTTTTAATGGACTAAAAGGGTTTTTATTGAATAAGGGCAAAATGGGAATTTTGAATAAAAGAATTGAAGAAAAGATTTTGAAAAGTTGTCATCTTCTCAAAAATCCCCTTTTTCATGTAAAAACCCCACCTAAACCCCATTTCACTATTCCATTGCTCCTAACTCTTCATCCCAACAAGAATTTTTAAGGTAATTTCTTCCTTGCTTAGATTTTTACTTATTTAACTCGTACTCATTGAAAACTTTCCTTTAAACCCATTAAAATGCATTTTTGGTTTTGGGTTGGAGAAATGGGATTTTCGTTTGGGTCTTTTGATGCCATGTTTAAGGGTGTTTTTAATCTTGTTTTGGTGTCTTAAAAATGCTAAAATAGTGGCTAATAGTAGGAAACCCGAAATGGGTCTAAAAATGGGATTTTTTGGGTTGAAAATGTAGAGTTTTGGCTTGGTTTTGGGTTGAAATCGTGGCTGATGGTTCCTTTGTTGTTGGGGGATGTTTTTAGACGATATTTGGTGTGTTTTGATGTTTGGAAATGATAGGTTCAGCTTGAGGTTTCTTTAGAACGAATTTGGGTGAAGTTTGGGTTGAATGTCGATGTGTTTTGTTGCAAGATTTTTGAGTTTTGAATTGCTGCTATGTTTGTGGGTCTATTAGCATCCTAATGATCTGTTTTGGGTTGTATAAAGCATAAGGAATGGATTTGGGCTTCGTGGATGTGAATCCAGGTAGTTCGGAAGCTTGAATCGGGGATTCGGCTATCGTTTGGGCTCTATCGGTGAGTGGTAATGTTTTGAAGCTTTAAAATGATTCAAAGGGTTTTCTTGGGGGTTTGAGTGGAGCCTTAAGGGCTAACCTAAACCCAAGTGTAAGTTTGTCTAATTTTGCCATGTTTCGTTAATTGTTGGTGTGTGCGGATATTCGTGTTGTTATGTGAAATGTGGACTGCTTTTACTCCCCGTTTTAATGTTATTGTATTGTCGTAGTTGATGTCAAGCCTCACGTGATGGTTAGTCGTTGTGTACGGTGATGTGTAGTCCCACCGATAGTGACTACTAGATGAGTACGGTGATGTGTAGTCCCACCGGAAAAATGCTAGTTGTTGTGTACGGTGATGTGTAGTCCCACCGGGGATGGTTGTGCATGTGCAAACCATGTTTCATTTATGCTTCCATTTCTTTGTATCTCTTTCTTAAGTGGTTTCATTCTTAAAACTAAGATATATGTTTTGAACTGCATTGTTGTTGTGTTTTAGAGCTCCGCTCACTAAGCTTTTAAGCTTACGCTCTCTTTTCCAACAATGCAGATCGTCAGAGGCTCTGGGAGGCAAGTGGGCAAGGGAGGAGTTCTTGGAGTTCTTTGCTAGCTCGAAGTATGATTTTCTTAGTTGTAATAATACTTATGCAATGGGAATGCTAGGCTTATTGTTAGGGAGTTGGTGTTCAAACTCCTATGTTTGGCTTTTGTTAATGTTGCTAACATGTTTTAAATGTTGATACCATGATATGTTGATGCTTGTTATGGCTTTGGGTTAATTGTTAGGTGTTTTGACTTGTTGGTGTTTTTAAACTAAAGTGTTCTTATGAGCTTTAGGGTTTGAGATCCCTTTTTGTGTGTATGCATGATTGAAGCTTGCCCTTAGGGTGTTTTGCCTCTAGATTGTTTGTATTATAAGTTACCATGTGGTTTGTGATGTTTCGGGGAAAGTTTGGGAACGTTTGGAGATGCTGAAATGCATTCTCGGGCCAAACTGTGTCCAGGCATTTCGGAACGCCTGATATGGTTTCGGAACGGCCAAGCTCGAGAGGCACCCATATCGGAATGGGGGTGGTGCCGTTTCTGTACGATTTTCCATTGGAGGCTCCTGTTTCAGAACCATGTGGGGCCGTTTCGGTACGTTTGGCCACTGGAGGTTCCTGTTCCGGAACCATGAGGGACCGTTCCGGAACGGCTTGATGTTGCTTTTTGAATGAAGCCCGCGTTTCAGAACGGGTAGTCCTGTTTTGGAACGTAGGTGGTTAAAATGGTTAAAGAGCATCTTTGAAGGTTTTCAAATGTTACATTTTAGTCCATAATGCGTGTATGCTTCCTAGTTGAGTTTATATGAATCCTTCGTGATGGTTTTGCCTCGTGAGCATGGAACTTGACTAATAACTACTTAGTAAGGCTAAGTTACCTTTATGGCTCTGCTCAGTTCTTATCTGTGTGCGTTTTTTCGATGTTTTCCTTCACACATAGGATTAAACGTGACATTTAGACAAGATTAATAAAATAAAATAAAAAATAGGGTTGCTAATCGGAGTGAGGCCTTAGCGGGTTTCGCTTCGGTTTTCCCCGTGTAACTCATTCGGTTCGGTCTGTTGGCTAGGCCGGGACGAGGGGGTTACAATTATAATCCAAGAAACTTACTCATAGCATATCAATCAAATATGTTGTTCTTCACACATATTCATGTATCGATTTTAGCATTTCTATGTCGATTATAACAAATTATCTCCAATCAATTATACATTAGTCTTAACGCATTATTGTTGTTTCAAGCTTACAATAATATTTAACTAAAGACGTTAAAAGAATAATCATATTATTTTTAGAACTTTATTTAAGTCAAATTGTTTAATACACATAAAAGAAAGGCTTAATACATCTTTCCCCCACTAAACTTTACATGTTTTCCCAACTTGTCCCCTAAAGTTCATTTTGACCACTTTTGCCCCCCTAACGTTTCAACGTTACTCATATTGCCCCCTACCGTTAAAAATATCTGTCATGATCAATCAGAACGTGCCACATCATTTTTTATTTATTTAAATAAATTTTAAAATTAAAATAAATTGAATAAAATAAATATAATAAAATAACAAAAACACCCCATCTTCATCCCATCATCTTTTTCCCGCCATTTTCAACACTTCTTTTCTTTTGTTTTACTTTTTCTCAAAAACCAAACACTTTAAGGAAGAAACCTAGAAAGGAGGAGAGATGGGGGATAAAGATTTTATCACTTTTTAGTGTTTTCAGTAACATGAAATTTTAACCATATGCATGCAGTTTGACAACTGGATTCAAGATCGGTTCTTTGTGGAATTGATGTTGTAACCCCCTCGTCCCAGTCTGGCCGGATGACTGGTCCGAGTAGGCCACACGGGGAAAACCGAAGCGAAACCCGTTAAGGTTCCCCCTCGGTTAGCAACCCTAATTTTTTTTCTTTTTTTTCAATCATCTCTAAAGGCTCAATCAAATCCTATGTGATCATAACTGCGGAATAAAATGCAGAAGACAAACATCAGAACCCAAAACAACATTTAAACAGCCCAATTTTACTTCATTAAACAGGCCGTTTCGAAACACCATTGAGGCGTATCAAAAGGCCCTTGACCAGGTCAACTGCCCCAAGCCATACGAGGAGGCCGTATCGAAACGGAGGTCAACCATTCCGAAACACCCTCAACGGTCAACTTCTCGTGGTCAATGATATTTTGACCGTTTCGAAACCCTTAGACCCGTTTCGAAACGCTTTCATCTCGTCAATTTCTCAGATTTCCAGTAGCCAAAACGTTCCGAAACCCGTATCAGAACAGGGGCTCTCAGTGGCCAAACTGTATCGAAATGCGTTCCGATACGGGGTCCCTGAAGCCTACCCATTCTGAAACGGCCTAGCTCGTTTTGAAACGCGGGCTGTCTGCAACCCTTAAAAACCAGACTTAGGTATTTTTCAACAAATCTAAAGGCCCTAAACGACCCTAAGAGGCACTTAACACCAACATACATGAACTAGAGGCGTAGTTCCTATGTCAAGCATGCTCAAACACACAAGGCTTAAATTGAAACATTCATTCATGGCATTTACACATTAGCAACATTTCATTATAAGGCATGCTTGAAGACATTAAAAGCCAAAAGGCACAATTCATCTAAAATAGGTTTACATGCCATTCAAAAGCAATTTAAACATCCATAAGGCATACATCACACAAGCATTTGGCAAGACATATCATGTTTACAATCCAAGTCAATTTGTAAACATCAAACACATATATGAGTCATACATAGCTCATACAAAACACACACTCTTGCCACATTGCTAAGCTGCTACAAAATTGTTTAACTGTACTTGAGCAACAAAAACTTGGAAAACCCCTTACGCCTTGCTCCGAGCTAACACCACGCTAATGATCTGCATTGTTGAAAATGAGAGCGTAAGCTATAAGCTTAGTGAGGATGCTCTAAAATCGAAAACATCAACAATGCAGGGTTCAAGCATGCAATCCCTTAATCTCACATACAACATACATAGGTAAATCAACAAGTAGACCTAGCTAGTCTTTCAAGAGTCATAATATGGCATCTCACATCATACTAGGCTCAAATATCACATATCAATATCATACATCACAATTATAAGATCAAGTTCAATTGGCCACTATTAGTTTACCCGGATGTGCGGATTTAATCTCAACAATCAATTTACCTCGGTGGGATTACACTCATCACCGGACCTTGCATGGGCGGGATTCCACTCATCACCACATGCCCTACGGATGGGATTCCACTCATAATCCCGTAGAATATAAATAAATTTCTGGTGGAATATTACATCACCGTACTCGTCCTTGATGACTCAACGCCATCAAGGCCACGTACGTTTTGACTCAATTTGTGTGCACACTAATCCTAATGATCGATCATTTACACCCGGTAAGTTAATTAGTGCCAATTTCATTTACCACATCACACATCCACCATTTACATCACATGCTCATCATATACATATGTCAAGATATACATACACATATCAAACCACATTTCACAATGACAAATAGGCAAAGCATAAATAGCATTTAATGGAATCAAGGAGCTAAGTTACCAAATTAACTCCACCTAGAAATGGCCTACCAAGCACATTCAATCACATACACTACACACACTTGAACCAACTTTAAAACACATTTAAAGTCACTCACCACCCTTCCTTAGCAACCAAAGCAAGCCTCCTACAAGCCCGGATTCGATCTCGTTGCCTCTCCAACGTCTCCTCTTGCTTCTAGCCAGTCAAAAACACATCCATTACTCTCAATCAATTCTAAAACTCAGTCATCAACTCAACTCTTAAGCTCAAACCAAACCTCAACAATTTTTCAATCCAAATAACCACCCAAAAAGCCCATTTTCGTGCTCCTTCAAAACCTAGCTGAAAATCCTATTTTCAAACTCCCAAATGACACCCAATTTGCCCCAAAACACCTTCCTATCATACTTAAACCATCAGCCCTTCAAATTTACCCTAAAACTCACCAAAAACCAAGTTTTAGACACTTTAAAATTGGCCACAAGAACCCATTTCGGGTTTTCACCCAAACCTAACCATTTTAACATATCATATGTATTTTAAGGTGGCTAAATCAAAACCCAACCTAACATTTCAAAACAAGTTGAAACTCCATAAAAACCCAAACTTTCATTAAACCTAAAACCCCAAAAGATGATAGTTTCAAAATCTATAACCATGTAAAGATAGAGAATGAAGAGGAGAGTGAGAAAATACAATTACCTTTGAAAAATGACCTTGGGTTAAAGAAGAAATCAATTGAATAGTGATCTTTGGTTTGGGGAGGGGTTTTGAAAGGGTTTCACGTTGGGGAGATGTGGAGGACAAAGATGATGCCTTTTTTTATTCCTTTAATTTCAAAAAGTTGTCTTCCTTTTTAAAATATTTGGGTTGAATCACCAAAGTGGTCCCTCCTCTTTATTTTAAATTTCAATTAGGTCAAACCTAGGCCATATTGATTAAAATTAATTTTACCGACTCGGACCTACGAACCCGACAAACTCCTAACCCCAAAACACGGGTGTTACAACTCTTTCCCACTTAAGGAATTTCGTCCCTAAAATTACATGACTGAAAGAGATACGGAAACTGCCTTTTCCATATCGTCCTTCCTCTCCCAAGTGGCCTCGTCCACACCTCGATGTTTCCACCGCACCTTTACTAACTCAATTGATCTACCCCGCAACACCTTACTGTCAGAAGCTAGGATCTCAACTGGATCCTCTTCATAAGTCAAATCCGGATTAAATTCAATCTCCTCTACATGCATAACATGTGACGGATCGGACCTATACTTACGGAGCATCGAAACATGGAATACATCGTGTATCTTTTCTAGCTCGGATGGCAAACGCAACTGATAACCAACCGGACCAACCCTCTTCACAATATCATACGATCCTATGTACCTCGAACTCAACTTCCCTTTTCGGCCAAATCTCATTACCATTCTTCCACGGAGACACTTTCAATAACACCTTCTCACCCACTGAGAACTCAACTTCCTTCCTCTTCAAATCGGCATAGGACTTCTGCCTATCCGAAGTAGCCTTCAATCAATCACAAATCAACTTTACCTTGTCCGTTGTCCCCTTAAGCAAATCCGGCATAGGTAACAACTTTTGTCCCACTTCGGCCCAACAAACTGGAGTTCTACACTTCCGGCCATACAAGGCCTCATACAGAGCCATCTGAATGCTCGACTGGAAGCTATTATTGTAAGCAAACTCTACTAGAGGCAAGTGCTTTTCCCACGTACCCTGAAAGTCAATGATGCAACAACGCAACATATCCTCTAAGATCTGTATAACTCTCTCTGACTGACCATCTGATTGAGGATGATAAGACGTGCTGAAGTTCAAACGGGTACCCAAAGCTGTATGCAAACACTCCCAAAATCGAGATGTAAACCTCGGATCTCTATCGGACACAATAGACTTCGGCACACCATGCAGTCTAACAATCTCACCAATGTACAAGTCGGCCAATCTATCTAAGGTGTAAGTAGTATTGACTGCCAAAAAGTGAGCACACTTCGTGAAACGGTCTACTATCATCCAAACTGAGTTCTTCTTCGTAGGAGTCAAAGGCAAACCCGAAACAAAATCCATGGTGATGTTCTCTCATTTCTATTCCAGAATCCTCAATGGTTGCAACAAACCTGAGGAAACCTGATGTTCTACCTTCACTCTCTGACACACTAAACACTTACTCACAAAGTCGGCCACATCTCTCTTCAAGCCAACCCAAAAGTACTCGTTCTTCAAGTCACGGTACATCTTCGTACTTCCAGGAAGCATAGCAAACGGACTACTGTGGGCTTCAGTCAAGATCGTACGTCTCAAGTCACTGTCCTCTAGCACAACTATCCTATTCTTGAAACACAAAACCCCATCGGTATTGAAACTTTAGTCTGAAGATCTACCTTCGGCTATATCTTGCACGCGAGGTGCCAAAGATCTATTTAAGAGCTGCTTCTCTCTAATCAACTGACCTAGAGTAGGTCTAACCTGAAGTTCGGCT
Organism: Hibiscus tridactylites; assembly: GCA_958450335.1. Taxonomy (NCBI): domain Eukaryota; kingdom Viridiplantae; phylum Streptophyta; class Magnoliopsida; order Malvales; family Malvaceae; genus Hibiscus; species Hibiscus tridactylites. The sequence goes on from OY288279.1 coordinate 36,961,377, forward strand.
ACTAAGCCACCATCTCCGGACAAGCTCAATCTAGCAAACATGGCTCTCAAGTCCACAACTATCTTCCTACTCAATGCATCGGCCACTACATTGGCCTTACCCGGATGGTACTCAATGGTAAGATCATAGTCCTTTAGCAACTCTAACCACCTACGCTGTCTAAGGTTCAAGTCTCACTGAGTTATAATGTACTTCAAACTCTTGTGATCGGTGTACACTGTGCATTTCTCACCGTACAAATAGTGCCTCCAAATCTTCAGAGCAAACACAACTGCAGCTAACTCTATGTCATGGGTCAGATAGTTGCGCTCGTGAGTCTTCAACTGTCTTGAGGCATAAGCCACCACTCTCTTGTCTTGCATGAGAACACAACCTAGCCCTACATAAGAAGCATCACTGTAAACTACATAGTCTTTCCCGGACTCTGGCTGAATCAAGATCGGTGCTTGGGTCAAAGCTTCTTTCAATTTCTCAAAGGCTCTCTGTCTTGCATCTGTCCACTCAAACTGAACACTCTTCTGAAGTAACTGTGTCAATGGAGCGACTAACTTAGAGAAACCTTCTACGAATCTTCTATAGTATCCAGCTAAGCCTAGGAAGCTACGTACCTCTGTTACAGACTTCGGTTGCTTCCATTCAACAATGGCCTCTATCTTCTTCGGATCAACTCTAATCCCATCGGCTGACACTATGTGTCCTAAGAAGACTACCTCTCGGATCCAGAATTCACACTTGCTCAACTTCGCATACAACTAATGATCTAGCAAAGTCTTCAAAACTAGTCTCAAGTGTCGGTCATGGTCTTCTTCAGTTCGTGAATATACCAAGATGTCATCTATAAAAACAACTACAAACTGATCTAGGTACTGATGAAAAATCCTATTTATCATGTCCATGAAAGCAGCCGGTGCATTAGTCAACCCAAAAGGCATGACTAAAAACTCGTAGTGACCATACCTAGTCCTAAAGGCCTTCTTCGGTACATCAACCTCTCTTACCTTTAGCTGGTAGTAACCCGATCTCAAGTCAATCTTCGAAAAGACTGATGCTCCTCTCAACTGTCAAACAAGTCATCAATTCTAGGCAACGGATACTTATTATTCACTGTCAACTGATTCAACTGTCTGTAATCTATACACATTCGCATGCTTCCATCTTTCTTGTTCATAAACAAAACTGGTGCACCCCAAGGTGAAGAACTAGGTCGAATGAAGCCTCTATCCGTTAACTCTTGCAACTGAATCTTCAACTCTTTCAGTTCTTTCGGTGCCATGCGATACGGAGCAATCGAAACAGGATCTGAATCAGAATAAGTCTCAATGGTGAACTCTACCTCTTTGTCTGGTGGTAACCCTGGCAACTCTTCCGGAAACACACAAGAGAAGTCACACACTGTCCGGATGTCCTAAGGTCTAACCTCACTCATGTTAGGGTTCATCACATAGGCCAAGTATGCTTCACAACCCAACTCAACTAGCCTTTTAGCCTCTAGAACTGAAACTACATTGGACAAGAACTTCACGTTCTCATCCACCACTACAATCTCATAATCATCTGTGAGCCTCAAGGAAATCCTATTAGTTTCAAAGTCTATCCTAGCTCTATGCTCCGTGAGCCAGTCCATACCCAGAATTACATCAAAACCATAGAAAGGAAGCTCCATCATATCCACCGGGAACACATGTCCTTGAACCATCAACGGACACCTTATGTACATTTTTTCTAACCACTACTATGTCCCCAAAGGGACTAGTAACACTAACTCCTACCTCTAACATTTCACAAGGCAAATTCAACGACTGTGCATGCTCACTCAATATGTAGGAATGTGTAGACCCAGAGTCAATCAAAGAAACCAAACCCAAAGACTGTATCGAGAAGTTACCTGCGATCACATCGGTGTCATGCTGATCCCCACACTAAGCGTAAACTCTGGCCTGACCTCCGCTGTCCGGCTGAACTGCAACTACATGTGCTATGTTCCTCTGACCGTCATTCCTCGGCTGGAAGTTACCTCTACCGCGCCCGCGACCTCTCTGGAAGTCATTGGCTCTAGCAGGAGCCTGAGCCGGTGCCTGTCCCACCTGATGTGGACAGTCACGCCTAATGTGGTCTCTAGCTCCACAACTCCAACACGAGTGGAAATTTCCCCAACACTCACCGGTGTGGTTCCTCCCGCAAGTAGCACATGTGGGCAACTTCCCACCAGCCCTCTGGCCCTGTTGGCCCCTACCGTGGTTACCGCCACCACGTCTATGATCATAATGATGCCTGTTATCCCGATGCCTCTTGGCATCACCTCTATCAAAGTCACTGGACCTCTTACCCGAACTAGAACCACCATATCGTTTGGTCAAGCCCAAACTGTGCTCTAAGTCATTGGCCCTCGCGACCAAGACATCAAAATCAGTGTAGTCTGAAGCTAGAGTATACCTCTTAATCTCTTCATTCAGCCCATAACGGAAACGGTTACATCGGTCCACCTCAGTAGGAACAAGCTCAGATGCATACTGACTCAGCCTAACAAATCGGATCTCATAATCGGTCACGGTCATACTCCCCTGAAGCAAAGCCATAAACTCCCTCTTCCTCTCATCAAGGTATCACAGACCCAAATACTTCTTACAGAATGCTGACTCAAAGAACTCCCAAGTAATCTCGGTCTCATCCATACTCGAAGTGATGGTGACCCACCTAGTGTAGGCATCACCCTGAAGCAAGGACTCAACACACCCTAACTTGCGCTCACCAGTACATCCCATATGTGGGAGGATACGGACAATCTTCTCAAACCACAACTCGGATCTCTCTAGAGTAGACTCTTTGAACTCTTCGGCCCCTAAACTACGAAGTCTCTCTAATGGCAGACTAGTGCCCTCTCCCTGATGATGTGTTGCTGCCTGACCCCCAGCTACTGCAGCTTGAAATGCCTCGGCTATCGCCTGAACCAAAGGAGCTAAGTCTATCCTGGTCGGTCCTTGGCCACCTTGGCCTCCCTGAGGTCCCTCTCCTTCAGCCCCGGCCTAGCCTCCTACTCCTGGTGGAGGAGGTGGTGGAGGAGCTCCAACTCCAACCACAGGCTCTCCCACTTGAGCCTCAACTCTAACTACTGGCTCAACTCCTGGAGCCGCTGCCCGTGGTTCCGGTCGAACCATCCTAGGCCTCCCACGTGGTCTCATGGTACAGCTAGCAAGGTAATAACTACAACAACAAACATATAGGGATTACGTTAGTCAAAGCAAGGGTCCAATAGTGCTCAAGTACTCCCTTTACTATTAAATCTTTTTAAATTAAGTAATAGTAGCAATGGGCACACACTCTACACCAAACGCAACAACTCATGCTTCAAAACATCATGCAAACAGTCAAACAATAAAATTTCATGGCAAAACATACACCAAGCAATAGAATCACTTAACACATCGAGCTTACCTCACTTACCTGCCCGAGGTCTCGGTAACCTCAGGCTCTGATACCAACAAATGTAACCCCATCGTCTCGGTCTGGCCGGATGACCGGTCCGAGTAGGCCACAAGGGGAAAACCGAAGCGAAACCCGTTAAGGTTCCCCCTCGGTTAGCAACCCTAATTTTTTTTTAATCTTTTCTAAAGGCTCATTCAAATCCTATTTGATCATAACTGCGGAATAAAATGCGGAAGACAAACATCAGAACCCAAAACAGCATTTAAACAGCCCAATTTTACTTCATTAAACAGGCCGTTTCGAATCACCATTGAGGCGTATCGAAACGCCCTTGACCAGGTCAACTGCCCCAAGCCATACGAAAAGGCTGTATCGAAACGGAGGTCAACCGTTCCGAAACACCCTCAACGGTCAACTTCTTGTGGTCAACGAGATTTTGACCGTTTCGAAACCCTTAGACCCGTTTCGAAACGCTTTCACCTCGCCAATTTCTTAGATTTCCAGTAGCCAAAACATTTCGAAACCCGTATCGGAACAGGGGTTCTCAGTGGCCAAACCGTATCGGAACGCGTTCTGATACAGGGTCCCTGAAGCCTACCCGTTCCGAAACGGCCCAGCTCGTTTCGAAACGCGGGCTGTCTGCAACCCTCAAAAACCAGACTTAAGCATTTCTCAACAAATCTAAAGGCCCTAAACGACCCTAAAAGGCACTTAAAACCAACATACATGAACTAGAGGCATGGTTCCTATGTCAAGCATGCTCAAACACACAAGGCTTAAATTGAAACATTCATTCATGGCATTTACACATTAGCAACATTTCATTATAAGGCATGCTTGAAGACATTAAAAGCCAAAAGGCACAATTCATCTCAAATAGGTTTACATGCCATTCAAAAGCAATTTAAACATCCATAAGGCATACATCACACAAGCATTTGGCAAGACATATCATGTTTACAATCCAAGTCAATTTGTAAACATCAAACACATATATGAGTCATACATAGCTCATACAAAACACACACTCTTGCCACATTGCTAAGCTACTACATAATTGTTTAACCGTACTTGAGCAACAAAAACTTGGAAAGCCCCTTACGCCTTGCTCCGAGCTAACACCACGCTAATGATCTGCATTGTTGAAAATGAGAGCGTAAGCTATAAGCTTAGTGAGGATGCTCTAAAATCGAAAACATCAACAATGCAGGGTTCAAGCATGCAATCCCTTAATCTCACATACAACATACATAGGTAAATCAACAAGTAGACCTAGCTAGTCTTTCAAGAGTCATAATATGGCATCTCACATCATACTAGGCTCAAATATCACATATCAATATCATACATCACAATTATAAGATCAAGTTCAATTGGCCACTATTAGTTTACCCGGATGTGCGGATTTAATCTCAACAATCACTTTACCTCGGTGAGATTACACTCATCACCGGACCTTGCATGGGCGGGATTCCACTCATCACCACATGCCCTACGGATGGGATTCCATTCATCATCCCATAGAATATAAATAAATTTCCGGTGGAATATTACATCACCGTACTCCTCCTTGATGACTCAACGCCATCAAGGCCACATACGTTTTGACTCAATTTGTGTGCACACTAATCCTAATGATCGATCATTTACACCCGGTAAGTTAATTAGTGCCAATTTCATTTACCACATCACACATTCACCATTTACATCACATGCTCATCATATACATATGTCAAGATATACATACACATATCAAACCACATTTCACAATGACAAATAGGCAAAGCATAAATAGCATTTAATGGAATCAAGGAGCTAAGTTACCAAATTAACTCCACCTAGAAATGGCCTACCAAGCACATTCAATCACATACACTACACACACTTGAACCAACTTTAAAACACATTTAAAGTCACTCACCACCCTTCCTTAGCAACCAAAGCAAGCCTCCTACAAGCCCAGATTCGATCTCGTTGCCTCTCCAACGTCTCCTCTTGCTTCTAGCCAGTCAAAAACACATCCATTACTCTCAATCAATGCTAAAACTCAGTCATCAACTCAACTCTTAAGCTCAAACCAAACCTCAACAATTTTTCAATCCAAATAACCACCCAAAAAGCCCATTTTCGTGCTCCTTCAAAACCTAGCTGAAAATCCTATTTTCAAACTCCCAAATGACACCCAATTTGCCCCAAAACACCTTCCTATCATACTTAAACTATCAGCTCTTCAAATTTACCTTAAAACTCTCCAAAAACCAAGTTTTAAACACTTTAAAATTGGCCACAAGAACCCATTTTGGGTTTCCACCCAAACCTAACCACTTTAACATATCATGTGTATTTTAAGGTGGCTAACCTAACATTTCAAAACAAGTTGAAAAACTCCATAAAAACCCAAACTTTCATTAAACCTTAAAACCCCAAAAGATGATATTTTCAAAATCTATAACCATGTAAAGATAAAGAATGAAGAGGAGAGTGAGAAAATACAATTACATTTGAAAAATGACCTTGGGTCGAAGAAGAAATCAATGGAATAGTGATCTTTGGTTTGGGGAGGGGTTTTGAAAGGGTTTCACGTTGGGGAGATGGGGAGGACAAAGATGATGCCTTTTTTTTGTTTGTTCCTTTAATTTCAAAAAGTTGTCTTCCTTTTTAAAAATTTTGGGTTGAATCACCAAAGTGGTCCCTCCTCTTTATTTTAAATTTCAATTAGGTCAAACCTAGGCCATATTGATTAAAATTAATTTTTCCGACTCGGACCTACGAACCCGACTAACTCCTAACCCCAAAACACGGGTGTTACAGATGTGAACCATGCACCGACAACGACTGAGTGTGAGGATGATGGCGGTGTTTCCTCGTCCAACAAGACTGTTTCTAGCATAAGAGGGAAGAGAAATAAGAGAGACCCTGCGGGTGATGAAATCGAGGCTGAACGACCCTCGTGCTCTCTTTCGAGTGACGATAAAGATGGCGGCGGCGACGACGATGGCACCTCGAGGAAGAAGCTTAGGCTTCCAAAGGAACAGTCCTTGGTGCTGGAAGAAACCTTCAAGGAACATACCCGATAGCACCCTTAATCCGATTAGTTAACGTAACAGATTGTCTTTTTAGTTTAATAATATTATGTCTGAAGTGAAATGTGGGTGTGGATGTGTTATAAAACAAAAGTAAAATTTGGCTCTAGCAATGAAATTGAATATGAGGCCCGGGGATTTAAAAAGCGCACCGTGACCGTGATATCAACCGTGATATAGTGGTTGTGCCGCCGTTTGAAACTATGATTGGAGTAAAAAATGGTTCGTGAGCGTCACAATTCAGCTGCTTTTGTCTGAAATCATGATATATTGTCGCAACCGCGATTTAAAACCCTATTGAGGCCTAGCCAAGTGGAGGTCTAGTTCTAGAACAAAAGAGCAAAGTAAGTTTTTCATTGTTTAATCAATTGTTAAGAGCATTATGGTGGGAAATGGACAATTAACCATTTTCTTTGGCGCACAAACAATACAAAGTTGAAGCAAACGGAAGTGGACCGGGAGTATCTAAAACGATGTTGCAACAATATGACTGAGGAAAACCGAAGGTTGTAGAAGGAAGTGCAAGATCTTAGAGCATTAAATGTGGGAAAGTGTTGGGGATGAAGATGAGGTGTTATGGGTATTTTAATATATTTATTTTATTTTATTTAATTTTGTTTTATTTTAAAATTTAAAAAAAAAAATAAAAAATGACATGGTATGTTCTGATTGGTCAAGACAGATTTTTTTAACGGTAGGGGCAATATGGGTAACGTCAAAAACTTTAGGGGCAAAAGTGGTTAAAATGAACTTTATGGGGCAAGTTGGAAAAACAAGTAAAGTTTAGGGGGAAGTATATTAAGCTTAAAAGAAACTAAAATAACAATGACAATGTTTTTATATTAATATACGAGAATAATGTCGATGCAGCGAAGAAGGCATGTCAGACAACCTCCTCTTCTACACGTGCAGGTGGTGGTACACTGGTGAATTGGATTACAAATTCGATTTATGAGCAGCCGGATGTTTCGGATATGCAGGTTTAATCATTTTGCTCTAATTTTTGCCTTTTAATAATGGTTAAGATTATATTTTGGAATGTTCAGGGTGCCCTTGACCCTGGGTTTAATATATCTTTTAAGTTATTGGTTAGGAAGCAACAACCACACATTATTGTTGTGATGGAGCCTCGTATTAGTGGGAGAAGAGCTAACAGATTCATTCGACTGGCTGTTTTGATTGTTCTTATCGCGTGGAAACGTAGGGCTTTTCAGGTGAAATTTGGGTGTTATGGCGGGATTCGATTCATTTTGACGTTTTAGCTATCTACAATCAATATATTCATGGATTTTGATCTAGTGAGGGTGATGCGATGAATTTCTTTGTCACTTTTGTCTATGCTAGCTCGAATTCAATCTGTCGTCGTACTCTTTGGGGACATCTGAAAACCTTAGAGCCGAATGATGGATCTCCTTGGGTGATAGGTGGGGATCTGAATGTCATAGGCAACATGGAAGAGAGACAAGGGGGATCATAGAATAGATCCAGTGTGTTCCGGAAGTACTTTGATTTTATGATGGAGACTGGTTTGATTGATATGGGTTTCAGTGGGTCGCGTTTTACATGGAAGCGGGGTACTCTTTCTCAACGTTTAGATTAGTGTATCTATAACGCTGGCTGGTACGGTTACGTTCCTATGTCTGAGGTTTTTTATTTGGTGAAGTTGGGGTCCGATCATCGCCCTATTCTTCTAAATGCAAGCTCACGGGTTGTTCTCTCTAGTAATCGGCCCTTGCGTTATATTTTTGTTTGGAATGATCACCCAGATTTTCCAAATTTTTTGTAGCAAGTTTGGTCAGACAATAATGCAATGGCATAGAATGTGGATTTGTTTCAGGATAAGAGTGGGCAATGGAGTCGTGATGTTTTCGACCACATTGGTCGAAGGAAGAATTTATTATTGGCGTGAATCCAAGGAATTGAGAGAGTGTTAGAGGTATCATACAATCTATATCTGGAGAGTTTGGAGGAGGAGTTGAAACGTGATTTAGATTTGATCCTTGAGCAAGAGGAAAGTTTGTAGCATCACCATGCACGGTCGACATGGATTGAGAAAAGAGAGCGGAATACTATGTTCTTTCATATGGCGGCCACTACTAGGAGTCTGCGCAATAAGATTCAGAGACTACGTTTTCCAGATGGTTTATGGTGTGATGATCATGAGTTGCTTATGGACCATGCGTTACAATTTTTTTCAGAAACTCTTCACGAGTGAGCAGCGGCAGCCGCACATGTAGGATTTGACGGCCTCTTTTTTTTTCAATTTGGCCAGCAGGATTTTCGTCCATTATTAGCAGCAGTGACAGAGGATGAGATACGTGGGATTGTTTTCTCGATGGGACCTTTAAAAGCACCGGGTAAGGATAGGTTACATGTGGCATTTTATCAGAAGAATTGGAAGGTTGTGGGTCCATATGTTTGCAAGTTTATTCAGCGTTTTTTTATTGTTGAGGGTACTCTTGAGAGTTGAGTCAATCAGACTTTACTCGTCTTAATTCTGAAAATGGAGATTCCATAATCAATCAGTCAATTTCGACTGATCCGTTTATGCAATGTGCTCTACAAGTTTATTACCAAGATTATGGTTAATAGATTCAAGCCTTTTTTTTACCGAAATGGGCGCCGGATACACAAGTGAGCTTTGTTCCTGGTCGTCACATTGCAGATAACATTATAATTTCTTAGGAAGTGGTACATTCGATATCTTCAAAGATGGGACGTAAGGCTTGGATGACCATTAAAGTTGATTTGGAGAAGGCTTATGACAGGTTGGAGTGGGATTATATAGAAGAAACTCTTTTTGCTGTAGGGTTACCGGTATTGGTTATTAATCTGATCATACAATGTGTTCGATTGGTTACTACTCAGATTATATGGAATAGGGAGTTGACAGATTTCTTTACACCTACTAGAGGGGTTCGTCAAGGGAACCCTCTATCGCCTTATTTATTTGTGCTTTTCATGGATAGACTCTCTCAGGAGATTAATGTTGCGGTCAAATCTGGTCACTGGTCTCCTATACGTCTTGATAGGTCGGGTCCAGAGTTGTCCCATCTTTGTTTTGCTGACGATATGGTACTTTTTGCCGAAGCTTCAATGGATCAGGTAATGGTTATACGAGATATCATGGTCAGATTCTGTGAGGCTTCGGGGCATAAAATTAGTGTTGCCAAGACGCAAAATTGTTTCTCTCACAATTGTCCGTCTGATGTGCGTTCATACATTGCTAATTGCTTTGGTTTTGAGGAGGTAGAAGATCTGGGAAGGTATTTAGAAGTGCCACTATTACATAGTCGTGTCTCTAAGGCTACTTATTCTTATCTATTGGAAAAAAATGAGTGCTTGGATGCCGGGTTGGTCAGCGAAATCTTTTTTCTAGCCGGCCGAATTACACTGGCGAAAGCTATGCTTCAGGAAATCCCTATTTATATAATGCAATCCTCATGGTTACTGAAGGGGACATGCGAGGACATGGAACGTTTAATTTGTCATTTTGTGTAGGGCTATAATGACAGTAAGCCGAGTGTTAACCTAGTATCTTGGAAGATGGCGCAACAATCCATTGAAATGGGCGGGCTCGATTTTAAGGATTTACATCAATAGAACTACATGTTCTTAATGAAACTTGGATTTCAACTTTTATTTGATGGTGATGCATTGTGGATTCGGGTTTTGAAACCAAAATATAGATGGAATGACACCATACCTTTGTCGATTGCTCGTCGGAATTGTTCACGATTATGGACAGGCTTGAGCAGTATTTGGGATGATATTTGTGAAAGTGTTAGTTGAAATATCCGCGATGGGTCGTAGACTAACTTCTGGTATGATCGTTGGCTCGGTATGAATGATAGTCTGGCTTTTTCGTGTATGTCGAATTCAGTTCCTACATCGGTTATGGTCGCTGATATGGTCACAGTGTCGAGTGAGTGGGAATGGGAAAGGTTAACTCCTATGCTTTCGGTGGAGGTTCTGGACCAGATTGTTGCGGTTCCGCCTCCACAAGATCACCTAGGCCTGGATACACCAGGATGGAGATGGGATGATAAACGACAATTTACATCACGCTCTACATATTGATTTTTGGCGACTGATGACTCAGTGTCGGTTGATGATATTTGGAGGCAAATGTGGCGTTTACCGGTGCCTCAACGTGTTAGGGTGTTCATGTGGCTTACCGTTCATCGGAAACACTTAACGAACGATGAGCGTGTACGATGAAATCTTGTTTTCTCAGCTGAATGCGAGATCTGTCATTCAAGCGTATATGATATGAATCACATCCTTCGTGAGTGTTTGGTGGCAAGAGATTTATGGACGAGAGTGGTGCGGTCGGACGTTTTCAAGAATTTCTTGTGTCTACCCTTTGATACTTGGTTGCGCCATAACCTGTTTTACTCATCGAGTATTGCTTCGCATGATGGGCATTGGAGCATCAGGTTTGTGGTACTATGTTGGTTGTTTTCGAAGGTTCGTTGTACAAAGATTTTTTAGCCGGAGTTGGCGTATCATGTGGACCTCTTGTTGTGGGGAAATTGTTTGGTTGTTGAATATGTTAAGCCTTTCTCCCGGCACCACGACATGTAAGGAAGCAAATTATTATGGCTCGGTCTTGGTCCAGACCACCCCCTGGCTGGATTAAAGCTAATGTAGATACTGTCGTTGATACAGTGGATGTCGGGTGGCGATTAGGGGCGTCCTTAGAGATGAGCATGGGGTTTGGATCCTTGGGATTGCCCGATCAATTGGTCGATGTTCGGTGCTAATAGCTGAACTTTGGGCCGTGCATGATATGCTTGTTCAAGCTTGGGAATTGAGTTATCGTCGGATGGAGATTGAGATTGATTGCCTCGAAGTTGTGAACATTATCAATAAATCCTCGTCGGCTTTGGTTGGAAGCGGTTTGGTTGCTCCATTTTCCAGCTGATGAACCGAGATTAGGAGCTGGTATTTCGTTTCGTCCCTCGGGGAAGTAACAGCTTGGCTAATCGGATGGCGGCAACCGGTCCTACGGCACCACGATCGAGGTTGCAATTCACTCCCCCTGCAGGAATTGGCAGCGATGGTGCATGAGGAAAGGTTGCAAAGCTGGGGAGAATTTGAAGTATTGAACACGATCGAGGTTGCAATTCCCTCTCCCCGGCAGGAATTGGCAGTGATGGTGCATGAGGAAAGGTTGCAAAGCTGGGGAGAATCTGAAGTATTGAACGCTGCATGTTTTAGTCTTCATGAGGATTCGGGTGGTTAGTTTTGTTTTCGTTTTATTTTGTTTTTATTCGTTTTTCGTTGGCCTCCTATCGTGTTAATTATATTGTTTCTTTTGTGTTTCTCCCTGCTATTGTTGTATGTGTTACCATGGGTACTTTTTTTTCTCGTTTAGGTTTAAAAAAACTTTTAACGAGGCTTGTGATAATACCTCATTTTTTATAAAAAAAATATACGAGAGTGTCTTATAATAATTATTTTATGATTGATCTTCAGACGAATTCTGACAATATCCTCTCCCATTAATCTCATACAACGAGGAACATTGGCACCTAAAAAGACGTAGTGTATGACAATTGTCTGGTGGATGAATTCAGATTTCACATGTCATGTTGAGGTTTCGATATTATATGAAGTTTCCCTACACCGGATCTTTTCATGCCTCAGCTACTTGTATAACAATATGGTTTTTATTCACAAATTCTGGTTAAAACCGCTTAATAAAACATACCATTGCACACTATTAAATTTTTAATAACTTCAAATAATCATTAAAAATCTCTAATTAAAATTATTTTAAAATAAAATTATTTTTTTCTAAAATACCCAGATGTGTTACGTTAATAATGTGTAACAGTGTGTATCGTCCGTTCTAGAATATTGCTCCCTAACCACTCCCACCTTTAGTTCTAATAATATATATAGCATGATGACCACAATTTGATCTTAAATTCTCTAATAATATTGATATTTAATATATATATATATATATATATTTGAACAATTTAATATATATTCTTGAAAAGAGAAGATTTAGTGAATCTAAATTTGCTTTGACAATATAATAAACATAGTTACAATGAAGGCGAAAAAAGAAAATTTAAAACAAAACGGATCATTCGATCAATATTGTAAAAGGGCGACCATCTTGTATTCGATCAGATTATGTAAAAGAAAGCATAAACGACAAGCAATAAATAATTCAGCTGCCCCCTTGCTTTTCACAATTTTAATGACTCATTCAAATCAAGTTTAAGAGAACAAAAAATCCTCTACCACTAAATATACCCCCACACTAAAAAATATATTAAGAAAATTAAATTTTAAACTTCAACCTAAAATTTTATATCTTAAACTCAAAATTCTAAATCTTAACTCTAATACTTTAAACCTTAACCTTCGACTCTTAACCCACTTCTTCAAAAGGAGGCACTAAAAAAGACATAGTTAAGGGTAGACGATTTTCATCCCATTTACAACCCATAATCAGGGTTTCAAATAGTGGAGCGCAACCGCGATAGCGGCCGCGAAATTGCGGTCGCGCCGCCGTCCGAAACCGCAATCGGAGAAAATCACGGTGGGAAACGGAATCACGACGATAGCGGGCTGTAGCGGACGCGAAATAACGAGATAGCGGCTGTCGCGACGATAGCGGGACGCTATCCTCGTTTTCAGCTCAATCGCGGATGGTGGCCGTCTGGCCGAGGAGGAGGAAAAAGTTGCAGAGAAAGAAAAAAAAAAGAATCCGGGTTGATGAAGACAATGTTATAACATTAAAAGGGTAAATGCGGGAAGAAGGGTTCTAATTTTAATGTATTTTCGAAGAGGCTTAAAAGTTTTAGTTCTCTTATAATTTAGTCCTTTAAGGGAGATTTTTAGTTTAATTAAGATGTTTTATTTTATTCCATTTTCAATTAAGTCATCAAATCCATAACAAAACTTCCAATTGAGCCTCTAAATCTTATTTTCTTTCAATTAAATCCATTTATAAGTGTTGGAATTTTTTTTATAATTATAATTTAAATTTCCCATTTTTGATATTTACCTTGATATTTTTTTAATTAGGTATTTACCTAGAATATATATATATATATATATTATTTTTGAGTTTGGTAATGAAAAAAAATATTTAATAAAATCGTAAGAAATTTAATCTCCCATCTCACAATTATAATTTATAATAAATATTTTTTAATATATTTTAATTTATATTTATTTTTGTTTAGAAAATATTGTAAATATCATTAAAAATAACTTTTTATAGTTATAATTATAATTATTATATTTTACACTAAGTTGTGCAAATTTAAAAAAAATTCACGACCGCGACACCCGCAATGAGCGCAATAGTCTCCGTTATGTCCGCAACCGCGATAACCGCGACGCGACCGAAAACGCAACCGCGAACGCTATTTAAATCCCTGCCCATAATTCCTTTTAATACGCTTGCTCCTGTATATATAGTAACCTTTTCTGTAAACAACATAAGTCAGTAGTCTCTGGTTTCACAGCAAACTAGAAAAACCTTGGCTAAGATGTATAAGGTCGGCAATGTCAATGGGGAGCATGTTAACGAGCTCCTTCAAGCTCAAGCTCACGTTTGGAACCACCTTTTCAGCTTCATAAGCTCCATGTCTCTAAAATGTGCAGTTGATTTAGGCATCCCGGATGTCATTCAAAACCACGGCAAGCCGATGAGTATTACCGAGCTGGCTACTGCACTCCCGACGCTTAATCCTTCCAAGGTAGGCAACCTCTACCGGCTCATGCGTCTTTTAGTCCACTCGGGCTTCTTTACACAACAACAGCTAGTCGATGGCGATGACGGCCAAGAACAAGGCTATGTTCTGACCAACGCTGCTCGACTCCTGCTCAACAATCACCCCTTGAGCATAACACCGTATTTGAAAGTTATCACGAATCCTGTTGTAATAAAACCTTGGTATTTTCTACAGACATGGTTTGAAAATGACGATCATACCGCGTTTTATGCCGCGCATGGAGAGACATTTTGGGACTACTGCAGCCATGAACCGGACCTAATTAACTTGTTCAACGAAAGCATGGCTAATGATACTCCATTGATTAGTAGAGTCTTGAGTGAAAAGTGCAGGGGGTTATTTGATGAAGTGCAGTCGCTAGTGGATGTTGGGGGTGGCACAGGAACCATGGCCAAGGCCATTTCTACTGTATTTCCACACTTGGAGTGCACTGTGTTTGATCTTCCTCATGTTGTTGCCGGCCTACAAGATGGTCGGAACATTAAATATGTTGGAGGCAACATGTTTGAGGCAGTTCCGGCTGCAGATGCAATTTTTCTAAAGGTTAATTTCACTAAATTCACCATCCATTATCTCTTTAATTAAGATATAATTTTTAAAATGCTTACTCTTTTTGAGCTGATTAAACAGTGGATATGTCACAACTGGAGTGATGAAGATTGCTTGAGGATTTTGAAACGATGTAAAGAGGCAATTTCAGAACGAGGCAAGGTGATTATAATAGACATAGTAGTAAGATTGAATGATGAAGGCTTCAAGTTGGTCGAAACGCAGCTCTTCTTCGACATGCTGATGATGATGGCGGTGAATGGAAGGGAGAGGCGGGAGGAAGAATGGGCCAAGCTGTTCTCTGCTGCTGGTTTTAGTAACTATAAGATTACTCCTATACTAGGTTTGAGATCTCTAATTCAGGTTTACCCTTAACAAAGAGTGGTAACTGGTAATATTTCTTTAATCTCCTATACTTTAATTTGAGGTTTGAGATCTCTAATTAAGGTTAAACATATACCTAAATTAAATTATTTTAAATTGATTGCAGATAACTTGTTTCTTTTGGCAAGCCGATTGGGGAGATTCTTTATTGGAGCCCTCCTTTAGAGGTTGCTAAGTTTATGCAGCATGATATGATTTAAGTTGTGTTAGATTGATCTTGTCTATTCTCTTGTTTTCTTTGTTGAGCTCTTCTCGTTGTCTTATTGTAATTACTACTATGTGTACTCTTTTTTTTCATAGACTTAGGTTTTTTAATGAGGCATATGGTAATAAACACACTCCTTTTGTAATCAATTTTTTTTTTCAAATCTTAAATGAATAAAAAGAGTACAACACAACCAAGTACAAAAGTTAAAACTAAAAAAAACGACAAACAACAATACATCAGAAAGCAAAGAACAATATTCCTTCCCAGCACAACAATCTCCTCCGCACACGAAGAATTCATACTCCATAAAAATTCGAAATCTGCTACCTCTAGGCTTTAAACACCTCTTGCCAAATAACAGCGACTCGTTTCCTTACAAAACAAGCTTTGCAAGATGATCCGTCATACCGAATCATACTATCAAAACAAACACCGGAGTTGCACCAGCCGATCTATGACATCGAAGATTGTCCACCTTTTCCAAGGACGCAAAAGACGAATGATAATCCAATTCAAGGTCATCATCTCGAAACTCACTAACCACAAGCTCCAAATTGCTGCAACAATATATAATCACCAGCCAGATCTTGACAAGGCAACACAGAAGCTAAATTTGAAAAGTGCAACGACTCCAATGGCTGAGCTAGACTAATTTCTACAACTACAAAAAACCTTACAAAACCAGCAAGCAATTATGTAGATGACAAAAGCAGATGATTGGCATGCTCCACTCCAACCCCACACCATGGATGAGTACAAAACAGAACATCAATCTTCACCCCCTCCCTCTTAAAAAATTCTTTTCCTTCAGCGGAACCTTTCAATTACAACCAACCAACCATGCCAATCAAAATCTTTTATACAACCATCCTCCATTAAAAAGCATTGTATTCAATGAAAACACACATTTTCTGATAAAAATAACTGCCATCAACCTCTTATCTCTGTTAGTAATGCAAAAGAAGAATCCAATGAGTGAGAAACTAACATTTGAAGAGTATTTATAGTCTTCATATTCTCCTCCCTTATTGAGTGATAGAGAACAAGGGCAAGACTCGTGCGCCGTCACCGTTCGTTCGGCTCGGGTTCGTGCTAACACATTTCAATGACACGTTTGTGCGCCTTAAAAGGCTTGAAAGATGACGACAACAATGTCGGATAGCTTATCAGCCTTGATTCGGATGTGACTTATCAAGTCGAGATTTAAATTTAAACTTGGGATTTATCTTTTGTATTTAATTTGAATATTTTAGGATTAATATTTTATCACTATTTTAGGTTTTTTAAGATACTATAAATACCTGGTTTTGTTTTACTTTGAAGTTTATAAAATTTCTCTTCTCTAGTTCTTTATTTACTTTTAATTTTTTATTTTATTTTGAAAAATGCTAAGTATGATTTCTTTCATAATCATATTTAGCTAAGTTTTTTATAGCCAAAGGCTTAAGCAATGACTCAATTCCAATGTGAGGATTGAAAAGTACTTCATCAACTTCGGGTATCTCTCTCAATTTTCTAAGCTTAATTTCAAAATCAAAATGATTTCAAAACTAAAGATTGATGTTGGTCAGGATGTTGTTTTGGTTGACTGTGTGGGAGGAAGGATCGGCTATTGAAGCATATTCGACTTCCTGGAACACACTTAGCAAAATTGTTTGGGCAAAAATTCAATGGCCCTGTTTGGTAAAGAGATGTTTGGGCAAAAGTTAAAAGTTTGAGGCATAATTAAAGGTTTGACCAGTCAAATCCGTTAATATTGTTGTTTGGTAAACAGCGAATTGAAAGAGCGGATTGGGGTGAAACCGCTAATTTTGAAAAAGCTCATAATAGGAGCTTTTTGAGATTAGAGGTTTTATATTAGAGTTGTAAATACTCTTTTACCGTTACCGGTTACCAAAAATCTCAAAATAACTTAAATTAAATATTTTCTCACCCTATTTATAAGCCCTATTTATAAGCTAATCCTATTTACATTTTTTATTATCACATATTTATATTTATATGTGTATTCAAATTTATTAATTAAATTAAATTATATTAAACTAATTATATAAATAATAAATTAATATATAAATCATTTGAATATGTTTAGAAAAGTTATATTAAAAATAATTTTATAAATCTAATTAATAATAATTAGATACAAAATATCGATAACTAATGAACTATTCAAACAAGTATTGAATATAATCATGTCCTTATATGTCATTTTGTTTGTTTAAATAATCTAACAGCTATCAGCTATCAGTTAATTTTACCAAACACTTTTATACAATCATCTAATACAATCCGCTAGTCAAATCAACTATGAGCTATCAGCTAATGTATTCCGCTATATGCTATCAGCTATCCGCTAATTGTCAAACATGACCAATATATGCTTAGTAAATACTAAATAGTAATAGTACTAACTCATTCGATACAAATAATTTGTCAAACTAATAAATATGAACATAATGATATATAATTTTTTAAATCAATTTAAAGTGTTAACTTAATTGATAAATGTAAACTATTAAGTGTCGGTAAATGTAAACTAATAATTTTTAAATCAATTTAAAGTGTTAAATTAATTGGTATATAATCAATTGTTAATCAATTTTAATTGATATATTAAATTTAAATATTTCAAAATCTCTTATGGACTCATTTGAGGGAGGTACAACAATATTTAAATTTTATATTGTGTAATTACAATATGCATATCTATATATAAAAAAAAAAAACTCGTTGCATTCTCGATAATTAAACTGAGCGTAAATGTTTAGCCATTTAATTTGTGAAGGATTTACGCATGCTTCATTCAGAAATTTAAACAAATAAAACCATAAACATTGAAAGATAAGATAGCCTCAAAACATTTCCAAAAAAGAAAAACTGATTAAAAATCCAGCTTAAGTTTGGGAATTGAACTTCAAATGTCGGTGGATTCATCATTGAGCACATTTCAAGCATTTTACGCTACACTAAATTACAACATTTCACATGCCAAATAAATAATGGTCATACAACTACCCTCGCTCATGTTTAGCTCAAGATTCTTTATTTAGAAAACAAGACTGCCAACTAATATTGATGTTAATGTAACTGTGAGGTTGTGATCAAGTTCAGTACTAATCCACCAATGCTGAGGCAACAGACACAACCAACAAACTCAAAACAATCTCCATACTCTCTTCAATATATCCAAAGTAGGAAAAATAATACATAAACATGTTACGTTGCGGCTTGTAATTAACCAAAACAATGAATCTAAAAGGAACAGAACAAGTAAAAAGAGGAATTTTAGAATGAAAAATTCTACAACGTGCGACGAACACCGATGAATACCGTTAATGTTGAACACTATTAAATTAATTAATAAAGATTTAAAATTTCAAGGATCCATCATACAATTTAATTTATTAAATTGAATTAATCGATGAATTGAATCGATGATGGTGAAATTATTTTTAAAGGTATATGGTTTAGGGTATAGATTTAAGAGTTTAAAGGTTTAAGGTTAAGGGTTGTATTATTTTTATAAAGAATAAAGTCAAGTTGAAATAATATTTAAATAATAAATATTTAATAAAAATACATAAGTAAGTAAGGTACTAAATATATAATTTACCTTATTAAAAAATAAAATTTTAATATATATAAAAAATAATTTAATTGAATTTTTAAAAACAATTATTAATTGTATGATTGATCATTGAAATTTTAAATCTTTATTAATTAACTTAATAGTATTCAGCGGTGTTCAGTATTAGTGGTGTTCAATAGTGTTCATCCTTTTTAGAATAAATTTACCCAACAGAGATAAAAAAACCCAGTTGTTGCCATTGCAACACTACCAGCTATGGACTTGTTCTTATTGTAAGGAAGTTTCTGTCCACCAAATCGCCTTCCCAAAATATCCGCAATGCCTTAAATACGTAAAGATAGTTATCCAACTATGCATTTTGATCAAAAAAGCATCTCAGATATTCAAAGTAAATCACCCCATCCAATATTGCTGAGAAAAGCTTGAAATGTTCACTTGAGCAAATTTAAGTCCAGCACAAAGGTTGCATATTGCAGCAATTGCAATCAGTGAAGTCCTCCAGTAGAGTGCAGAAGCCAAAGTAATTGTTGCAGCATAATAGAGTGGTCGTTTAAGAAGTTCCCTGATGGAAAGGTGTGAGTTAAAGAAGTCGTAAGAAAAACAGGAAACAAGAAATGATCCATAAGGGGTAAAAGATAACACACTATTTTTCCTCTTTAATGCTCTGTTATCTCAAGACCATGGCACATTTGATACCTAAAATCATATACAACTCCATTTGATGGATTGAACAACAGGAAGTTGTCCACTTCACACTCAATTTTTTTTTGATGGATTTAATTTGCCAAACTAAATTCTGCGGATGAGGCAAATACCCAACGGAGAAAGCTACACGCAAGAAATATGGCTGATACTAGTCACACTCACATAGACATAAAAAACTATGCTTTCATCTTCATCCTCACCCTCACATGTAGTCTCCATATCTACTCATTGACTTTCCATATTCCAGAACCTATAAGAAACACCCGTATAATGTTGACACCAGGTGTAATAGCTGCTAAAACTACTCCCCGATACCCAGAACTGCAATGATAAGTGTTAACTATTTCATCAGGCAACATAAAAACACCTCAATGAGATGACTACCTGAATAATGGCCAGCAAAGCATGAAAACTAGCCCAATGCTTATATGCACAAGCTTCCGATTCAGTTTCTGAACAAGAAAAATAGAGGTCATGAAACTGTTAAAAGGAAATTCAGCTCAGAAATATCCCTTTCTAATAGACAAGTTTACCTAGGAACAAACTGCACTTGTAACATGTAAGCATCATTTCTTAATGAACAGATTGGTTAGGAAGGATAGCAGTCAATTCATTTATCATTTTACATTGAATGCAAGACCAGTCCGGAAGCAGTATAGTTATCCCCTGAAATGATGAAAAATGTGCTTTCCAGATGAGAAGCGTGACTAATTTGAAATAGTTCATACAACCATAAATCCAAAAATACACAGATTTACAAACAAAAAAACTGAAACACAACGTAAAACCTTTTCATGATGCAGAGCAAAGAGCATGGAGTTTGATGCAACCGAAAGAAAGCATCTTCTAGCAAGGAAAGCAAAGCCGCTAACCGAGATAAGTATGGTTGTTCCGAAAGATATGCGGCAGATGCACCGTCCCCTCCAATTCTTTCCATTCAATACAAAGCCTGCATCAAAATCCAATAAAGTTGAGCACAAAGATTAATTAGCTTCCTGAAAACATCATAGTTATAACTAAACAACCATTAGCTCAATACTTCATTAAACACAGAGATGAAACAAATCCTACTAAAACTTAAACTATATCTTGATATCCCTAAAATATTATCATTCCCCATCATCCAAAACTGAATACGACATCTATATAAACCCCTAATTGTCGTACAAAAAGGGGAGAAAAACCTGCGAAAATAGAGAAAGTGAAGTCAGATTTGAAACCCAAAACAAAGCAAAGAGTACGGTAGATAGCCACATAACGGCAATAGAAACGACATATTCGAAAGCCACTTCGATCCAACAGTATATTTTCGAGATCAAGCAAGGTAAACCTCGGATTATTTTCTTTAGATTTACGTCGTTTCGTGTCAATTTTGTTGATACTAACCTGATTTTTAAGTTTAAGGGCAATACACATGTCATGGACGACCCATACGTCCCAGCTCCAGGGAATGGTCCAAGAGCTGGCCATGCAACAACGATAAATCTGGAGAGTGAGGGACCACGCAGAAGCAGCCGAGAGAAAAGAACACCTAGGGGTTTAACCAATTTTGTACGGTTCTAGAGAGGGAAATATAAATAATTAGAATGCGGTGTGAAAAAGAGGCATGTAACCAACTCTGGATTTTTCCAAATTCCTCTAAATCTCAATCTTCTTTCTTCCTCTCCATTTCTATATCTCATTTCTTAGCAAGATCGTAACAATTTGGTGCTTTCATTGAGTTTACCACCATGGTAAATCATACGGACTCCATTAAAGCTCTCCAGGAGACTACCGGCCGCCACGAACAGACGTTGACCGCGCTGCAGAGTTTTGCCGACGACCAAAAGTTCTGGAATGCTACTACCCAGAATACATTGCAGGACATGGCTCGTCAATTGCAATCTATTTTTGATCATCTGGGCATTTTTGCAGCAACATCAGGTGGTGGCGAAGTGACTAGCGATAGCATCGTATGTAACCCCTTAGCCCGACCTAGACGATTGACCCGAACTACGAAGATTACACGGGGAAAACCAAAGTCAACCCGAAAGTCAACCTTGATTAACGACCCTTTTTTACTTTTTATCTTTTCTAGATGCACATTAAGCCTAAGTGATTACTCAGGAAACATAGGAGAGAAAAGCATAGCAATCGGAAATCATTTAAGGACTCAATTGCATGGTTTACACATTTAGGGACCAAAATGTAAATTTTGGAAAATGTAAGGACTTTGTAGATTTTAAGTTTACCAATAGATAATTAATCATATTACATGCCTCTCTGTCAAATTTCAGCTTAAAAGGACATTTCAAGCTCAAGCAATTGCAATCACAACATTCAAGACTAAAATGTAAATCATGAGAACTTAAAACAATTCAAAATCATCATCCAACGGTCATCCGTTTCGGAACACTGACCCTGGTATCGAAACGGTCGTATCGGAACGGAGTTGACTGTTTCGGAACTCGGGTGCGTTCCGAGACCAGTATCGGAACAAGCCTCTCTAGTAGCAAAAGTGTTCCGAAACACCTTCATCCGTTCCGAAACACTATGGCCATTTCGGGCCCCTGTTTCGAAATAGATAAGGGTGTTTCGATACACCCTGCCCTGCAACAGCAAAATTTTCTGGTTTTTTTCGCTTCTAATCGTGCTTAAACAACTCCCAAATCATACCAAAGCATATCAGCAACTTGATTAAACAACAAGGAACAAATCAAAGAAGATTAAGCTAGAGCATGACATCAAACAAGTGACCATTAAGTCTAAAGGCATGCTTCCTAGTCACAAATCCAAATATAAGCTTCAACCCTCAAACAAACATTATAAGACCAATTACAACCTTCAAAAGCCAACACAAACATGCCACACACTTAGGGAGTTCAAAACACATCTCCCAAATACAAACTTGGAGCCTCATTGCCAAATATCAAAACTAAAGTATTTAAAAACATCACCATACATGAGCTTTGCACTTCCTTGGATGTTCTTAACCTCCTTGCTGCCCAAAACACTTCAATTATCTGCATTGTAGGTAAAAGAGAGCGTAAGCACATTTACTTAGTGAGGCAAGCTCTAAAGAAAACCAACACAACAATGCATTACTCAAAACTCTTTCTCAAAAGCCATTTTCAACAACATGCTCATTCTATCTCATGCTTGAAAACCATTTCAAAGCAAATCTTCATTTGAAACCAAATGTACCTCTATTTTATCTCATGCATTTAAACCAATGCAAATCTCATGGCAAGGCCATACACATGATAAATGAAAACAAAAGCATTTCATATCATAATCTCATATGCATTTCTCATAGCATAAAACATCTCTTCATTTGGTACATGTGAATCAAATACATTTCCATATTTTATATTGGCATTTCACATTTCATCATTACTCGGATATGCGGATTAGCTTGACTTAAGGTCAAGTCCTACCCCGGTGGAATCTCTCATCACCAGACTCTCATGGTGGTATCTCTCTTCGCCACAAAGCTTGGGTGTTTCACCAAGTCCTACCCCGATGGAATGTGCAGCATCGGATTCTCACTTTGGATTGGGATGGCACTACCCCCATTGCCCAACTCCAAAGAGCACGTACGAATTTTAGTTTATAGTGCACTCTCATCCTATTGATCGATCAATTATATCCGGTAAGTATCTCATCTTCTATGCCAATATATTATGTCAAAACATCATCTCACCTATTGTTTTAATGCAACATTTCTCAAAACTTTCTCATCATATTTCAAAATCATAACATTTGCTTTGCTTTAAATCAAAAGCTCAAAACTCATCAATGCAACATGCTATCTCATGAAATCTCTTCAAGCATCATCTCATGCTACAAATCATGCATAAAAACAGTAGGAATTTATCTATCTCAAAACAAGAGCATGTAAAAGCATTTTAGGGCAACCGCCACATATTTGAGAGCAAATCTAGCCATACTTACTTCCGGACTTAGGAAGGTGTTTCAAACCTTTCCTAAATCCCCAAATCTTGTTTCTTTGTCCCTCAAGGACTTCTAAAACCATTCGCACTCACCGATTTCGTTTTGCTTGCTCGCCATAACGCTATCTAAGCTCCCGGATCAACACCAAAGGCGTCCAAAAATGACTCCCCTGTTTATAACACATAAGAGCATAGGATTAATGCATCATCATGCATTGAAATCATCAGCCAACTAAACAAACTCGCTGCTCTACTCACAAGCACCATTTCGGCCACCAAAAACAACCGAAATCATCTCCAAACTCTCACAAAACAAAGCCCAACCAAGATCTATCACTTCTAATCATTTCTAAACATCAATCCACACCAAAAATCACCATAAACTCGTCCTTATTCCTCCATCTATAACAGAACACCAAAACCACCCCAAAAACCACCATTCTAGCATGCAAAACTTAGGAATCCAAGCCTATTCAGGATTTGTTTGATAAAACCTCATTTATATCATCAATTACCATCCAAAATACTTTAGAAAACAACCTCAAAACAGAGCCTAACCATTAACCACGAAAATCATCAAGATCTCTCCAAGAATCTTGAGTTTTAACACAATTTCATGTTTCTAACATTAAAACAACTCAAAAATCATTAACAAAGGATTGATAACTTGGGAATTTCAGTAAAGAACTGATCATTAGAGGAGAAGGACGAACCTTACCTCTAATGGCTGATTTCTCCTTGATTTGGGCAAGTTTTCTTGAAAATCCAAAGTGGAAACAAGATGATTTGATGAGGAAAAGATTAGGAATCAAAAGGAGATTGAATTCTCATCAAAAGGAATGAAAATCAGAGGCTAATTGATGGAGGAAATGTGTTTGACTAAAAAGAAATTGAGAGAAAATGAAATGAGAGAAAACTAACGTAAGGTAGTTATGAAAAGTCAAAGATAGATTTCCTTTTTAATAATACTTATTTCTCTTAACTAAAACTTTATTAAAAACACCCAAAATAAGGAGAAATCTGATTAAAAACATTTTGGTAAAATAGCTCCTTAAAGATTCAAAGTTTCAATCCTTTACAAAACAGTCACTATTCAACTTTTGCAAAAACTGCGATTTGGTCACTACATCGAAATGTAGTATTTCCAAACCTTATTTTGTAAAATTGTTTTTACCATATTCTTTCATATAATAAATGATGATTTTTAGATATTTTTCCATAATTTTAAAGCATCCCGAACTAGGTGTTCCCTAAATCTCCCTTAAAGATTCGAATCGTTCTCGACCGGTCCGATTCAAACTCTAAAACATCTAGGCCCAAAATCGGGGCATTACAACTCTCCCCCTTAAGAAGAGGTACGTTGACTTGTACCTTTTGGAATACCTCTATTAGTTCCTTTTATTCAGCTCGTTTATCTCGCCTCACCAATCTTGATGGAAAAGGCGGTGTGATTTCATGAGAAGGAGGTGGAGGAGGCGTATGTGATGAAGTTGTACCTTCAGAGTTGAAGGTGGCATTTCATAGTCTCCCTTGGTTTGTTCGGTTTCCTTTGTCGGAACTCTAGGGTTGACTATGGTTTCGTTTCTGAGGGTGACAACACTAACGTTCTCCTGGGATATTGCCAATCGCTCAACAGTGGATTCCAAATTTGACTCTATTGTTGATAAGATTGTTTCTGCTGGTATGACTGATTTGACCTTTGGTTCTGCGCATAGCTGAAGTTTGGATGATCTTTCCATTCAGGGTTATATGAGTTGACATTGGGGTTATATTGCCTTTGTTGAGGTCCTGGGAAATTCCCCACAGCATTCACTTGTGCAACGTCCTCTTCTTGTACCATCGGACAACAGTCCGTCGGATGTTATGGGCTTGTACATATTCCGCAAAGCCTAGCTGCAATTTTATCTATAACAAAAGAATCTTTATTAGCATTAACATAATGACAACCTATATTAGTAGTACTAAACTTAGAAAATGGTGACTCTTTATTGATACAACCCTGTAACTTGTATAAACCATCATGTTCATAACCGGTCAGCAACACTTCTTTGGTTTGAAGGTCCCTTACATTGCAAAACTTTGGATAGAACTCAAGAGAAACCTAATTATCTCGCGTAAGCTTAGAAACATACATTAGATATTTTTATAATCCCTGGTACATACAACAAATTATTTAAGTGCAAATTTTTGGAATGAGTAAGAAAATCAGAATGACCAGCACACTTAATTTTCAAGTTATTATCATTACCAACTTTAACTTTACCTGAAGAAGAATGTGCACCAGTTTGAATGTTGGCCAGCTCATTTGTAAGATGATGAGTAGCACCAGAATCTGGGTACCAAGCATTATCATCCACAATCTCAGGTGTTGCAAGAAGGGCTTGTGGAGTAACAACATGTTGATGAACTGAAGGTTGATGAGCAACAGAGGAAGGAACATGGGTGACATTAGGAGTTGCAGTATAATTAGGAACAAGTTGAACATTAGAGGGCTGAGGAATGCTAGACACTTGAGGTACTGGGAAATTTTGCATAGCTTGAACTGGATTTATAATTCTGTTTCTTATTTTAGGAACAACTCTAGAGAAAGGTTGAAGTAATGTGAAAAAGACATGTGGCACACCAGAAAAGGTTTGTGATATTGTCATAATATGTGGACTATAATAAACCATGTTGTATAAATGAGCAGCTTCACTGTTTTGAAGAGTGTAAGAACAACTCTTTGCCTGAGATGAGCTTGCTCCTCTATTTCTAGGAATTTGATTTGGTCTAGATGACTCGTTCTTGAAGTTGTTGTCATATCGAAAATAACACCTATCAGCAAGGTGTCCTAACGTGCCACAGATCTGACACTGATATCTAGAGGAATAGGAGCGCCCTCTACCCCTTCCTTTATAAGGAGTATTACCAGAAGTAACATTATAAGAATTGGATGTAAAATCATTTCAACTACTCTTATACTCAGGAGACAGATCAGTGTTAGTATTTACTGAATCTGTATGATGTGTAGAGACATTAGCGCAACCAACAACTGAATTAAAGGTATTATTTTGCCTAGCATCAGCATCAAGGAGTATAGTTTTAACATTTCTAAGGTCATTTAGAATAGCAGTAACATGTTCATGTTCTGAAATTATCTCACCACATCTAGCAAGACTATCACAGTAAGACTTAATCTTCATAAGAAAATCCTTCATACTCAATTCTCCTTTATTTTGTGAGTGAAGAGCTCTTCTATATGACATTAATTTGGATGTAGTTTTACTATTGTATAACCTACACATAGTGTTCCAGATTTCTGCATATGTATTGTAACCTATGAGATTAGGAAGCACATCTTCACTAACAATGGACAACAACCAGGAAACTAATGCACCATCATGTTCTTCATAAGCTTCAAACTCAAGATTTAAGCTAACTATTCCATCTCTTCTTATATACTGTTCAGGCCAGGTAACCTTATCATCTATAAACTTTTGTAAACGATGTGTTTTGATAGTAAGAAGGACTTGTTGATGCCATAGGAGATAGTTATGGTCATCAAGAGTAATATTGATTTCCTTAGTAGAGAATAGAGGATTAGATCCAATAGTAGTTTCAGATTGTTGCCTAGTGCTATTACTACTCTGAGTAACAATAGTGTTTAAATCACCAGTTCCACAATCGTTAACCATAGAGGACAACACAACAAAGCAACAAGACGGCAGGAGACTTGCAACAATTGTAGAGCAAAAAATTGACAAGAAGAGGCAATAAAAAACCAATAATCCAGACAAGAAACAAATCACGAATGCAAAAACAAGAGAACAAAGCAGGAGCCAATCACAACAATTTCAAAGGAATCAAGGAAAGAACGAAGACAGAGTAAAAGCAATAGAGGCAAGGAAAAACTCAAATAATGTGAATCGGAACAAAAATGAGATAAAAATAAGTAAGAAATCTTACGAATATCGCGAAAGAATTCCAAAAAGCAAATTAAGGTAGACGAACAGACACAGAACGACAACGAACCAAAGAACAACGGTGACAGAGCTACCGGAAACCGAAAAAAAGAGGCTCTGATACCATGTAGAGATCTGGTAATCTTCGATAATGAAGATAGACATAAACGAAGATAAAGAGAAGTTTCAAATATAATCGAGAGAAAAGAAGATTGATTTTTATTCAGATGATTAAAACAAAATACATACTCATTTTCTATATTGGGTTTATTATCAAACCCAATATATATAGGCTACTCATAACAGATTTGTAAAACAGACTCAACAACCATAACAACATAATAACATAAGGCCCACTGACAGCTAGTTCATGACTATCTTTGACTTTACACTTAACACTTCAATAACACCAACAAGAAAAGAACCCTCTTCATAAATTCAATACCATTAATCCTCCAAAAATTTAGTCGCCACTCAATTTATGAACATTAACCTGAAAAAGAAAATCTCCCATGTCAATACACCTAACAATAAGCCACTACACTTAAAGAAGAAGAAGAAAAAACTTGAATAATACACATAACAGAATTGCAACTCTGCAAGAGGTACCACCCAATGCCTCAATGACCATCACCCAGGGACGGAGCTATGTAGCCCCTCCTAAAAATGAGATGAGTAAATCTTATTGATTAGGATCACGAATGACGTGATGAGCCAAGCCCATCTAATAATTTTTGCTCCTCAAAACTCCCACTCTATTGCTAAAGTCCGAGTCCGAGAGGAACACATGCTCGATTATCCCCTCCTCCTTCCTCCTTCATCCTATTTAGTTTTTGCTTTTTTGAGTTCTTTATCTCTAAGCTTTCTTTCATCCTCCAAAAATATTTTGTCTTGGAGTTCAAACATGGAGACATGCATCCTTTGTTTGAATTGTCCACAAGCCAGGAGCTAGTCCCTCCCTCCCATGTCTTCAACAGGTTGGGACGTGCAACCCATTGTCAAGAGTTAACCCTCTATTACATTGAGGGTAAACTACTCCATAGACCACTAAACTTTAAGCTTAGTAGAGATTATACCATTGAACTAAAAATTGATATTATTTTAGTAGTGAGTTTTAGTTTAGGCTTCAATTATTTCACTGAGCCATTAAAATCGGTGACGTGGATGGATCTTAGTGATCCGGGTGCGATGACGTGGAGAGATTTTAACAATGCAATGGTATAATTGAAGCATAAACTAAAGTTTAGTACTAAAATAGTATCGATTTTTAATTTAGTGGTATAATCGATACACGTCTAAAAATTCGATGGTATTTAGTGTAGTTTACACTTATATAATTGAGCTATTAAAATCAATGGCGTGGATAGATCTTAAGGATCCGCATGCGAAGACGTGGAAATATTTTTACGGTCCAATGATATAATTAAAGAATAAACTAAAGCTTATTTTAAAATAGGGTAAAATACATAAATGGTCACTGAACATTTAAGGCAGATTTATTTTGGTCACCGTACTTTTAAAATATTCGATAAGGTCACCAAACTTTTAGTTCGATTTTGATATGGTCCCTCACGTTACCTTATGTTAGAAGTTGACGTTAGTTTTCGTTTTCCTTAATAAAAAATGGGTAAAATACATCTATTATCACTCAACATTCTTCTCACTCCTATTTTGGTCTCTAGAGTTTAACAATTTCAATTTAATAACTTAACTTTCCAATTATTCATATTTTGGCCACTCTCAAATGAAATGGTTATACAAATAGAAAAATTCGATTAATCCTTAAAAAAAATCGGGTAATGATTTTTTTTTACTTTGCTTATTAAATTTACCATATTACCATATTTGATATTTTAATAAGCAAAGTAAAAAAATATTACTCGAATCAAATATTCCAATTAACCGGTCAATCAATTATCAGTTTTCATTGGTACAATATAAGATCGAGAATTGACTAATATGAATTTAGCAATTAACCAAAATAATTTTTAAGGATTAATGGAACTCGATTTGCGTACACATTTTTAAAATAAATTATTTTAATTCGATTACGGTTCAAAGTTTTAAACAAAATTGATTAACCGGTCTAGTGATATGATACATTTTTGATTTTTTTAAAAAAAAGAGTTTTGGCTCTAGGTAGGATTAATAGGTGTGAACTTTCAATTTTTGACTTTCTAGTTGTTTTTACATTTTTATCACAACCGGACAATTATTAAATTTACCATATTATCATATTTGATATGTTAATCAACAAAGTAAAAAAATCATTTCCAGAATCAAATATTTCGGTTAACTGGTTAATCAATTATCTGATTTATTTGGTACAATATAAAATCGATAATTGAATAATTTGAATTTACCAATTTACCAAAATAATTTTTTAAGAATTAATCGAATTTTTCTATTTGTATAAACATGTCATTTTAGAGTGGCCAAAATATGAACAATTTGAAAGTTAAGTTATTAAATTAAAAAATTTTAAATTCTAGTGACCAAAATAGGAGTGAGAAGAAAGTTGAGTGATGATTGATGTAGTTTACCTATTTTTTATTACAGAAAAACACGAAAGGTAACGAGAGGGACCATATTGAAAGCGAACTAAAAGTTCAGTGACTATATTGAAATCAAACTAAAAGTTAAGCGATCTTATCGAATATTTTAAAAGTACGATGACCAAAATAAATCCGCCTTAAAAGTTCGGTGACAATTTATGTAGTTTACCCTTTAAAATAATATCAATTTTTTTAGTTTAGAAGTATAATCGATAAAAAAACAATTTGATGATGTTTAGTGCAAGTTACACTTACTTAAATCCTCAATGACTGGGCCTTGGCAAGACCAACACTTACTCCCTAAACATAAGTAGCTGTTATTTCATTTATGTCATTCTTTGGAAATATCCTTTGCAGCCGACGCATCTCTTTGATCACCGTCAGCATCTATTTCCAAAGAGGCCGTTTCGTCTTCTTCTCCTACTCTATTCTAGAATTCAATTAACGGCCTGCTATCCTAATAATGGTACCATTTTAAATTGTTATTATAAAAATAACTGTCAGTAGTAACCACAATAATATTTAGGCTTACATCATAACTAAAGTATATCAACTTTTGTATTTAGGTACTTAAAGTATTTTTTGGTTAAAATAGATATCTAGAGTATACTTTATAGTCAAATTAAGTATCTAAAGTAAATTTTTTGGTCAAAATAAATTCTTAAAGTATTTTCGTCAAAGTATACTTTAAATACCTATTTTGCCAAAAAGTATATTTTAAGTACCTATTTTGACCAAAAATTACTTTAGCTACTTAAATAAAAAAATTTATATACTTTAGGTGCTTATTTGTGATATAAGACTAATATCTATTTTGTATGCCACTACAATAAAATACTGTAGCCGAAAACGCGGCACAACGGTAATTTAAATCCATATCGGTAACCCCTTGACATGGACCGGAACACCTTAGAAGGACAACCAAGCACAATGATTCTTCAATTCAATTCCCTCGGACCAAACATATTGTTAAACAATTCACTTAAGGCATAATCCTCCTCAATCAATCTTCTTCCATCCATGTATTCTCTAATCCTGTTCCTATAAATGCTAAATCCGTCCAATCTAGCATCCTCCATAAGAGAACAACGAAGAAATCCAAACCTTGGTTTTCCATATCTTTCTGGTGCAACTTTTCCGGCAGATTGAAGAGTATTAGAGAAAAACATCCTCTATCATTCGCCTTGAAACTTGTCACTCGACATCGTTGTTGTTCCTTTCATGTTGGTTTGTATTTGTGTTTATCTGGAACGTCAATGAATTAAGTTGGTATATTAGGTTTAAGATCTCTCATGGAGGTTTACCTTTAATGTCGAACATCATGTGACGGATTCATAAGTTATAAATATTCAGATATACATTCACAAATTGTGCACACTAATCAGAATAGGACCAGTTCAAACATACAAATTAATGCCAATGGAGCTTAAGTTATATGAAGCTGGAGCATATAAGTATGCATTCATTTGATGATTGATTATCTTAGTTTACAATTTTAGGTCGCTTTGTGAAAGATGATTGGTTTCCTAATCAAGTAGCTTTTTGGAAAAGATGCTCTATCCAGGCGCACGATAGCAGGACTATCTTTTGCTGGGTTTGGTCTTTTGAATCTGCGTTTTCTCCACTGTTGGATTTCCATCAAATGCTGGAGGTACATCTACCTCTACTGCTGGAGAAACTGTTGTATCAGTTGAGGCTGCAACTACTTCTGCCCCAGGGTCTATTGCTTCTGTAGAGACTGCGGTTTCTGGTTCAACGGAGATCGCTCCTGATGGTTCTGTGTCTGTTGCATCCGTTTTGAAAGCTATAAACCTACAGTAGAAAATGTTTCCGAGCTTGCTGATTCTGCAGCTGATGCAACTACTTTTGAGATTAATTCAAATTTTTCTGCTGAGCCTACAATATCCAATTCTGATGATGCAGATCTTCCTGCTCTAGTTACCAAGGTTGTTAGGGAGGCTTCAAAGGGAGTCGATGCTTTGATGAAAAGTATGAAAGCTACCAAGAATGGCAACCAAAATGCAAAGAGAGGCAAGAAAAAGGGTAAAGGAGGTAATAAAACTAATCTTTCTATTTCTTCATGAAAGTTCTTTTCTAGAATATTAGAGGGTTGAACTGTTACTGGGTGCTCGGTGGAGCTGCTTAGGGAGTTGTTGGGTTCATCTTTCTCTGAAGAAGCTTGCGGGGGTTTTATAAGGAAGGTTATACATGATGAGATCAAAAAGGCAATGTTTGAGCAGAAATCAGATAAGGCCCCTGATCCTGATGGCTACTCTGCCTGTTTCTTCAAAGCTGCCTGGGATATAGTGGGGACTGATATTTTGGCTACAATCTCATATTTCTTTGATACTAGCTCTATGCCTGCCGCCATCAATACCGCTACCCTTGTCCTTGTTCCGAAAGTTCCTAATCCTTGCTCCATGAAAGATTTCATGCTGTCGAAAGGCTGATCAAAACTGAATTTTTTATTATATTTCGATTGTTAAATTACTACTGATTTACAGACTAAATATATAGACTTATGCCTTAGCTAAGGAAACTCCTAAATAAGAAAAAAATTAATTCTAGGAAAAAAATACAATCTCTTATAAATAGGGATTCTAATAAATAACAAAATATTTACAGATCTAGGGATTCTAATAAATAACAAATATTTATGTTTCTGCTGGTTTGCATTCAAGCTTTCCAGTTTCCTTTAAAAGATCTAGGGTATATCTTTGTTGTGATATAAAAATTTCCTGTTGTGAGTGTGCCACCTCAATACCCATAAAATATTTTAATCTCCCAAGTTCCTTCACCTCAAACTCTTTTACAAGACACTTTTTCAGATTGATGATTCCTTCTGAATCATTACCTGTAACTATGCTATCGTCCACATAAATCAGTAGTATGATTACTCCACCTGAAGATGAATGCTTCACAAATAAGGTATGGTCACCTTGACTCTGTTTGAAGCCCTGCCCTAACATTACCTTAGCAAATCTTCCAAACCAAGCTCTTGGGGACTGTTTTAATTTATATAGAGCCCTTTTTAACTTGCAAACTACCTGTCCAACAGTTGAATTAAACCCAGGTGGAATATCCATGTATACCTCTTTTTCGAGATCTCCATGCAAAAATGCATTTTTAATATCAAACTGCTAAGGAGAGTAGAACCCTCCCTGTGTTCATCTTTGCAACATGTGCAAATGTCTCTAGATAATATATCTCATAGGTTTGCGAGTACCCCTTTGCCACCATCCTTTCTTTGTATCTTTTCAAGGAGCCATCTGATTTGTATTTTACAGTGTACACCCATCTACATCCCACTGTTTTTTGGTCTCCTGGCAGCTTTACTAAATCTCAGGTCTTATTCTTTTCCAATGCATCTATTTCCTCCTGCATAGTCTTTTTTTTCAGTTTTCATTATCTAATGCCTCGGCTACTGTTTTAGGGATGACAATATTGTTTAAGCTGGTAAGAAAGGTTCTGTGATTCGGGGACATATTATTATAGGTCATAAGCAAATATGAAAGGTGTTTAATGGTGCATGTTCTTTTTCCTTTTCTAATAGTAATAGGAAATTCAAACTCAGAATTAGAATTCATATCAATATGATCAGGATCAGTTTCAGAATGCACCTTAAAATGTATGGGAATGAGAGCAGAAGCAAGAGCAGGAACATGAGATGATTGAGTATGCATAGGTATCTTCCTTCTCGAATATGTCTTTAGAGGACCAGCAGTTTCTTGAACATTAGGCTGAAAAATATTTCTGTTTGTTTAAGGAGTTTGAGGACTATTGGGTTCTGTTTGTAAGGATTCTGTTTGTAAGGACTGTGAACGCGACTGGATTTTTGCAGAATAAGAGTGAGGTGGATCAATGAGGGACATAGGTTGTTGCTGAAGTAAAACCAGATCTGCATCCTTATCTTCCCTAAAAGACATCTCCCCCTGAAGATAAGGAGCAGTGGAGTAACTTTCTCTTTCAACAAAAGTAACATCAACAATAATATAAACCTTTCTAGTAGGTGGATGATAGCATTTGTAGCCTTTTTTAGTAGAGGAATACCCAAGAAAAATGCACTTTACTACCCTAGGATCAAGCTTACCTCGATTTGGAGAATGACGATGAACAAAGGCAACACACCCAAACACTCTTGGCTGAAGGTTAAAAGATAGGTTGAAATGTGGGAAAATTTTGTAAGGGTTTGAATAGGAATTTGGGATCCAAGGACTTTAGTGGGTAGTCTGTTCATCATAAATGTAGCTATTAAGACAGCTTCCCCCAGTATTTTTTGGAACATTATTCTGAAATAAAAAGAGCTCTGGTTATAGCAAGAATATGTCCATTCTTCCTTTCTGAAATTCCATTCTACTGGGGAGTGTTTACACAGGATGATTCATGTAAAATACATTTTTCCAAGAGATAATGAGACAAGATTTGATTAAAATAATCCTTGGCATTATCTGATCTAATTCTTTTAATCTCAGCTCCAAACTAAGTTTTTATCATGGTGTAAATTTTTTGAAAGGTAGATGCAACATTAGATTTCTGTTTTAACAAATAAATCCAAGTAACCCTAGTGTGATCATTTATAAAGGATACAAACCACCTTGCCCCAATTATGTTAGGAACAGAAGAAGGTCCCCATACATCACTATGAATAAGACTAAAAGGAATATTAGTTTTATTATTACTTGCTGAAAAAGAGGAACGTTTGTGTTTAGCAAGTTCACACACATCATAATATAATTCCTCAATATCTAAGGTTTTACATAAAGAAGGAAACATAGTCTTTAGAAGTTTAAAAGGTGGATGACCAAGGCGAAGATGCTGGAGCCAGATTTGGTCTTTATTGTTTGTAGAATTAGATAAAAACGATGAGGGTGGAGTGTTCAAGACTCTAACTTGTCCTCCAAGATTCTCAAGATAATATAGTCTATTGATCTCCGTAGCACGCCCAATCATCTTCTTCGTTTCCTGCTCCTGGAAAAAACAGTGTGTAGAATGAAACAAAACACTACAATTAGTATCCCTGACAAGTTTTGGTATTGAGATAAGGCTAGTAAATAATTTTGGAACATGTAGAAATTTTCTAAGCAATTTTTTTTACTAATGGCAACATCTCCTTCACCAACAAATGTTATCATGGTACCATCAGCAACTGTCATTTTTCTATTGCTAGGGCATGGTGTGTAATTAAGAAAGTTGAGAGAGGAATTGGCCATGTGATCAGTTGCTCCTGAGTCTATTACCCAGGAGGTTTGAGTAGGTATAGAGAATTCCAAGGCATTAGAGTTTCGAGAAGAGGGAGAGGATATACATGAGAAAACCAGATTACATGTACCAGCAATTGATGCTTTTCCTAAGGACTCCAGTAGAGTCTTCAACTTCTCTACTTCCTCTTGATTGAACTCACCAGATTATTCAGTGGATTCCTTGGCTACTTCTCTAGTTGCATAGGCTCCGCTCTGCCCCCTCGTTGATCCTTCCCTTTCTATGAAGTTTCTTTTTGTGGATTGAGGCTTCCCATGTAACTTCCAACACCTCTCTCTAGTGTGTCGAAGTTTTTTGCAATACGTACACCACATGGAATCTCGATTCACTACCCTTTTTGTTTATGATTTTCTTTCAAAACTTTCTAGACGTGTTGGCTTTTCAGAAACTGTTTGAGTCACTAGAGCTGAGCTTTCTACTTGATTATTTCCAATTATAATTACGTCTCTTCTTATTTCTTCAGCCCGAACATAAGCAATGGTTTCATTTAATGAGGGCATATCTTCTTTCTCCAAAATTTGGATTCTCACTGCATCAAATTCAATATTCAGTCCAAGAAGAAAATTGTAAATCCTTTCCTTTTCAACAAACCTTTTCAGAACTACTGCATCCTCACTGCATTTCATCTGAATGCATTCATAATGGTCCATCTCTTGCCAAAGATTTTGCAGCAGATTAGAGTATTCTGTGATTGATTTGCTTCCCTATTTTGTGGTTGAAATCTTGCTCTTGATCTCATAAATCTGGGCAGCATCACGAACCTTTGAATAGGTTTGCTTTACAGATTCCCATATTTCCTGGGCTGTGTTGAGAAACATACAAGTGTCACTAATCTTAGGCATCATTGAGTTCCACATCCAAGACATAACTAATGAGTCTTGTTCATCCCAAACTTCAAATTTAGGGTCTCCTTCTCTAGGGCCCTTTCCAAGAAGATGACTGAGTTTTCCTTTTCCCTTTAGAAAGGTTCAAACCAATTGGGACCATTTAAGGTAATTCTTGCCATTAAGTCTATAGGCGGCATGAATGTTCTGTAAGTCATTCATCTTACTAGAATGACTTCCTTCATTTATCATATCTCCTTGGGCAGTCGCAGAACTGCCGGAATCAAATGTGTCAACCATACTTTTTAAGGGGATGACAAATCGAACAAAGACTGTCTAACAGAACAGTTAAAGCCTAAAGAAAAAGAGGCTCGGATACCATGTCAAAAGGCTGATCAAAACTGATCTTTTTATTATATTTCGACTGTTAAATTGCTACTGATTTACAAATTAAATCTATAGACATATGCCTTAGCTAAAGAAACTCCTAACTAGGAAAGAAACTAATTCTAGTAAAGAAATACAATCCCTTATAAATAAGGATTCTAATAAATAACAAAATATTTACAGATCTTCTTAACTTTAGGAAACAATCTCTGGCACATGCCTATTTCATGTTGTAATGTTATCTATAAATGCATCTCCAAAGTTATTGTCAATAGAATCAAGGGGTCCCTTCCTGAAGTCATATCTCTCAGTCAGACTGCTTTTATACCTAGACGAGACATCATTAATAATACTCTCATGGCACAAGAACTTGTGCGTGGATATAATAGGGGCACACTTTCACCTAAATGCTCTTTGAAGTTGGACTTACAAAAATCTTTTGATTCACTAGAGTGGGGCTTTATTTTATCTGTGCTGGAAGCTCTAAATATGCCTACAATGATGGTTGGATGGATTAGAGAGTGCATCTCTACTCCTAAATTTTCTATTTCCCTCAATGGTGGACTAGTGAGCTTCTTCAACGGGGCAAAGGGTGATCGACAGGGGGATCCCCTTCCCCTATTTTTTTGTCCTAAGTATGAATGTTCTTTCTCACTTGTTGGATAAAGTTGCAGAGCATGGTATTTTCTCCTACCATCCGAAGTGTCATAGGCTCCATCTTACAAACGTTTGCTTTGTGGATGACTTAGTGGTGTTCACTAAAGGTTCTTTTGATTCAGTTATGGGAGTGTGGCATGTCATGAAACAATTTTATACCTTCTTTAGGTTTCAGATCAATCCATCCAAATCTAAGATCGTCTCTTATGGCATGTCAGTTTCTAACTTGCAGGCTATTCAGGAAGCCCTGGGAATTAAGCTTGGCAAGTTTTCTGTACGTTGTCTTGGCATTCCTTTAATTCTTAGAAGGCTTTCTATTGCAGAATGTGCTCCTCTATTGGAGAAGATCTCGGCTAAGCTTCAAACATGGAAAGCGAAGCAACTTTCTTATGTTCGATTATGACAGTTTATTCAGATTGTCCATTACAACATCCAACACTTTCGGAGCAGACAACTTACTTTACTTGATGATGTGATCAAGCAAGTGAACCAACTTTTTTCTAGGTTCTTTTGGATGGGGAAGACAAGCCAATTAAGAGTGCTGGAGTGAGATGGGAAAAGATATGCACCCCTAAATTTGATGGGGGACTTGGTTTGCATGATTTGAAATCTTGGAATCAAGCATGTTCCTTGTTTCTAATCCGAAGGCTTCTTCTTAACGACGAGTCTATTTGGATTTCTTGGATCCATGAATATATACTTAGGGGTGTCTCCTTTTGGCAGATTTCTTGTCCTCAATATTGTAGTTGGACTTGGAGGAATTTGATGCACACTAGGGACATGGCTGCTCTTGTTCCTGACTTACCAAATGCACCATTGAATTCATTTTTTTAAAAGGGTAAACTACACAGATGACCACTGGACAATGGGTTTGGTGTCAAAATGACCACTATATTATTTTTCGTCGCAAATGCACCACACAACTATTTAAATGGTTCCATTTTAGCCACACGCCGTTAAAAAAAACGAAAAAGTTGACGGAACTGTTAAAAAATTTGTATAATTACACATTTGGTCCTCTATATTTATACAATATATCAATTTAGTCCTAATTTTAATCTAATAAAATAAATTAATTATTCAATAAGATGGTGACACGTGTCACCACCTTATTGGAAATCTTTAATTATTTTTATTTAATTAATTTAATTAATTTTCCACCTCCAATCAGGTGGTGACACGTGTCACCCAATTGGAAGTGGAAAAATGAAAGGAACAAAATCCCCACACCAGGAATCGAACTCAGGACCTTTGGGTACACAAGTTGTGTGCTTGCCACTGAACCAAGCACACTTTCGTGCTATGGGGTCATTAATATATGTATTTAATGATTGTTAATGCCCAGAAAAAATAAAGAGAAGAAAATGAAATTGCAAGGATTCGAACCAAGGAATGAAATGTGGTGTGTTGCATTGTGGCGATCTATGCCCCTACGGATGTTGCTGGACATCGAGTAGTTTGGGATTTGGTATTAGCTCAGATGAGTGGATTTGAGGGGCCGTGGTGCGTCGCGGGTGATTTTAATGCAATTTTAAAAGAGTCGGATCTCATAGGGGTGTCTGATAGGGGTGCAGAGATGGAAACGTTTGGGGAATTTGTGAATGGTGCGGGATTAGTAGATTTACTGTTGTTGGGCAAACGATTTACATGGTTTGGTCCCGGAAATCGTTGTAGTTGGATAAACCGTTTCTTGATATCCTCAGCTTGGTTAGATGGATTTAGTTCGATACAACAAGAAGCATTGGCGAGGGGTGTTTCCGATCACACACCACTGATTCTCAAATGTGACGATTGCGATTGGGGACCACGACCATTTAGGTTCTTTAATTGTTAGATGGATGGTCGCTCTAATATTCGACAGATAGCTGATGAATGGTGTAGGCTGACAGGTTTGGGCATTGGTAACGATAATATTGTGGTGAAATTACGACATTTGAAAAGGTTTCTGAAACAATGGAACAAAGATAGTTTTGGTGATGTGAATAAAATTATTGCGGATATGCAACAAAAACTTGACAAGGCGGACGAGGTAAAGGTTGCGGGTGGGGATATTGACGAGGTAGAGGACATGAGACGACGATGGATAAGGGCGTTATGGTGTGCTATGCGCAATAAGGAGTCTATGTGGCGACAGAAATCGAGAGCTACATGGTTACGATTGGGAGACCGCAACATTGCTTATTTTCACAGAGCGGCGAAGTTGCGTACAACTAGAAATTTTATACCAGGATTGTTGATTGAGGGATAGTGGATTACATCACCTTTGACTATGCGTAATTTTGTGGTTGCTGAGTTTACTAATCATTTTGCTTGTGATGTTCGGGCGAGTGATTGGCAGATCGAGGGTGGGTTTCGACAGTTATCAGAGGCTGATAGGAACAATCTGATAGTGCCATTCACGATGGATGAAATTAAGAAGGTATTATGGGAGTGTGATGGATCGAAGGCACCAGGCCCGGATGGTTTTACATTAGACTTCTACAAGAAAGGTTGGGAGGTGGTGCGATATGATGTTCTCCGATTTTTTGAACGCTTTCATGTGTGTGGATTGTTGCCAAAGGGTGCGAATTGCGCCTTCATTGTGCTGCTACCGAAGGTGTCGACTCCTCAGATGTTAGGTGAGTATCGCCCTATATGTTTGGTTAATTCCATGTATAAAGTGTTGGCTAAATGTCTAGCGAATCGTCTTCAATTAGTGCTGGGTGGTTTAATTAGCGATACGCAATCTGCGTTCGTTAAAGGTCGACAATTAGTAGATGGTGTTTTATTGGCCACTGAGGTGATACACTCGCTTAGACAAAGAGGCGAAGGTGGTTTTATTTTGAAGCTAGACTTTGCTAAAGCCTACGACTGTGTAAGCTGGAATTTTTTAGATTCCGTGTTATCTCAGATGGGGTTCTGTGCGGTTTGGAGAGCTTGGGTTAGGGAATGCATTAGTTCTGCTAGTTTGTCGGTCTTGTTGAATAGAAGTGCGACTAGGGAATTTAAGATGGGACGTGGATTGCGTCAAGGCTGTCCGTTATCGCCTTAGTTGTTCGTTGTGGTTGCAAAGGCATTACACTTGATGCTGGGTAATGCCGAGTCAGCAGGTTTAATTCGTGGGGTGGAGGTAGTATCGGATGTGTTTTTATCTCACTTGCAGTTTGCCGATGATACTATACTATTTTTCGAAGCATCAGTGGAAGTTGCACGCAACATCAAACGCATTTTACATTGCTTTCAGGTGTGTTCTGGCTTGCGGATTAATTTTGCTAAGAGTTCGTTGTACGCCATTGGCGTGGAAGGGGAGTTGGGCTAGGGATGGCAACGGGGCGGGGCGGGGCGGGTTTTTGGCCGCCCCGAACCCGCCCTAACCTATAATATATTATACCCGACCTCGCCCCGCCCCGAATTAAAATATTATTTTACCCGCCCCGACCCGCCCCGATACAATAATCTTTAAACCCGACCCCGCCCCGACCCGCCCCGAAAAATTTAAAAAAAAATTAATTTTCGCCGACGGTAAATATTAGATTCGACCAATCTTCCACCACAATCACAAATTATAGTTTCAAAGGACTTTAAACTTATATAAAAAAATAAAATAAAACTAATTTTAAATTATTCACATGTTAAACTACATATTCAAAATAATAAACTTGAATCTTTAACCGTTAGAATCGAATATATTAAAACTTGAACAACATCTAACAAAATTTTACAATAAGTACGAACCAAAATAAAAACAAAAAATAGCTTAAAACTCATAAAAGTGTTTAAATAAAATGATATTTTTTATAAATATAATAAAAAAATATATAAATATATAAAAATGTACCGGGGCGGGTCGGGGCGGGGAATTTCTAGCAAATACCCGAACCCGCCCCGCCCCGACTTCATGCCTTTCACGCCCCGCCCCGCCCCGATCCCCGAAATTTTAAAAAAAATACCCGACCGGGTCGGGTCGGGGCACCTCGGGTCGGGTCGGGACCGGGTATTTTTGCCATCCCTAAGTTGGGCGGGTTAGTGGCTGAGTTGCTGGGTTGTCGACAGGGTGTGTTGTCGTTTACTTACGTTGGTTTTCCATTAGGGGCTAATCCGCGGTTACTATCTGTTTGGGAGCCTGTCATAGCGAACTTCCGACGCAAGCTAGCCAGGTGGAAACGTACATCATTGTCTTTTGCTGCTCGAGTGACATTGGTAAATTCCGTTCTATCAGCTCTGCCTATTTTTTATATGGGCTTGTTTGTGGTTCCAAAGGGGGTAATAGCGCAATTGAATCGGATCCGTCGTGCGTTCGTTTGGGGAGGTGTTGGTCTCGAACGAAGGATAAGTAGGGTAGGGTGGGAGGTTGTGTGTCGGCCGAGACATTTGGGGGCTTGGGAGTGGGGAATTTGCGGGTGAAAACATGGCATTGTTATCTAAGTGGGTTTGGCGTTATGCTAGTGACCGTGACTCGTGTTGGCAACGTTTAATTGCAACAAAGTATGGAGAACATACTCAATGGTGGCGTTTTAACACGGAAAGGCTATCAGCAATTTCTATTGTGTGGAAACATATTGTGACTAATTCATGTTCTGCAAACATTGACCAACACTTGGGGGTGTCGGGTTTTCAGTGGAAGATTGGTAACGGGCGGATGGTTTTGTTCTGGTTTGATCCGTGGATATCGCAGCAACCTTTGAAGGACTTGTTTCTGCGATTGTTCTCATTGGCGATAAATAAATTAGCATGGGTTAGTGATTATGTAGTGGATGCGAGGCAATGGGAACTTTTCTTTAGACGACATTTGTGATTATTTGAGCTTGAGAGGTTGCGGGCATTATGTTATTTGGTGTATGAGGTTCGTCTGTGGGAATATCGCCTTGATACTCTCATTTGGCGTCCGAATGAACATGGGGAATTTTCGATTAGTGCATTGTCCAAACTGTTGATGCTGGATAAGGTTGGCGATGATGACATTGGGGATTGTTTTGCTTGGCAAGTCTTAGTACCGCCTAAAATCCAGGCGTTTCTTTGGTTTATTTGGCTGCAGAGGTTGCCGACAACGGATTTCTTGCGAATTCGTGGGCTACCATTGAGCGATGAGCAGAGTAAATGTCCGTGGTGTGCGGCATCGGAAGAATCTATTGCACATCTCTTTTACGAATGTCCGCGTGTGCTGAAATTTTGGGATTGGTTGCGTCATTGGTGGGGTGTATCGCTACCTTTACCGGCGAGTTTTGATGATTTTTATGTTGTGCATTTCCACTATTCTTTTACTGGTAGTATAAGGAGATGGTGGGTAGCGAGTGTCAGTGCCTTGTTGTGGTCGTTATGGTTAGCTAGGAATGAACTCATCTTTTGCGGTAAATGTTTGTCGATGGATAAGCTATGCTTTTTGGTGAAGCTGCGATCTTTCTACTAGATTAAGGTGGGTGCAGAGGGTGAGATGATGCCTGAGTCGGTTTGGTGGACATGTCCGTCCGCTCTTGTTATTAGTCTGGCAACGCGGAAGGTACGGGTTGGGGTGTGTTGGCAGCCACCGATCTTGGGTGTGTTGAA
The DNA here is from genome assembly GCA_958450335.1 of Hibiscus tridactylites. Taxonomy (NCBI): domain Eukaryota; kingdom Viridiplantae; phylum Streptophyta; class Magnoliopsida; order Malvales; family Malvaceae; genus Hibiscus; species Hibiscus tridactylites. Next base: position 37,004,162 of record OY288279.1, read on the forward strand.
ATTTAATGTCGATGGCTCTACGCGGGGTAAGACGGGTCCGGAGGGGTTTGGTGGTGTGATGCGAGACGGGGAGAGTCGGATTTTGGGTATGTTCTCGGGGCCGTTGGGTGTGATGGACTCGAATGAAGCTGAAATACGGGTTATATCGTTTGCATTGAGTTTAGTTCTGAAGAGGAGTTGGCGCGATCAATGTGTGATTATTGAGTCGGATTCGCAGGTTGCTTTGAGTTGGGCTACACGTTCGGCGAAACGACCGTGGCGTTTGTGGGACGTATTTGCAGCGATTGATCAGGCTTGTAGGGTCTACTACGAGATACAGTTTTGCTATGTGCCTAGAGAGGCTAATGGTTTCGCTGATGTGTTAGCAAAGGAAGGAGTGGATCATTGCTCGCTTTTTATGGCTTGTTTATGATAGACTTGGTGTTTGTATCTTTTTTAACGGGTCATATCGTACTCTTTTCCTCCACTAGGGAGGTTTTTAACGAGGCGTATGATCCGTCACGCTGTATGCTTTTTTCATGATTGAATAAATCATACAGTTGCTGATCAAAAAACAAATAGTAGACATGGTTGTTATAGATAAGGAGAAAGTGAATGATGAAACCATGAAGTTGATGGAAACACAAATGTTCTTCGATATGTTGATGATGGTGTTGTAGACTGGAAGAGAAAAGCGGGAATAAGAATGGGCTAAGCTCTTCTTTGTTGCGGGTTTCAGTAACTATAAGATTACTACTATTTTAGGTTTGAGATCTCTCATTGAGGTTTACCCTTAGTAAGCATGAGTTGTTTTTATTTAATTTTCCTTTGTCCACTTCTATTTATCAAATAATTATGGTATTGTTTGGAAAATCATCACTAATTGAATTTAGGTGTAATTTTATGTATTCTTCAAAAAGAAAAAGATGTAATTGTATGGAATTACACAAGTCTTGCAGCACCCCAAAAGTGGGGTAAGTTAATTGGAATTGAAATGAAGAAAATAAAAAAGAAAATTTTGATATAAAAAAGGTAAACTACATATTTAGCACTCCACCTATGTTCGTGTTTCTATTTTCGTACCCCAACTATTTTTTTTACAAAATGATACCTAACGTTACGTATCGTTTCTATTATGGTGCCTCAACCGTTCAAAAATAAACGGAAATGATGATTTGGCTTGGTTAAATAACAATTGTAGTCCAAAAACGTATACAACCTATCAATTTAGTCCAAAATTATAACAATTTAAACATTATTTTAACTTTTGGGGTTAGAAGTGTAAATTTTTTAGTTTTTTCTTCCTGACAAAATTGTTCATATTCTTTTGGGGTTTTGGAGTTTGAGGTTTAGCTTCGCCGACCAGTCAACCGTCGCAAGCTATTCGACCCACTCGAACCAAACACTCATGCGCCTCTCGACCTGCCACGACCTCGTCCGCCTTGGAAATCTTGCGACCCTGCCCAACATGGAAGGCTATTGCAATAAGGAAAATGGTAGAAAATTAATGAGTAAATTTCATAGGGGTTAATCCTCTAGTATCGCAATGTCTGTTATTGTCGAGGAATTTCAAAAGTTTCTTGCAAGTTAATCATGTGTTTTGTTTATCACTTATCTAATAAGCTGGACAAACCCCAGTTGATCAAGTAAACCCCAAACCCATGCTCAACTTCTCTCATACCTAGTGCTCAACCCAGCAAACCCATCTCAATTGCGCTTCCTCTTAATAATCTGTGAATTCACCTCATTCGTCGCACCATTTTACTATTTATTAACCTTTGATTGGTCCTCAACGTGCCTGATTTCTAGTTTTGTAAACCCTAAATTCCAAAGAAGCTGTCAACATGAAGAAGAAGAAAAATGAGAGATTTACAGTTTTAATCGAAAAATTAAAATGATGTTTAAATTAATAGAATTTTGGATTAAGTTGAAAGATTGTATAAGCTTTTGGGACTAAAATTGTTATTTGACCAAGCCATGTCACATTTTTTGTTTATTTTTAACAGTCAGGTACCAAAATAGAAACCATATATAACGTTAGGTGTCATTTTGCCAAAAAAATTAGTTTGGGTACTAAAATAGAAACACAAGCATAGGTGGGGTGATAAATATATAGTTTGCCCTAAAAAATTAGGAAAGAGATTTTTGCAGCCATGTGGTTTTGAACTTGTGACCCATGCTTGGTGAACCCAATCCTTGAACATTCCACTTTTGGTTTTAGATTACGGAAAATTCTACAACGTGCGACGAACACCGATGAACACGACCAATGATGAACACTGCTGAACACCATTAAATTAATTAATATAATTTTAAAATTTCAAGGACCCATCAAGTAATTAATAATTACTTTAAAAATTCAATTAAATTATTTTTTATATATATTAAAATTTTATTTTTTTAATAAGGGTAAACTATATATTTAGTGCCTCACATATTTTCATATTTCTATTGAACCCTCATTGTTTAAATATTATTTCAATTTGACCCTATTCTTTATAAAAAATAATTTAACCCTTAACCTAAAACCCTGAACTATTAAACCTTAAATCCTTAAACTCTTAAACCTATACCCTAAATCATGGATTGGCCCTAAAAATCTGCTTTATTTTCTTTGGCTCTCCACACTTGCTGCTCCCATGATTTAAAACCAGTGATTTCTTTCTTTTTGGCTCTAATATTTACCACCCTGTTGAAGAAGGCAGTGATCGAGTCACCTTGTTTCAAACCGTTCATCTTGGATTTTTGTCGCCATAGGTCTTCTTGTGCTTTTACTAGATCCCATGTTTTAATTTAGTTTGTTTTATTTCCTTCAAT